>CM031240.1:953383852-953843852 GCA_018340775.1 Taxus wallichiana var. yunnanensis | reverse complement strand
TCCTCCTAACTCCTATTTTTTTTGAGTTATGGGCCGACGGGCCTTGGGGTGAAAATTTTCCCCAAGAGTGGGCCTGCGGGCCCAGGGGTGAAAATTTGCCCAAAGGGCGGGTTGGCGAGCCATGGGAGACTCTTAGAAAAAATCCCACATGTGGCGAAAAAACTTTGTGCTTTGCACCCGCGGTCCGCAAGTCCACCAGGGACACACATGGCGTGCCTGATTAGGCTGCGGATCATCAGAAGAGCGAGGAAAGACATGGAAATTTTCCCAAAATTTTTCAAAACACAAAAGGCAAAAAGGGACTGCTCCTCTACCGATGCCTCATGATGCACGTGGAATCACCCGATTGGTCACGGGGCGGCGGGAAAACATGGAAAATTTTCCCAAAAATATTCTGGATGTGTTAAGTTTAAAAGGGGTCCGCCCCTCCCAACACCTGTGGTGCCACGTGGCACCTTTGATTGGGTTTGGGTTGGTGGGACGGTGGGAAATATGGAAAATTTTCCTGAAAATTTTCCTAAGTGCTTAAGGGAAAAATTTAGGTGCTTGGGCTGCCAAGAAAATTTTCCCATTTTTTTGACATTAAGGAAGAAAAACTTCAGAAGGCCATAACTTTTGATAGAGAGCTCGGTTTTGGGCACACGAGGAATTTATGAAAAGCTCTCGACATCCTCTTTGCACAAATATAATAATTTTTATTTTGATAAAGTTTAAGGGGTCAATTTTAAGAAAATGACCTTTAGACTTTTACAGTGTGAACTGGTAAATTTTAACTTGTGAGATTTAATCAATTTGATCTTCTTCCTCTCTCAACATGTCAAATAGACATGGAGAGTTGTTCCTACGAGGAATTAGGATAATTTTGTGATGTAGATCTGTTCGATTGAATTCTAATTCAAAATTTACAAATTTTATAACTTAAACTTATTTGTGGTGTTATGTTTGTGGAGCATGTTTTCATGTTAGAGTGTGGTACACCTTCATGTGTTACACTCGGGTATTTTACACGGGTCCCACTCACCGGTGAGCGGGTCGGGGGTTGAAGCCCCCGATCGAAGGGGGACTTAGGGGCGAAGCCCCTGAAGCAAATTTTCATGGGTGGTTTATTAACCCATGGGTAATGGGTAACCATTATGGGTTGTTTTTGGGCCCATGGTTTTTTCGATACCCATTGTTTTGATACCCATGGTTTTTGCCCATGGTTTTGATACCAGGTTTTGTATCAAACTCACTTAGCGATTGCCTATTTATATGGTCTTATGCATATGATAGAAAGACAAGCAAATGTATTTCAGATGTGCTTTGAATTCAGGTGTGAATTCTATAGAGTTTGTTGAGCATAGCTCCAAACGGATCTGGGTATTGTATTGAGAGAGTGGAGGCTTGTAATAAAATCTGAGCAAGTGATTCTTGGTGGACGTAGCCCATATTGGGTGAACCATGTTAAATATTGTCTCTCTATGTTGTGTTATTTATTCTACACTTTTATTTGAGATCTGTAATATTTTCTACATATTAGTTTCTCTTTTGCGAATTCTATAAGGGATTATTCCACATATTTTATCTCTTATTTCCTAACAATTGGTATCAGATCCTGGTTTGGTTTGCTGAAGTGTTGAATCGTAGGGAAAGTTTTTAGCTTGAGTGGGAGCTATGGTAGATGATGGAAGATCTAGGGTTGATAAATTCAACGGGAAAAATTTTAGTCTTTGGAAGATACAGATGGAAGATTACCTTTATCAAAAGGATCTTTATACTCATTATCTGAGAAGGTGAACAAACCCTCGAGTATGACAGATGCGGAATGGGATTTGTTGGATCGGAAGGCACTTGGAACGATCCGGATATGTCTTTCATCTTCGGTATTATTTAATGTTTCAAAGGAAAAGATGACAAAAGATCTAATGGATGCATTAGGGAAGTTGTATGAAAAACCCTCTGCCTCTAACAAGATATTTTTAATGAAAAAGTTGTTTAATATGAAGATGTCGAGAATAGTTCGAGTGTGCGGATCATTTAGATGATTTCAATATGGTTGTGAATATGCTAGCTTAGGTTACAATAGAATTTGATGAATAAGTTAGGGCTTTATTAATTCTTTGCTCTTTACCTGAAAGTTGGAATAGCCTGGTAATGGCGGTAAGCAACTCGGTTCCAGCTAACTCAAAGTTGAAGTTTGAGGATGTTGTAGGGGTGATTCTAAGAGAGGAAATGTGAAGAAAAAGCTCCAGGGAATCTTCTACTTCAGGGAATGCTTTGATAGTGGAAACTAGAGGGAGACAGAAGAATAGAGGAAACTGTGGAAAATCGAAAGATTGGGCAAGGTCAAAATCTAAGAGCAAGATTGTATGTTGGGCTTGTGGAAAGTCCAGGCATGAAAAGAAGGGCTGATTGGGAGCTTGAGACAAGAAGAAACAACGGGAAGAAAACAAGGAGGCAAATGTGGCATCGGGTAATGTATGTCGGGATGCTTTGATTCTTTCTTTGCATAATATTCTTGAATCTTAGGTTTTAGATTCAAGGGATTCTTTTCATGCTTTACTCCACATAGGCATTACTTTGTTGATTATGTTCAAGGGATTTTGGGCATGTTTTCTTGGTGATGATGAGCCTTGCAGTATAGTTGGAAAATGTTACTGTTCAAGTTAAGATGCGAATGGGAATACATGGCTATTGAAGGATGTCGGACATGTACCTATATTAAGGAGAAATTTGATATCGGTGGGGCAATTGGGAAGTGATGGTTGTCTTGTGATATTTACAATGATTCTTGGAAGGTTACCAAGGGTTCTCTTGTGGTGGCAGAGGTAAGAAGGTTGGAACCTTGTATTTATCCACTTGATAGTACTAATGATTGTAATCTTGTGGCTTGGATGCGAGATACAACATTATGGCACTATAGGCTCGGTCATATGAGCCATAAGGGCATGAACATCATAAAGAAGAATTTGCACGGATATACGAAATAGGTTTGGATTTACTGTGAGAACTGCATATATGGGAAACAGTGAGTAAGGTTTCTCAAGGTTGGACCTATGAAGAAAGAGAGTAAGTTATAGCTGGTACATTCGATGTGTGGGGCGGCTTTCGGGTATCATCTCTAGGGGTTCAAGTTATTATGTTACTTTTATTGATGATGATGCAAGGAAAGTTTGGGTTTATTGTATTAGAAACAAATATGATGTATTTGATACTTTTGTTAAATGGAAAGCCTTGGTAGAGAATGAAACAAGTCTTAAGTTAAAATGTCTCAGGTCAGATAATGGAGGGGAGTATTGCAACAATGAATTTGATTATTATTGTTCTAAGAATGAAATCCGTAGGCAAAAGACGGTTCCAGGAACTCCGCACATCAGAATGGGGTATTAGAAAGGATGAACAAAACAATAATGGAACGTGCTAGGAGCATGAGGATACATGCAGGATTGCCTCTTTCTTTTTGGGCAAAAGCGGTGAGCACAATTGTGTACTTGATAAACAGAGGACCCTTAAGTGCCTTGGATGGAGGCATACCTGAGGAGGCTTGGTATGGTAAGAAAGTTGATTATTCATTTGTTAGAGTCTTTGGATGTGAGGTGTACTTTCATATAGACAAGGATGATAGGACCAAACTAGAGGCTAAATAAAAAAATGTACTTTCATTGGTTATGGTGGTGATGACTTTGGATATAAATGTTGGAGTATTAAGGACAAGAAAATCATTCGATCTAGGGATGTGGTCTTTAATGAGAAAGTCATGTATAAGCAACAGTTGCAGAAAACAAGGAAGAATCCAAGAAAGAATATGCAGGTAGAGGATCTTCCGGATGGGAAAGTGACACATGAATCAATTTAGGAACCCCTCAATAGGAACCCCAAACTCCTATATTGAGGAGGTCTTCTAGGGTAAGAAGAGAACCTAAACGTTTTTCTCCTTCTCTTTATTATTTATTACTCACTGATAGTGGAGAGCCAGAGAGCTTTAATGAAGCAATGCAGGTAGATGCTAGGAAGAAGTGGGAGCAAACCATGGATGAGGAGCATAAGTCTCTCATGGAGAACCCAGGACTTGGGATTTGGTGAAGCTACCTAAGAAGCAAAAGAGCATTGCGAGAACAAGTGGGTATACTGAGTTAAAGACAAAGAAGGAGGAAAGAAAGATATAAGGCCCTTTTGGTGGTCAAGGGTTTTACAGAAATAAGGTATAGATTTTGATGAGATTTTTCTCTCCTGTAGTAAAAATAACTTCTATCGAATCTGTTCTTGGAATAGTGGCAATGAGAAGACTTGCACTTAGAATAGTTAGATGTAAAGACTACATTTCTCCATGGTGATTTGGAGGAGGAGCTATATATGCAGCAGCCAGAAGGATATGAAGTCAAAGGTAAAGAGGAGATGGTGTAAGCGAAGAAGAGCTTGCATGGCACAAAACAAGCTCCACGTCAATGGTATAAGAAGTTTGATAGCTTCATGATGGAGCAAGGTTATATTAGATGTCATTCTGACCATTGCGTGTATACAAAGAAATTTGAGGATGGAAGTTATATTATCATATGTTTGTATGTTGATGACATGTTGGTTGTAGGTAAAAACATGTAAGAAATAAAATTACTCAAGAAACAACTAAGTGAATCCTTTGATATGAAGGATTTGGGGGTAGCTGACAAATCCTTGGTATGAGGATAACTCGGGATAGGAAGGAATGGAAGCTGACTTTATCTCAAGAAGAGTACATTAAGAAGGTATTGGATAGGTTTAACATGCAGGATGCTAAACCGGTTGGGACTCCTTTGGCAGGCCATTTTAAGTTATCAAAGGAGAAGTGTCCCAAGATAGAGCAGGAAAGAAACCAGATGTCCATGGTACCTTACTCATCGGTGGTTGGCAGCGGTTTGATGTATGCTTATGGTGTGCACTAGGCCTGATATTGTCCATGCGGTGGGATACTGTGAGTAGATTTATGAGTGATCCGGTAAAGAGCATTGACAAACAATAAAGTGGATCCTTGATGTTGAGAGAGACCATGGGGACAGGTTTTGTGCTATAGTGGATCGAGATACCACTTTACGTGGTTATGTAGATTCAGACATGGTGGAGATGTTGATGAGGGGAGGAGCACAACAGGTTATATTTACACTTTGTAGGTGGGACAACGGAGCTGGATTTCATGACTACGAAGTGGTGGCTTTATCAACCACGGAGGTTGAGTATGTTGCTGCCACAGAGTCAAGCAAAGAGATGATTTGGTTACAACAATTACTTGAGGAGTTGGGGCATAAGCGAAGAATGTAAGTGCATAGTGATAGTCGAGTACTATACACCTAGCTAAGAACTCTTCTTTCCACTCCGGCCATGAAGCATATACAGATTGAGATATCACTTCATCGGACAAATTTGGAAGAAGATAAGTTGAAGTTGAAGAAGATTCATACTAGTCGAAATCCTGTATACATGATGACTAAGGTGGTCACAGGATAAACTAAAGCTATGTTTAACTTTGGTTGGCCTTCGCGGATGACATTGAAGGGTTCCAAAGCTTGCTCGGTGGAAATCGGTCTCAAGTGGGAGATTGTTATGTTTGTGGAGCCTGTTTTCATATTAGAGTGTGATACACCTTCTATGTGTTACACTCGGGTATTTTTATGGTGGTCTCGCTCGCCGGTGAGCAGGTGAGGGGTTCGGGGAGTTAAAGCCCTGATCGAAGGGGGCTCGGGGTGAAGCCCCGAAGCAAATTTTCATGGGTGGTTTATTAACCCATGGGTAATGGGTAACCGTTATGGGCTGTTTTTTGGGCCCATGGTTTTCGGCACCCATTGTTTTGATACCCATGATTTTTGCCTATGGTTTTGATACCCATGGTTTTGTATCAAATCTGCTTAGCGATTGTCTATTTATATGGTCTTACACATATGATAGAAAGACAAGCAAATGTATTTCAGATGTAGTTTGAATTCAAGTTTGAATTCTGTAGAGTTTGTTGAGCATAGCTCCAAACGGATCTAGGTATTGTATTGAGAGAGTGGAGGCTTGTAATAAAATTTGAGCAAGTGATTCTTGGTGGACGTAGCCCATATTGGGTGAACCATGTTAAATATTGTCTCTCTGTGTTGTGTTATTTATTCTACACTTTTATTTGAGATCTAATATTTTACGCATATTAGTTTCTCTTTATTGCGATTTTGTAAGGGATTATTCCATATATTTTATCTCTTATTTCCTAACATGTGGAAACTTTGAACTCGGTTTTGCCAGGTTTTGAAGTATTTCCATTAAGTGTTTTTGTCTAATTGAGTTCATTTAGGGCCTACTACTTCAATTTAATCATTTAATTTGTTATTTTATTGTTGCAGGTTTGATCTGTGCATTTTTTGTTTAGATAATTGCCAGTTTGAAAGAATAAAACAAAGGGAAATTTTTAAAGGATCTATTTAATTACTTTCCATCTCCCAAGTGTGGAAATTCATTCTAATCCTAGCCTAATGAACAACCCATCTACAAGTTAAAATGCAAATTTTGATTTCCAATCTTAACATTTTTTTGAAGAACAGAGCATTATATTTTTCCTCACACGTAATTCTTCTTTTCAACAGAGATTTCAAAACACAATGGATGATCAATTTCAATACAACAATACAGATTGAAAAAGGTAATGCAATCCTTTATTGATTCCAAAATACAACATTACAACCTTTCTTCTTTTATTCCTTCCAAAACATATATTATATATAAAACAAAATAATACATTTTCTTCTCACGTGTTTCACTTTACCACTTTTCAAATAGGGATTTCATAGTGAATGCTAAACACATATTTCCAATGGAATAACAACATATGGACAAGACAAAACCACTTCCATTAATTTAAATGAACTCTTACAACTTCCTTTCCCTTTGGTTTCAAAATGCAACATACAAAAATACATATCTTTCTTTCACATTCTTTCCAAAATAGAAAACAGAGTATAACTCTTTTACATTTCAATATACAACTTGTAATCAAGTACAAAATCTTTCCATTACAACCATTTACAAGTTCATCCACTTCAAGTGGGAAAGGTTATAATGAGATTTCATTTCACAAGGGACTATCAAACTATCTTTTCTTAGCTCCAGAACAACAACATGCATACTCCTCATTCTTCCAATTTGATCACAACGTAGGGGGAAAGGCAACACTCTCCACCCAACCAAGACATCCAATGAAGAGGAGAATCCATCCTTCTTCATTGGCCCCGAGCCCCAACCACAATGCAATAAAAGATGTGATCCAACTCATGGCAACAACAAGCTTCCACAAACATACAAGCAACATTTTCATAAAGAAACATAGTCCCAAACAGAATGTAGTTTACAACTACATTAAAACATGACAAACAATACAAAGGCTTCATCAAGCAAGCCAAAGGAGCAAGAAGCTATGGGGATCTTTGCTTATGCCTCCCAATGGGGAAAATGGGTATCACCACCTGAGAACAACCCACCAAATATATATATATAATTTCAAAACTCTATCATGCCCTTATGCCTCCCTAAGTACCCCTTATTCCTCACATTTTCTTATGTCTCCCCAACCTCTTATGGCACCCCATAATGAGTAAAGAAATGCAAGCTATTTCTTTGTAAGGTGGAACCCAAATCCCAACTCCCTCCACCCTTATACCTCCCTAAAACACACTTGTGCCTCCCACAAAATAACCCCATAGTCTTCTCCTACACCATTCCTAGGCCATCTACCCAACAACCCACAAATATACCAAAACATTCACACAAGAACATTTACATATATAAAAGAAGAGCATTTCAAGAGCCAAGCTCCTACCTCTCCATGATGGATTTGTTCCAAGTTCCAAAATAGCAAGCTTTATCCCAATGCAAGCAATCCAAAACAACCAAGCACAAGCATGCAACAATCTTCCAAAAACTCTCCAAGCAAGAGCTCCCAAAATAGCAAGAAAATTCACCCAAAATGAAGTCTCCAAAGTGAAGCAACCCAAAACAAGGCAAACAATTCAAATTTTATAGAAGAGGGAAGAGAAGAGGATGAGGAGGATCCATGTAGGATGCCACATCACACATCCTCAACCCCAACCCCCAAAATTCAACTTCATTCTCCAATGCATAATAAATAAGTGGGTGAATAATATGACAGTTTACTTACACACTCAAATCCAACCCACACCCCAAAGGACTGAAATTAAAACATGTAAGAAAAGTGCAATTAAAACCTACAATAAGTCTTCCCAAAATGCATAATAAAAGTCTAATTTCAACTCCCCAACCATAGGTATGGTTGGTAAATAAATTTAAGAGGTATGGGACAAGTTTAACTTGTCCCACAAGCCTCCAAAACAACCTCCAAGGACAAATTCGAATTTCTAAGAAGGTGGAGTGTTTCACACTCAAGAGTTAACTTACACATCACTTACAAGGTCACTTACACATTACTTACACATTCTTACAACACTTTAAAACATGGCCAACAACTCTATTAATTACATTCTTATGACATCTTTTAATTAATTAACTAAACAATATGATTACTCACAATATTAACACCACATTAAATAAATAATGAAAGGGTAAGTGCACCACATAAAACACATGCAAAATTTAAACAAAAGGGACCAAATAAAAGAAAAACATAAAATCCCTTGGTCACATTTAAAGGTGATCCCCCCATGGGAAATCCCTAACACAAACAACACACACAAACAAATACAGTTGCCATGGTGACCCTGTTGAATTCATCTAGAATTCCAATGTGGTTGGTCTCCAATCCCCCAATGTTTGTTGTGATATTTTAACCTGCAAAACACAAATACCTCCTTCGGCCTCGTGGCCATATCAGAATGTCCAAAATAATATAAATATAATTAAAATTCCAAAATCATCTAGATATATGAATCACAACAACAACAAAGTAATCTAACAATATCATTTATATTTTTATCAACAACTATATCATCATCCAATAGTTTTCCATTTCTAGGTCTACTCACAATATCCAAATATCAGAAGTCCGAACAACATCCATCATATAACCATGTCCAACAGTATATCATCATCAACATAGAAAATGTCTCTAATAATCATCATGCATCATAACTGAATCAAGTCAACAACAATCCATGATCTACATCTATCATCATACTATAATAAGGTCCATAATCATGTCTATAATATAATCAACAATATCATGATTAGTATCAAAAGGGTGTCGAAGGGATGTGGGCACTACAAATAAAAATAAAATAATGACTAATAGTTTTGACCCAATTTCAAAATGATGTTACAATTTATTTCTTTCTCTTACTAGACTCCAATATTTTATTTAAATAATCCTCATTTAGCTTTTCATTACTTAACTCCATTAATCCCCTTTGAATTTTTTATTTAAATGTCCATAATCAAATTTAAATTAAATTAGACAAGGATAATAATCTTGCAATGTTAAAGACATGCATAATATAATAAATTCATTATCCCAAAAGGGGCAAGGTGCACAACTTAGTCTAACCCCTTAGGCCCCCATTTAACATTACACACACATCTTTTTTTTATTTCATTCCCACCTAAATACCCCATCACTTAAGTGATGTAGGGTTCATCCTACACCATTAGATCTAATCTATCTAAGCCATTAGATCTAGGTTAGACTAATGAAACCCTAGAAATCCTTAAGGGTTATTTTATATTCATTTTCTTAACCTATTCCCTCATTTCTCTTGTTTGGATTTACAGGTTAAGGAAGGAGGAAAAGGAGATGAAGCCATAGAGGCCATTAGAGAGGGTTGGAAGCTCTTCTTTTGTTAAAATCTTGTGTTTAAGACAAATGTCTACCCATTTACTTGTGCGTGTAGATCTCTCTTCTTATTTATTTGTTTTTATATAGTATTTTCTTGTAGGCTAATTGTATATATAATGAGTATACACCCATTTGGGTAAAACCAAAAACCCTACATATTTATTTTATGCACGCGCGCACACACACACACACACACACACACACACACACACACACACACACTATATATATATATATATATATATATATAACCGCGTATTAGAAGAAAACACATGATGCAAGAAATCAATTTACGTTTGGATAGTAAAAATGCCGTATTTTTTTTAATGGCCGCATGCATAAAAGTCAAGGTTTTATTTTTAATGGAAAGGGGTTAGTGTTTGGGGGAGGAGCGCTGACCCACACCCACCCCATATTTTATATGGATTGGGGTGGGTTCGCCCTCCCCTAACCTTTTATTGATTTAAACTTAACACAAAACTTAGGCCGCAACTCCAAGCCTTCTCACAACTTTTATTTATTTATTTTATTTATTAAAACTAATACCTATACTTAACCAATTCAAACGGTTTAGCATTATATATATATATATATATATATATATATATATATATAGGGTAAGTATTAATATTTATTAATAGTATTTATATAATGGTGTTATAAATTTTTAAAATAATCAAGGTATATTATTAATATATATTTATTATATATATTAATAATATATGTTTGCTTATCAACTAAGTTTTCAATTAAATAGGAATTTTTAAATAGTGTGGAAGAATGAATTTTACAACTATAAAATTCATATGGGTACAAATTTGCATTTACGAAGGTATATATGGTAGAGTAAACATTTGAGCATTTATCAAATTTAACCGAATCATCACTTTCAATTTCATTTATATAGCTACTTTAAGGGTATGATTAGTTATGATTTATTCATTTACTTAAGACGATTCCAATTGCAACAAAGAGGAAATTGCATTATGAAATAATTTCTATCTAATCCTTTTTATACATCTAGTTGGATAAGGGAAAATAAACCACTCTTAAATGAAATTTATTTCAATATTCAAGTAAACAAGGATTGTCAATAATGCAAATAATCAACATTTATTTCCCATCCAAGAGCTCTAGCCTTTAAGAAAAAACAAATTTGCAATGCAACTCCTAAACACAAACTTTGATTTGTGAGAGCTTAATTTCCATTACAAGATCATTACAAAGTTCACATTCATATGAAGTAATGTAAATCAAAATAAAAAATTTACAAGGATTTAACCAATGAATAAAATTACATCCAATATACTATTAGTACAATTTACAAGTTGTAGAATCATAGTAGCACAAGCTACAAATCCACATGTATTTCTCCAACAAGAGCATTTCATCCATTGATTTCCACCATATTCACCAAGATCAAGCAAACAATAAAGTGGGGGAGTAGGCAACACTCTCCACCCAACCAATTATCCAATGAGGGAGAGAAGCCTTCTTCCTCATTGGACCCCGAGCCCCAACAAGGCATCAATATGGAGTATTTGACAACCATTGACAACTCTAAGTGGATTCCACAATCACATTTAATCAAGAAACTCAACACAATGACACATTTCCAAAGTTACCACAAAACCAACAAGATTCCAAACACAAAGGCTCCATACTAAAGCCAAGGAGGAGAAAGGAACATGGGGGTTCTTCTTATGCCTCCCAAGGGTTTGGGTGTCCACCTATGAGCCTCCAAAAACTCCATCACAATACACAAAACAACTCTTATGCCTCCCTCCAAGAAGATAAACCACTCTTATGCCTCCCTCAAGAAATCAACTCACTCTTATGCCTCCCTCGAAAATAACAAGATAAAAACAATCATATTTATCAACAAGGTGGACATCCCAACCAAACTCCCCTTGTAAAATACCCAATAACATTTCTTTTATGACTCCCATAAGTTTTACCCCCATTTCCATTTCTCCCACAACCTAAGGATCAAATCTATTTCCCACAATCATAAAAATACAACAACCATCATCCACACATATGAGTACAACAAAATAGAAAGGTAAAAAAAGGGTGAAGATCTACCTTACAAATGAAGAGGATCAAACAAAAACAAGTTCCAAGCCTTCCAAAATCCTAAGCAAGCACCATCCATTCCAAGCTCAAATCACCATTCTCAAGCAAGCTCTCCAAAATTACAAGCATCCACCAAAATGAACAAGTAACCCCAAATCCTCACACAAATTGAAATAAATAGAAAAGAGGAGAGAGAAGGGTGATGTGGCTCCATGTAGGATGCCACATCATCTATTCTCCATTCCACATCACCAAGGTCAAACCCAAACCCCAAAGCATAATAAATTGGTGGTTGGGGAAATGACCACCCTCTTACACACTCAACCCAAACCCACACCCCTAAAGGACAAAAATAAATACCCTTGTAAGAAAAGTGCAATTAATTTCTCTTTTCCTCCATAAAAACATAAAATAGGACCTAAAATAAGCCCCTCACATCATAGGCCTAGTGGGTGGGTGACTTTAAGAGGTGTGGGACAAGCTTAACTTGTCCCACAAGTCTCCAAAATTGCCTAGAAGGTCAAAATCCGAATTTCACTTGAAATATTGAGTACACACTACTTCAAAACAAATTAAATTCATTCCAAACCAACACACATTAAGGCTACCAACTCACATTTATCCCCCCATTCACATACTAATAAGCACTAGATTAAAGAATTTTAATTAACTTAAGATGAGTATAAATAATATTAATAACATGACTCCACATACTAATAAAAATACAAATGTTCACAACTAAAATAAAATCAACAAGACAAAATCACAAACTTACCCAAGGTCGGATTTGAGGTCACCCCCAATGAGGACTTCCAAACAATCAACAACAATACACAACATACGAATACACGAGTTGCCATGGTGACTGTTGCCAATACTCCACATTCCTTCATTGTTGGTCTCCTATCCCCCGTAGTTTGTTGTGCTATAATTTCCTACAAAATCAAACAATACTTTTCTGGCCTTGTGGTCATATTAATGACATCAAAATCATAAAACACGTGCATGCATACATAACAATTTACATCATCGAATATCATTATTAAACCAGTGTTAAAATCAAGTAATTCACCAATTGTTCAATTTTCTAACATTTCGATTCTACCAATCCATCAATTTGTACTAAGATCATGACATCAACAATCATAGAGACTATTAATATCTGATTTCACATCACTCTAAATAATTTTTAATATAATTTTGAACTTCGACATTTTAACTTATTTGCACATTCCATTATTTTATTTCTCACAAGTTTAATTTTCTTTCACTATCTCCCATCTTTTAAAAAATCATAGAGTGTTCCCAAAATATTGATAATCATGATGCCTTAAGTATATGTAGGATCTAATCTATGAATATGTATGTAATTATATTTAGAATGCTATGTGATTTCGGAGGGTCGGAAGCAAGAGAAGATATTATATATTTGGGGCTTGGCATTTGAAAGTAGTGAACAGAGGAAGAGGATCTGCGATGCAATTACATGCTACATTAAATATAAAAGAAGTAAACCAATTAAATATACTTTTAAAGAGTTAAAGTGGTAATATCCCAAGCAATGGAACTACATTTACTTTTAATGATAGAATAAAAATCTCAAATAAAACTTTGATATTAATCTTGTAACATTTTCAATATACATATTAACTACTTAACATCGCTCATAAGGCCATAACAATAACCTCGCATGGAAACAAATCTAGCATAGATCAAGAGATAAAACAAGATATCCAAAAATGTTGTCTAATCCAACCTCATTTTTATGCACACCATATTATCGATACATTTTTATGGGAGCTGTGTCATGATTTGTGTTCACACAAGCCATGTGTTTAAAATTAGCATCTTATCCTTAGTCTTAACCACGAAATGGAAATTTATTGTGAATATGGCCCTCTCTCAACATCGAAAACTTCCACTTCAGTCATTTGTGTGGCAAATAACTTTTTGATGAGGAAGTTGTGCCCTATCAAAGTCGACAATACTAGATATGTGGCCCAATTATTGCTCAACAAAAAAGGATAAATGGCGATGAGTGTAGCCGTATGTCAAAGTTGACATTTATTGTTTAAAAACCATATTCACATGCCCATCTAACTCAAATTCACCTACTCTTTATTTGATGACAAATGAGTCACTCATTTATAATTCTCGTCTTATCCAAATTTGTAAAGCCAAACAAAAATTTCAAATACTTTTGAGTGTGAACCCTCTGGTAGTGGAGGATGTTCTGGATTTCTAAAAGTCTATAAAGATGATCAGTTATACGAAAAGAATTTTTTTACAAAGATTTAGATGTGGGTTACAAAGATGTTGTGCTTGAGGAAGAAGTTGAGATGTGGGCATGACGACTCTACTGTTGCCCCTAATGAAGACCACCTCCATGGCGCCTATGCTTCTATACATTTATGGTATCAAATTAATCATGTCCAACAATAAAAACTAAGTCTTGAGATCAAAATCAAAATCAAATATCATAAATGGAAACCTGAAAATGTTCTACAAACATTAATGTCTAAAATGTACAATATAAAACAAATTTCCTATTATGATATGTGAGCCAAAGATGATTCGAATGGGATAATTTGTAAAACTGGAGATACATTTGAGTATCATTGGAAACTGATCAAGCTGAAAGCAGCCTTCTTTGACATGTCAGGGAAAACATTCAAGTTACAAAGCACCCTATAGAAAAAGTGTAGGATAACATTGAACAATGAAGCACATGGAATGGCGCATGCAAGTGATAAGAGACGAAAAGTATTTTTAGATGTGCACAATTAACAAAAAGAGCGGGTCATACGATTGATATTATGGCCAAGTCAAATAATTAATGTGACATGCAGAGTCAAAGTGCATGTTATTATTTATTAGTATATTTTAATTATATACTCATTATTTAGAAACCAATTAGCTATATTTTATAACTATATAGATAAATAATGTTATATAAGTTAATATAAACATAAACATATTTAAAGTTCTTATGTAGAAATAAATATATTTTTAAATAATCATATTTCTACAATATTTTAGTTTGTTTAATAAAATTTTAAAAATATAAAATAATAAAGTATTGGTATGTGGTATTTGAGAATTATTTAATTTCAAATTTAATATTAATTAAAATTATAGTCTTTTTTAAATATTCGATAAATGTAATGAAGTAAAATAAAATTAATGATAAATTTTAGTTCTATTTTTAATAATTGTAGAATTTCTATGAAGAAGGATTGGATATGTGACTTATCTACAATTATTATTAGTACATGTGAATTGTAGAATATCTACAAAATACTAAAAATGAAAAAAAAACCATAGAGATGCCACAATTATTCTACAATCCTTCTAAATTGTAGAATAATTGTGGAATAATTGTGGTAAAAAAGGCTTATTTGTTGTAGTGTTAAGTCTTTGGGAATTTTAGTGGGAATGAGTTAAATTAAAATACATGGGTAAGGGGATGAATGGGGCCTAAGGGGTTAGACCAAGTTGTGTACCCTTGGCACTTTTGGGTATTAAACCATGTTAATATGATTTATTCCAAACTAGAAGATTATTAATCTTACCTAATAAAATTTTGAATTTAATTTGGGGCCATTCAATAAATAGATTTAATAAGACCTTTGGGGCTAAATAACAAAGAGTAAAAATGATTAATATTTAAATTAAGTATTGGAACTTAATAAGGGAAATTAAATCAAAATATTTTAATAGGGTTGGGTCAATAGTAATTAATTATTATTTTGTTGACCGATTGCCGTGTTATCGAGTAGATTTTATAAGCGAGAATTAATTTAACCACGATAGAGTTGAATCCCTTTCAAAAATTATCCCTATTTAATTATTGAGTTCTATCGTGGGTTTGAGTGGAAAAAATGTGGGTGTTACACTACGTCCCGTGAAATATCAAGCCCTCCTTTGGTGATTTGGGGGAGGGGGTCGGCCTTAGTAAATCCCCTATCTTTGGTGCAAAGTATACTATCGAGGAGGATTTGAAATAGATGACGCTTAAAGGGGAAGGTGTGCATTATCTATATGTAAAAGGCATTGTCATCTCCCCTCCAAGACCATGTATTTTCCCAAGAATTCTCCTTGATTTCCTTTGGTGCTGAGTTTTTCCAATCGGAGGCATATTACATGAAAATGGGATTATTTGTAGATTCAACAATCTCTTCCTGGGTATCCCTTCGCTCCATGAATGGATCCTAATTCATTGGAATCCTCCTATGGAAGTTAAACTAGACATTTATCCCACATCAAGAGGTTTTTTCATTATCATCTTTGATTAATTTGCTGCTAAAGAGCTGATTTTTGGAAAAGTCTAGAACTTTTAGTCACATTTTTCGCTCATGAAACAATGGTTTCCATTTTTTAATCTTTCTCATCAATTTTCATGTAAAAACGTATGGATACACTTTCCATATTTTCCTCTCCAATTTTAGAGTGAGCAACTCTTTGTTTCAATTGAGATACCTTGGGTAATTTTTTTCTCTTGACCCTAAGATGTCTTCTTGTGATTTCACCACATATGATCGCATTATGGTAGATATGAATACTACTATTGATTTTATGGCCTTTATTGATCTCATTGTGGAAGATCGGATCTAGACCCAAAATATTGATTTTGAAGGTTTCCCTTTCGGATGTTGAACTTGTTTTTCCTTGGTCACTTAGCTTCGATTTTCATAAGAGTAAAAACAAGTTAAAGGTAGATCATCATGGTGGAAAAATTCAGATCCTAGTCAACTGGTTATTGATAGTCATTTGGATAGTGTTTCGAGGTTAAATCTGAGAACGAAGTTGATGTTAGTCCGATGACATAGCGTTGGACCTTGTATCGGTGGTCAATAAGAAGATCAATTCCCAAAACCACTTCTAATTTTCCTTATGAGAAGTGTTTTTCTTCAAACTTCAATCGTGCTTCTCCAAAGGACTCTTCGATCATATCCACCTTACCCAAATCATCAACCCGAAATCATTCAACTCAAGAGACCCATGAATAGATAAAATGAATGATTCATTGAAACCCCTCAACCGGATGACAATCCTCCAAATAAAAAAATATTAATACAAAAAATTACAAAATAATAAATTTGAAATTCAAAGTTACTACATAGTGAAGGTGGGAGGAATTAACTACCCACATTTTCCAACACCCACACTTAAGTTAATTCAAAACTATCTTCTTCCAATGCCTTTATGAAAATATTGGCAAATTGTTCTTCTTATACGAATATTCATACAACAATCAAAAAATTATTTACAAGCTTGCTTTATAATGAAATGACATATCTTCTATTGACATGCTTTGTTTTATTATAAAAATCATGATTTTTTTACAATGCAATGGAATAATTATTGTCACAAATATTTATGTTTTTAATCATGACCATTTAGAATATTTGACCTCTCCATCCATATTGTTTGACATGATATGATGTGGCTACCACATACTTAGTTTCTGCTTTCGAAAAGAGTTACATTGATATATCCTTTTGACAAGTTTGAAAAATATAAGAATGTGAAGAAAGAGAAATAAATTCTTGAGATCGTAAGTGGTGTAAGGATGAAAATCTATTCATTAATGTTAATTTTTTATTATTTAATAGTTACAACGGGATTCCTCGTGGATGGCCATGACACTACACATAATACAAACTAAAATATATATGTAAGAAGTGTATTTGTTTGTAGAGGGAGATGCTCATGTTATTTTCTTGTAGTTGGAGATTTAAATTATTGAGACTATTGAAGGATTGAGGATGATTAGTCCATAAATATGTTGAGGATAAATTAGAGTGATAGGTATATGCAATGCAACATGGAATTGAGAGGAGAGAGAGAGAGAGAGAGAAAGAGAGTTAAATAATCAATAACCCCATGAAGGAAGAAGACCATGTATCAAAGTCATTCAAAAACATTGATATCTTCCCATTTGAATGCAAAAGGAAAATCACTACCTGTTAAGAATTTAGCCACTCGATACCTTCTATAATCCCATAGACCACACTATTGTAAACTAATTTAGTCCCAATTTTGTAAATAATGACACACAATAGAAAATATAAGAAGTTCCCTCATGCACATCCCATGTTTCACACAACTAAATAGAAATTTTTGGAGAAATATTTTGTCACATAAAAATAGAGATTTTCTCAATACTCACGGGGTTGAGTTCCTTTGCTTCATAATGGGTGGCTACCATTTATTTAAATCTAGAAAAACTGTACACTAAACTAACTCCCATGTTGGTTATAGAACAAGGAAAGTGCATAAACACCCTTGTTGTAACTATTCTGACACTATTAGAGAGAGAGAGAGAGAGAAGAGATAGGTTAGTGGGTGGAGGGGTGGAGAGAACGAGGAGGAATTTCATTAGCGAGATGAACCTAGATTTCACTAACTACAACTTAGAGATCTTTCCAATTCAATTAGAAGACACAAACAAACATACACAACTTATGTAAAGATCATGAAATAAAAATAGAGATTGACACAAATTTCAAGGATTATTTTCATTCCATTATCAATAGGTACAAATCCCTTTTGTCCTTACAAAATCACATACATTTAGCCGAGAGAGAGAGAGAGAGAGAGAGAGAGAGAGAAGAGAGAGAGAGAGAGAGAGAGAAATATACTTATATGAGAATGGAAGAATGCGATGTATGTTATAGAAGGTGAAAGAAATGATCCCTTACAATAGAGAAGAGGCCTTATTATATAGTCCAAACGTATTACCTTTGACATTCTGCATGATTGTTCACATTCCTTTCTAGAATATGACACTTCTCCTTATTTTAAGAAAAGTAATTTTACAAAAGTGGAAAGGAAGTTATTTAAGGTACTTTCTAGAAAAAAATATTTTTCCAATGAAGGATTAGAAACTAATCAATTTACTTTTGGGAAAATTTATTTTACATGTGAGAATGAGAGAGGAAGAAATAAAGAAGAAGGAAGAAGATATCATTCAATGGATGGAGCATGTAAAGATGAAGATCCTTTAATACATCACATCGAGAGAGATCCTATGAATTTCCATTGGTGAATTGAACTCGAACACTACTTCTGAAACTTACCTTCCATGAAGGATGATGGGAAATGTAGAGATATTTTTTCTCATCTTTAATATATTATTTTTTATCATGTGACCTTCTGGATTAATAATGATATAAGTTGAATGACCTAAGAGTTTTGACATGTTGTGGTATAGGTGTTGTTATTGATGCAAAACCAATTAATGACAAAGTTAATGATGGATTAGATTCAAAGGACACTCATAGTTATGATAACATGGAGATTCAAGTATTTCCTTAGTTGCACATGATGTTGATTCAAAGGTGAGAATTACTTGCTCTAACAAGCCTATTCAAGTGACCTAGCTAGCCTAGGTGATAGTGCATGGTGGTATGAGATTTTTGGTAGATTGAGGAACATGTTGGAATGATATAGAACATTTTTGGGAGTGCTTGGGTACTCACACGAGTTTCGTGGAGGTAGATACATGTTTGTGACCATGATTCTAGTGCTCATTTAGATTAGGTATGGTTGTTAGGAGGTATGAGTTTGAGTTTTGGGGCTATATGAGCTCATGTATGTAAGTAGTCAGTTGATTTATGATGTACAAAATATGTTAGGGAATTTTGGAGAGTTTACATGGTGAGTTATAGTGCTATTTCAATTGACCCTATCCTTTACAAAGGCAAAACCCTAAGGGATAGCTATGTAAGTCTTAGTGTATGGAAATATTGAGAACTATTTTTGACATGGTGATGATTGGAGATGTTATTCGGATCTGTCTTGATTCTGTGGGAAAATTTTTAGGTTTCCATGATGTGTATTTTGAATGTTATGTCAATTTTTGGTGAAACAGGGTCAAGAACAAGGTCATTTCCAACTCAAATTGGGTCTTCTAATGCTCACCTTGAATTGTGTGATTTTCATGGGACCTTTTGGATTTCAGGGATGTTTATAAATTTATTATATAAGGTTTCACAAAAATAATGAGGTCATTTCATCATCAGGTTTTTATGAACGAATGTTAAGAAGGTAAACAACTCTTTATGTGTTTGAAACCCTAGCTCAAAAGATGTAGGAAAGAAAATGTTCATAAGTGCCCATAATTGATTTATAGTGATTTAAAGATGATTATATCATGTAGAGGACTCCTCCAGGTTTCCAAAAAGGTATGGTAGAGCTTATGGTGATGAGTGGACCCCACTCAAATAGGCATGTTTCTAAAGAGGTACATTTGGGACAAAGTTGACTAAATTAGCTACAAACTAAATGACCATTATGTGATTTATGTGAGTTTTCCTTGATTTCCATGATGTTTTTAGGTCATGGTGATTCATTTAAATGGTAAATTATGCTTCATTTATGTTAACTAGTCAAAGGGTAGTTTTGGGGCAGTTTTAGGTAGTTTGCAGAGATAAGCTTGGTTGAAGGCCTTCCACTTTGAGTTGGAAGGAGTTAAAATATGTTCTTGGGAAGGTATTTCATAGATCATATTTATAATGGTATAATGTTTTTCTTGTTAAGTTGATTTGATGTGGTTTCTAGGTCAATTTGTGAGTAATAATATTTCTTTCTTTTCGGACATGACTACTTTTCTGAAATATTACAATGATTTGAGTATCAAATGGATTATTTGATGCTTGTTTATTTTTGGGTGATCTCACGTTAGTTTGTGTTATTTTCCACATCATTAGGTGAGTCATCTCACTTAGGTGAGATCGTAGGTCCACGTGTCATTTAGGGGTCATTATGAGATTCTCTTACGTGTCGGTACTCGTCCTTCATCATATCGTCATTCGAGTTACACTTCAATTCTAGGAATGTAACTCCCCCTCTCTACTCAAGTTTTCATGATTATCCTGGGGTTACTCAACACCTCCTATATTGTTTGTTCCCCCATTTGATCTATGAGATAGAGGAGAGTTTTATGGCTTAACCAGTGGACCATTTGTCAAATATTTGCATGCACATTCGGTTGATGCTCGCTCATCTTGAGATCTCTTCACGCCGAACACGTCCCATGATGTGCATGTCTCCTCGTGATGCTCACTTGCGGGTTTTCAAACCCTCTTTCATGGTATCAAAGCGGATCTTGTGGATCCGCACTCAAACCTGTTTTTTTCCGCTTTCGGCGTGATATATAGATTTTGTGCGTATGTCGAATGGATATTCCGATCGTGCTCTACTTAACCGATTTCGGGCATTTATACCTCTCCTTGGGTTGTTCGTGTGTTTGAGGTGGTCGTGTTGGAGTTTATGTTGTTTTCGTGCAGTGTCTTTGACCGATCGATTCTCTGGGGTTGCATGCATGTTTTGTGGACTTCAGATTGCAGGATTCAGAGTTTGATTAGTGTTGCTCGTGTTGGTTTGTTTCCTTTTCTAAGGTTATTAAAGTGCATTTTTGGGGCAACTTAGCCCTAACTCGCTTTTGATCATCCAACTCTCCTGCAATGTTTTCAACTCACCTAGCTCAACAATTGATCCGTCATGCACTCTTTGGGGTTTGTTCTTATAGATCTCTGCATTGGTTTTTAAACATGGTTTTGTGAGGGTTTGAAGACATTAGATCCTCCTCCATTGCACTCTCCATAACTCAGTTGCTTCTACAGTGTCATTTTTTTCGATTACCTTTGGTGTTCAACATTTGCTTTTGATTCTCTACACCGCTTTTACCTTGGAATTTGACCGCTCATACTCCCGCAACTCATCTCGGATGATGGTAAATTAAGGCTCATTGGTGGTTGGCTCTTGGATTTCAAAATCGGGTGTGTTTTCTTGCTCATGCCATGTGCATTGTACATATTCATTCTTTGTGGCTCAAATTTGGTGTTGCATGACAATCAACCTTGATCTTTGCTCTTGCGTTGGTGTTCTACACTGCCTTACGTGTTTGCTTTTGCATTGGCCTCTGTCTTTACTGCCGTGCATTTTCCAACTCCTTCTCTGCAGTGATCGACTTGGTCTTTTACTCACGAGCTTGGCTATTCATGGTTTGAAAATTTCATTGTTTGAGTGGAACGTTGTTCATTTATTGCCATTCATGGAGGTGCTCAAATGGATGCCCTCTCATTCAAGCCGTTACTTGGTGGAATTTACAGACTTAATAAATTTGCTTGTTAGTATTTCCTTTACCACGTGGGTTACATAACCATTCGATGGTTACTGTGGTTGGTTTGTGTTTGACAAACTCTAGATGCATCACTTCCGATATTACTCAGCACCTCTCGCATTGCAAAAACGTTTTGGATTCTACGTTTTGACTAGCCATTTGAAATTTTTTTTATAATGCTAAGTTTTTTATTCTTGAGTGCACTAAAATACTACGCCACGTCCTCCCCTGTATTTGCATGCTCATCTCTAATGTCGTTACCCCACGTAAATCTCTATTTTGATAGTCCATGTGGCCCATTCTTCCCAGCTCGATTATTAGCCTATTGGCTCAAACCGACCTTCCAACTAGCTCTAAATTTTAACTCACTAGTCAAGTGTCTTTCCAAACAAAGGTTACACTTAAGCAAACGTGGGATGTGGCATCTCCTTAAGTGTATAACTTCAACGTTCTCATCACCTTCTTTTTGATGTTTTAGGGTGATTATTTAAAAAAACATTCATGGAATTGTATTAATTTTGGGTTTTTTGCTTGTATTTCACCCTCCTATGGGCGTCGAAGACGGAGGGCGAGGTCCGAGGTTTAACCCCCTCGCAAAGAAAAACAAACCCCTACTAAAATTTAATTCATTTCCAACTAGTACCCACATGATACCCTTTGCACCCGTTTCATGCACTTTTTTAATGCGTTTGCAGCATTTATTGACTTTTTCCATCAGTTGCGGGAATTGTATTTATGCCATAATTTTTGACTCATTGCTTTCTTGAGCGCTTCCTTGTCAAATTTGCATTATTTTTGCACTTTACATGATGGCATTTCCAATTTTGTAAACACACTACTTTTATAAAGTGCCGCATTCTCGGGGGTTCTTGTACTTTGGGCCTACACAGAGACGCATTATCGGGCCGAGTCCGACGTAGCATCTTGCATTTTTTTCATCATGGAGAGTTCTCTTTCCAGACGTGAGTGTCATAGGATCACCTTATAGCCTCTGCCACTTCTCACTTGAGAGAGACCTATTCATCTTGGCATGCTTCCATGGAACATTACTTCACCCACGAGGGTCTTTTACCCTTCTTGCTTGGGCCGAACCTACACCTCGCCGATCATTGTCATCTAGAGGACTTCCTTGACACTTGTGACCATGTCTTTGGTCACATGATGATGCATGTCTCTCGCCTCTCTGGGTTTCATGTGGCAAACTCCTATCCACCTCACCGTGTGTCTAGAGCATTCTTCGATCCTTGTATGGAGACCCTTCACATACTACCACCGTTGTTAATGCTTTGCTTTATTGATTCACTTGTCTCTCCATTTCTTCATGTGATGATAGTTCCAGATCGAGAGGCTTGCTTGGTTCTACTTCATGATGAGGATTGTGTACCCTATTCGATGTCAAAGTACTACAAGAGGACTCTTCTCCTCTTTCTCTCACTATTTTAGACATTGATAATGTCCACCCCCACATCTCATCGGATATCGAGAAGTCTTCTACTCGAACACCGTCATTACACCAGCCTCCTTTCCACTTCCAGGTGTGCGAGGCCCATTTCACTCCTCTACCTTCATTAGATGACTCATACCTATTTGACATCGCTCTTCTGTTTGTTGAGCCCCCTCATTGGGACCAGTATCTGCTCGACCTTAGTTGTCTTTTCACAGTACACTTGTGATACACTATAGGTTTCTCATTCATCTACTGTGTCTTTCGAGAGGAGTTCATCATCTCCGTTGTTGGGAGTGCCCCTTGGACCATTATCACTTCCACTTTTCTCGGAGACCTTCAACATCCACCCTCACCGTGTGATCCCTTTTCTATTGTGGAGGATGTTTTGTTCCCTTCACATCACTTGGACATCCTTTCTCGCGGGTGTTCCTCTTCACTCGACGGATTCACGCATGTGGAATTACCTTGAGTTCCTTAATCACTCACTCGCTAGACCTATGTCACACTTTCGTGCACCCACGACTCGAGTTCTTCATGTTCGCCCTTGAGCTCCTTTGTCGAGTGGGCAAAATTCTAAAGACGTCATTTCGTCCTTCCTGAGGGTAGGCACACACCAGTTCATTGTGGTGGCTCTTCTTGACCAAAGGTAAAGGATCTCATCATTGACATTCTTCTCTGGAGACCTCCTGAATCAGCAGAGTTCGATTCTGTCCATGGCATCTTCTGCATTCCTCTCATCTCCCTCTTCTTCTCTCTTCTTCTTCTTTTAGAGATTGCCTCTTTGTACATGGGTACCCTTTTCGGCTCGTCATGGCTGGACCCATATTTGGCATCATTCTTAGATTAGAGAGTGTGTTGTTCTCTTGTGGTGGATGTTTTTCCCACTCGGGATTTCCTTCAGCTGGGATCTTCTTCTTGTACATGGGTACCTCATCGGGCTTTGTGTCGGGACCCATTTCTTGTTCGACTTTCCACCTCATCTAAGTTACGATGAAGGGGGCGTTGGTGTTTGTTATTTTCCACATCATTAGGTGAGTCATCTCACTTAGGTGAGATCGTAGGTCCACGTGTCATTTAGGGGTCATTATGAGATTCTCTTACATGTCGCAGCATGCATGGGCGTCGGTGCGTCAGTGTGTCATATGTGTCATTGGGAGTTACACTTCTTTTCTAGGAATGTAACTCCCCCTCTCTACTCGAGTCATGATTGCAACATTGGGGTTACTCAAGACCTCCTATATGTACACCCCATTTGATCATGAGATAGAGGAGAGTTTTATGTTAACCAGGGTTTTGTCCATTTGTCAAATATTTGCATGCACATTCGGTTGATGCTCGCTCCTCCCGAGATCTCTTCACACTACTGCCGCACGTCCAAAGTGATATGCACGTCGTCCCTCGTGATCCCGGCAGCGGGTTTTCAAACCCTCTTTCACTCACGCCAAGTGTGAGTATTTTCGGTGATCTTATGCCCCAAGTGTTGGGAGAGAGGTCTAGTGTTAATCTCCTTCCATGACTCTGCATGATAAACACCACTGTCTGCATGGTGCATCCCTACTATGTTCATACTATCCCAAATTAGCTCCAATTATATTGTTTGTTCCACTTGAAATTGATATTGAATGCATTTTGTTGTTAGTGGACTATGTCCGTAATTGTAAAAATGCTCTCAAGACTTTTTGTGAACTATGTTGATCTAATAAATTGGGTTTTGACCCTTTCTTGATGTTTCCCAGGGTCCTCAAAAACCTTTATCCTTAATAAATAAAATAAATATTTTTTCAATGGAGAAAATTATGTAAATCAATTAAAAACTTATAAATTTATACGAGATCATGGTATTTTATGCGATTTGACCACCCTCTATAAGCTTGTAGAAGAAGCTAGCAATTCACCACTATGCCCTATGCATTTATAATAGGATATTATCTCAATCTCCATGAATTTATTCCAGTTATAAATTTAAAGCCTTATGAAATTCCATTTCAAATGGAGCCAAAAGCCAAGGTCATGCATTCTTGTTGCTTATATCATTATTTATTTTAAACCATGTCATTGTGAGGCTTTGAAGAAAAAAATGATTTCCATTTGGATTAATAGTGACTTCAAGTGTCATTGGATTAAGTTAAGGCTTAGTAAATTGTGGAATTTGAACAATTATCGACATTGATGATCAACATATGGAAATCCATTATTCGAGTTACTTATGGTACTTAGATTTCATTGATAAAGGTAGGGGTTCGAGGTCGATGTCCATATACTACACACGGTTATATGTGTAAAACTTGTATGACATTAGGATAGCTATATCAAGTACATCTCCATTAAATATGGGTAGGAGATCTCCACATTGGGTAAAGAATTTAGCTACTCCATTTTGAAATTTATATTGGAATCCATTTAATATGTAAAGAAGTCTTCAAATGGATGTCTCATCTCATATTGGGTGGAGACTTAATATTCCATTGCTCTTTTTAGTAAAACAATTCATGCAAATCGGTGGGTGGTTCCTGGTATTTTTATTATGTGCATCTTAGATTTGGGGTCCTTCTAAGGATTATCCTTCACTTCCTCTAGATGTTGTAGTTGCATGTATTTGATATTTAATATTTTGTGTTATAATATTTAATACATTTTATTTTGTTTTCTAAAAAATGTTTAATTATGTCTCATATAATATTTACATGCTTTCTAATGCATGTATAGAAAAATCCTACCTATTATATTAACTTATAATTATTATTAAATAATAAAACATATCAGAAAAATAGAATTTAAAAACTCTTTTAAAAAATTATACAGTTAAACAATGTCAGAAATTATATTGTTTCCTTAATTTATAGTATACTTATATTTTAAAAATATAAAACATGTTAAAAGTGTGTCTTTATAGAAAAATAAACCAATAGCATGTGCAGTCACCGTGGAGGCATTCCTTAACCAAGTTGAAGAAAAATGCACGCTATTATTTGAAATTGAGTTGTCACATACAACATCCAAAACAAAAAGTAAACATGCATTTTATATTAATAAATATTTTTGTTTTTACATAGATATAACTAGTGTAGGGTAGATCATTCATGTTAGTGAAGAAATATTAATATGAGTTAATGTAGATTGAATCAAAATTTAAGAACTAAAATCATAATCCCTTTTTCTGGTCTAAAGCAGAGGGTTTGTCGTGACAAGAAAACACAAGGGACCATGAGAGACAATGAATTAATAGAAAGGCCGAACTTGAAACCATCACCCACCCAAAGCATATTGGGTTTGAGAAACGCCCAGGCCTTCCAGATACGCTGCACAAACACTGAATAACCCAACACATTCTACTATTGATGTACACACTATATAATAGGGAAGTGTGTGTACATACTCTTTACTCGACCTAAATATACTGTTACTTGATACTAAACATGTTCAAGCTGGTGGTAATCCAGCCTGATAGCGTTGATTCGAATGTCTTCATCAAGTTCCACTTTGGGAATGATAGTGACCACAATATTGTCAACACCTCCGGAATCCCCAAGCACAGAGAGGACCTCCGAAATCTCCAAGCAGAGAGAGGACATTCCACATCCCCACTCCACGTCATCCTTGGCGCCCCGTGGCAGCTCAACAAACGTCCCCACGTACTCTGGTGGCAATGTGTCCACGTAGGGCGTGGATACCAGCCAAGGAGGCAGATTGACAAACACGTCAAACTTCACCGCGATGTTTCTCTGCACACGTACTCCGTCGATCAGAAGAAGCTCCTCCACACCCTGCCTGCCATTGTCGACATTCATCTGCAGTGGCAGTGGCAGCCTGGCGACAGGGACCTCTAATGGCTGCCTCAATGCTATGCCGTGTTGCGAGTTCCATCTTGGAACAAAATTGCCCGCTGCTGGAGGCGGTGGAATACCATCATTGTGGCGTCTCCGTACCCAAGGAGTAGGACGATCTTGGTATTTATAACGCAGCTTCTCCACATCGAAGGCGTCGCCGGCCCGGACGCTAACAAGGCGTTTGTTTTCGTCGTAGAAGAAAAACCGGGTGTCCAGCAGGTCTGGGTCGGTGTAGTCCTTTCGCCCGGGCAGCTTCTTCCACAGGGTCCACACCCGGTCGAGGTTGGCGTGGTGGGCGAGAAATATGGGATCCCTTGCAGCGGAATAAAGGATACCCATGTCCTCGCCATAACAGGTCTTAGTGGGGCAGTCGGAGCATTTCTTAACGACGCTGCCCGTCCAAAGGTGAACACAATTATGAGGCGCCATCTCCAGCGTCCCCGCAGCGCACTTACACGCCGAGCTATCTTCGGTGACTTTCCCCCCGTGGAATGCCCGGGCTGTCTTGGCGAGGGACACAATCTGCTTGTGCATGAGCTTGTAGTTCTGTTCAATCTGCTGCTTGTTTGGCTTCGGAGGCTTTCTCTGATGAAAGCTCAGGTCTATGATGGTGGATTTGTTGTGATGCCCTCTTCGTAATCCCAGTTCCAGAAAGGCAGGGCGAAGGTGTCATCACCCAACAGTTTGGCCAAAATGCGCTCGTAGAAGTAGAGATACCAGCGGTGCCATGGAAGAAAGAACCAGCCATGGTGGACGGAGAAGAGCTTGTCCGTCTTTCCCATGTAGTAAGCGCGATTGCAGTAGGCGCAGTGAACGTTGGCCTGCTGCGTGAAATTTCTGGGGTCGTCAGCGGGAAGTTGCTTCATCAGCTGCACGCCACACGCGTACTTGGGCACGTAGTTTTCATCTACCACATGCGCAGAGAGCCGCGTCCGCATTGGCAGGTGCGTGCCGGGGAAGCCGAAGGGCACTGGCCTTTCACCCTTATAAGGAGGACAGCAATTCAAATTTTTTGCATAGGGCGGCACGTCGCAAGGCTTGCGGCATCTATCCAAGTCGGGATAGGTGGGAGCCATTAATTCATAAGGTCACTATGATAAGATACCATGCAGCGCTATGGAATTACCTTTGCTTTTCAGCTTCTAACATCTGCACCGTTTTATAGGCAATTGGCGAGATCGCCAGCGACAAGACTCGGTACCGGAATATGTGACGTGTTTTTTTTTTTTTTTTTTTTTTGTCTTTTCTTCCAACTCTAAGTTAATATATATTTTATACTTAATAAATGCTAATATATAATATAATCTTAATCATATATAAGACCATTTAACTTGTTTCACATAATAATCACTGAAAACAACATTATTATGGTTGTTTTGCTAGTATCAAGTCTGGATAATAAAACACTCTTCACATATAATTCCATTGTCCTTATTAAATAGTGTCATCATTTTCATTATCTTACCTTAGCTATTATGTGGTCTATCAATAATAATTTTTTAATCATTGTAGTGTAGCAAAAATAAAAATTAAAATTGAAGCTGGAGTTTTTGTGTGGGCAAGTAGATGCATGTTTTTCTTGTTGATTTTGTAAGTGTAGAAATATAGATGAAGCATTACATTTAAAGGTTCTATTTCTACATTTCAAATTGGTTACATATGTAGACACCAATTTTTGGTATAACGCCCTCTGTCATCTCACATTCATGCAACTTCCCCTCTCGCCTTTCTCTTTTCTTAAATTTAAATAAATTCCATCTATTTACTCACCTTTATTTAATTAATTATCAAATGGGCTCCATGTGGACCCATTTGATAATTAAAATTTTGGCATTTTCTCCCATATCAAATTATTCAATTCATGGGTATTAATATACCCATCCGACACCCCTTTCTTAAATTCAAAATATGGAATCTTTTATCAAACCTACCATGTCAATCATGCTCCCCACTCCATCTAATAAGTTAAACTTGTGGGCCCCCACGTAATCACATCACACTACAACAAAAAGCTCTTTTTACCACAATTATTCTACAATTTTTTTTCAATTTAAGAGAATTGTAGAATATTTGTGGCATCTCTACAATGATTCAATAATTTATATTTTAGGTTATGTAAATGTTCCACAATTTTGACATACTTGTACAAAATTGTAGAAAACCCCATTTCTAAACATCTGTTGTGGAAAATCGCCTTTTTTGAATTTTTAAATAATAAATTAAATAATATCTACAACATTTATATATTTTAGGAATAAATTTCAAAAATTAATATATTATAATAAGAATATGTGGGATGCCACATTAAATAGTGCTAGAGTGTTATCTAAAACAATTGTAGAAATACCACAAAACTCGATATTTAGACTTTTAGACATTTTTTGTGTGTGTAAATTCAACAATATACAAAATATGTATTTATTCTTCTTCAAAATTATTCAATCCATGTATCATGAGATGTTTGAGGACCTTAATGTGATGAGTTAAGGTCTTCACCAATTCAACCATATCACTTGTGACATAAATTTGTTGTTAGGAATAACTCAAAAACTAGGGTTGGGCTCACTTGGTCTTGGTCTCCACTTTAGGTGGCCTAGGTCATTGGTTTGATTCTTGATTTACCTACAATGTATTGAGTGGGAAATTTGGGTCTTTGTTAAAGTCTTGCTCTTCAAAGGAGCAATGAGATTAGAAAAATATAAACAAAGATAACTTGTGAACATTTATAAAATTAATAAAATTATTTGAATGTTCCAAAATTTAATTGTGATTATAAAAATGTAGGAAACTTATATTTGTAAATATTTAAAAAAACTTTTTTTTTTGAAAAATAATTAAATTTAATAATGGTTACATTTTATTGTTTTTGATTGTAAACTCGTTACTTTATTTAATAATATCATATATTAATGAATTCCAAATATATCTATATATAGACAATGACACACACTTGCTCATATTATATATTTAAATAAATTCCTTTCTTTATTATATAATTTTAAATATGTATCTCGATTTACTATCAACTACCATATAGAACTTTTAATTATATTTATTATTTAATATTATATTAATATTTCAAATGTAAAATTATTCAATACCTATTTTTCCTTTGATTAAGATTCAAATTTACCATATATCAAATGTTTAAAATCTATACCCAAAATCTAATATTTAAATCCTATTTATTAATAATTTTATTTCTAAAAATAGTGAAATAACTATATGACACAATCTTAACTTGAGTTTTATGCATTTTCAAAATATTAAATTCCTTATTTTTAATAATCACATCACTACGATTTCATAGTGTTAAATAACATCCATCCCTTCAAAACATTTTCCACAATTTTATACAAATTAATAAATGATGAAAAATGAGAACAAATAATAAAAACTAAGATATGGGAAAAAGAAAATATTGATAAAATAGTAACTTTATAGAATAAATTTTAATTATATTGTAGATGATCCATATTATAGAACTCGTTAGATTCATGTATATTTATGTTGAACATACATGTATATGCATGGTTAGTTGTGATTTGGTCCCTAAACTATTGGAAGGATCTTAAATCTTGAATCATTAAGTCTTATTTTAAGGATTTCTCGACGGAGGTGATAAGATTCATTATAAGAAATAAAGTTTTTTTCACTATATTTATTTTACACAAAATCCATAATTTAAGAGAATTGTGGAATATTTGTAGCATATCTATAATGGCTTCATTGTTTAATTTTAGATTGTGTAGATGCTCCATAATTAGTTATATAAATCTTAATTTTGTAGAAAACCAACATCTTCAAATGTTTTTAATGAAAAATCTTCATTTTTAAAGAGAAATAAAATGATGTAATATAAATATTATGTAATATATAACACATTCTCAATAAAATTTAAAATAACAAAATATAACAATAGAATAATATAGAAATTCCACACTAACTCTTAAAATAAAATTACCCACTATATAGACAAAACTAATTTAAAAATATAACTATGAAATTTACACATCATTCACACACACATATAATATTTTTTAATTAATTACTTAATATAATATATCAATAATATATGAAAGTAATTCTTTCTTCCCATTCATAATGATTAATTAAATTAAAAAAAAAAAAATCAATTTATTCTTTTAAGAACAATATGTAGTTATCCAATAAATATTTGTTATGTCATTAATAACACTTAACTGAACTGCAAGTAGAAGTTCCGCTCTATACTCTCGAGTAAACATTTTACCTTGATTTATGGTATTTAACACCCGGAAATCTTTCCTTTATTTATGGTATTCCATTTTTTAAAACTACCTACATATCTAAAAATAGGAATTTTATACACTATGGATTTCATTTAAACATAGGATTTTCCATTGGCTACTTTTCAATCACATAGTTTAAATTTACCATTAAATTATTATTTTTTGTTGAATTTTTTTCATGAAGGTGTGAATATATTTAATTTTTCATTCCTTAATAATCTTTCCATTGCATGGACATTGCAGAGAACCAACATTGGTGGTGATGGTTTCGGCTTCCTAGAGAAATTATAATTGGAGATTGATGCATCTCTAATATTGATAAATATCTATGCATCCCCAATATTTTCATCAATATCTATTGCACAATTAAAGATAGACATCAGAGATGAAAAATATTATAGTAGTAAAAAAGTGTACTATGAACAAGTATTAATTACATCGAAGGCATCTTTATGGATATGCCATTTTCTCGTGTTTCTCAGTAAAATTTATCGACAAATTTTTCCCGACCTCCTTTCGTGGCAACTTCGAGTCTACTATGATTCATTTTTCCCGTTGAAAATGTGTCTCTTCTATTGTTTGCCATGGCCAAATTTCATTATTTGCAAAGAAGATTTTCCTTTTTTTGGCTCCCTTACATTTTTCTTGAGTTTACATTGGTATAAAATCGTAGATTTTTTGGGATCCTTTATATTTTTCTTGAGTTTACATTGCTATAAAATTGCAATTAAAGAACTACAAATTATTTGTAAAAATTTGTAACAAATTTGAAGGTCAACAACTCATTTTTATTGTATTCATTTATCTCTCAAATCTTCACCCCTAGGAATCGTCGGTATGACATCTAGATATATTTAATTTACATTTAGAACAAAGAAAGAGACATATTCTACTAAATTCAGAAATAATTTTGCAACTTTGTGTATTAATTTGTTGTTCACAATTCTTGCAGAGGGTAGAGACTTCCAGAGGATATATCATTCAGTCTCAGATGGGTGGTTCTACAACAAACAAGCTCTTTTTACCACTCCATTTCAATTTTACAAAACCTTTCACACGGGGAATTCCAATGGCTCGCAATCATTCCTCTGTTGTCCCCCCTCAAACTCTTCTTTTTGCTTCCATTTTATGTCATTTCAACATTAAATTATTCTTCATTTGCATTATCCTCTCTGTATATTCAGATTGCAAGACTCAAGAAAGAAGAGGAAAATGTTTTATCAGGAGGATTTTTGAACAAGAAATGGCCATGGAAATGGTTGACTGTCAGACCCTACATAGTGGAATGCTTGATTCTATATGAAGGCCAGGATTCGAAACCGAGTCGTGGTCGTGGAAAGGGACTTTCTTTGCTTGCGATTAGGATTCTTCGTCGACTATTTTCTCCTTCGGAAAATAAACTTTTTTGGCCTCCCTTGCCGCTGATGTACATTTTGAGCATAACTATGTCTTGATGGAGCTTTTGCATAGTCTGCTCAATAATGACAATGGAGACAATAACAATAACGTTGTCTGTGATGGCGGACATACCATTGTGGCAAAGCAAGCGTACAAGTTGTCTTGTAATTCTGAATTGGAATTCTGGTCATGGGATGACATTTGGGAGTCGAATGTGGGACCTTCTCTAGACTGGGAATCTGGGAGATTATTTCTTTACATGGATTTCATATTTGGAAACGGAAACTACAAATCCGGCATGAATGTGTCTTTTTCTTCATTTTTGAGAAATTTCTAGCGTGATCTTTACGCTTTTGTAGCATTCATTTTTGCTTGCAAGCTGTTAAAAATTATCATCGATTTTGTGAGTTTTAATGCAACAACATGACCTGCCATGAATTTCTTATTTTCAAGTAAAATGGGTCTCATAATCATTATATATTTTTTCCATTGATTTTTGTTGTCTTTTTCAATATCTAAGGTGTTACATATAATTATATTGTTTTCACTTTTTTATATTAGTATTCTATTAGTGTTTATCGGATTTATATAATAATGTAGAGTTAATTAGTTTTCCTTACATGAAACATATAAAGTAAGTATTATTTTAAAAATTATTTAAATTTAATGTATATATTATTTTTAATTTTATGTGGATAATAATAATTATTTAATATTTGTTGAATATATATATATATATATAATTATTTAAAATGAAAGTGAAATTCTACATTATTTTTAAAGAGGCTCCACAAATTATTATTGTGGAAATCAAATCAGTAGCTTCCACCGATGAGTTTTATGTAGTAATCATTCATGTAGAAAACTTTGTAGATATTGCCACAAATATTATATCGATGCAAAACCAAAATGCTTAAAATGTAAAAAAATCATGATGTTGATATATATAGAAAAACTACAATTTGACGAAATTGTGGAATATTTACAATAAAAAAATTGTGGATAATTTACAAATTGTCAAAAATTATGGATAATGCACATAAATAAAGATTATAGTCTATCTACAAATTTAATAAATTGTGGAGTATCAAAATTCTAATCAATTGTTGATTAGCAACACTAATATGTAAAATTGTGGATTGGCTACAACTTAAAAGCCACTTTTTTAGTATTTAAAATTCTTAATAACCACAAAAATAATGTAGAAAAATTGTGGAAAATAGGCATGTTTGTTGTAGTGTCATACCTCTTAACTCGGGTTACTCTACCCAACCCGGTTACTCGTTAACCCCAGCTTTAGCCTCACCTTAGGCTATAAATATGGGCTTTTCTCCCCTCAAAAGTTAAGTTGGAAACTATGGGAAAATGCTGTTTTGAATTCTAAGCTTCTTATTTATCATTATATTCTCATGGTGCCCTGGTAATGACACTATAATCCCCACAATAATTTACTCATGATTACTTAGTTCACGTAGCATGGTTCTTGTTGCGTTGTGTTTGGATAAGATCAAGAGCATCATCTACATACTCATAGCGTCAGGTTCCTTTGTTCATCAACTTGCATGTTATCTGTTTATCTTGTATTTTATCATTATCTTTCTGGACATGGGGGTTGACATCCTCCAAGGGAGTTAAAATCCTCTTGGAACTGGGACTGTCCAGAAACCCCCGCATATTGTTATCTAATCTTATCTATTTCAGTTTTACAGATCTATCTTCTTTGTATCACACATCTATCTTCTTTGCGCCCATAGATCCACATCTGCATATGAGGTCCTAAGCCCTCCATCATTCAAAGTTGCTGGTGGCTTCCAATATCGGCTTTCACCCGCACGAGAACGAGGTTTCCTGTACAACATTTGGCATGCCCGGTGGGACCGGATCCTAGATTTGGTCGTTTTGTTTGTTATTTTACTCATATTTTCTAACTTGCTTGTTTGCAATATCTTGCTTGTTTGTTGATTTCAGTTCAAGACGGTCACTCATTGATATCACCAGAGGTATGTGCTCTTCTTATTTTCGATTAAAATCTACTGCATGGGATATGAATCCTAAATTGACCTTATGGCTTGAATTTTGTTTTCAAACTTGGTCTTGCAATAAATATATATCTTGTCTGTTTATATCCATTTGTCGGTTTATGGTGCGTTCATTGGTTTTCTTGGAATGATAGTTAATATACAATCTCATTTGTATTCCTTTATCTAATAATATTAATGTTACAAAAAAAACAATAATAACTAAGAATTTTTATCCTATCTTCCCCAAGATCTCTACCTATCTACCTCTCCACCCGAGCTCCCAACAACTCAACTCGGTCATATCCTGCTCCCCATCTCCCACTCGGTCCCCTCACATCCCGACCCGCTCTGTCCTATGCTTCCTCAACTCAAGCTACACCCTACCCTACACTACCCCATCTCCACCTTACTCCCCATCCCCCCTAACCGACCTACCCTTCTCCTCACCGAGCCCACTCATTCCCTCCACTCCTCACGATCCATACAACTCCCACCGACTCCTCCCACCAATTTCTACCACCATCCGCCTCACTCCACCCCGTCCCCACACAAACTAAGATCTCTCTCGAGTTCGCATCTCCCTCTCCCACATTCCATATCCACCTAGTTTAGCTCTTCTCGACTACCCAAACAATGCTTCTCCCCACGACACTTCATCCACATGCTTAGCTTACCATCCTCCTCTCGCCCGAGCTACATCCCACGTCTAACATGTGCATATCTCCCTTCCACTGTCTACCTCTTTCCACTTTGTCCCCATGACTCCCCCATCAAGTCCTCCACTCCCACACCCGGCTCACAACCCACCCAAATAACCCCATCTCCTCCATTATCAATGCCGATCCATCCCCCTTACCACCAAAAATTCTACCTTGAATCCCATTCCTACCCAACTCACACACCGAGCTCTCTACTATACCCTCCCAAGCTACCATCTCCGTCTCCGTGACCTTATCTCCTTTCAACTTCTCCTCTTCCCGAGCTCCCATATTCGTCACCATGTTCCCACCTCCTCGCCCCAGATCTGTAACCATCAAACTCACCTCACCTCTATGTCCTACAACACAATGTCTCCCAGCCACTTCCCTCATGAGCTCTTCCACCAACTCCCACCTACTCAACCTACCACCAACACAACACCCTAACTTCCACCTCACCCAAATGACGTCAAGCTCCCATCCACTTCTCTCTACCCAACTCCCAATGTGACCCCCTTTCCTCCTCTCAAACCTACCTCCATTCCCCGTGTTGTTCTCCATCCACCCACGCGCTCACACCCTGCACCGACTCCCATCACCCAATTCAACCCCTCACAGAGCTCACATCCCCACTCTCACATATTCCCAACTCCCTCATCTCCACTAGGCTCATCATCTCCTACAATGATCTCGTTGTCAATATCTCTCTGCCAAACCCAACATATCTCTCTACATCCAACGCAACCACAACACCCCATGAATCAACTCTCCACATATATCTCTCCACTAACCTCCTTCCCACACTGGTTATTCCAACATAGATACATAATTATAAATTATTATTTTTCTTTAATATATATTGTTTCTTTCTCTAATCCCTGATTCTCCTATATTTGGTCTCCTGTAGAGAAGTGAATAGCTCACTCGGCTTCTTGTTCTACAAATCTCAACTCTGATAATCATTCATTGAATAAAGCCTCTCTCTCATTTTAATATGTTATACCTTGAATAATCATGAAAGTTATCTTTGATGCTTGATCAACGGCTATGTATATTTATATCACTTTTATTTTTACGTAGCATAGCTGTAAAGTTGGAAACAATAGTAAAGTGTATACTCTGATTTGTATTTTGTTGACATAATGATATCAACATCCTCTCTTCCATGATGAACCAATGACAATAAACGTAAATGATTTTGTAATTCCTGCTACGGGATTTGAGCTATCATAATCACCCGATTTGTATATATCATACAACGATATCTGGTTTGGCATGCACCCATGAATTTCCATGTGGCAAAGTGAATACTCATGTACAAGATTCTGATGCATGATGCTTTCAACAGTTCTCGTAGCATCCACAACTAAGTAGACATTGCTCACCTCTATTCCTATGGTTATTATCATGCATTTGATAGACTATCCTATATACCTCTTCATCAACGCCCAACACATATATCCAGTATAGACTATCCAATCACTATTACCTTTACATTGACAGCTACAACTCCAGCAAAAAAATGTCAATCCTGACTATCCATCTGCTTCAAAATTCTTTTGAAACATATTTTTCATACTATTTCATTGCATTTCAACAACTAAAAAAGACATGGCATGTAGAATTAATTAGCATTTGAGGTAAATAACTAACCAAAAAATCATATACAAGAACCCAAAAATGACAAGAGATGATGAATCCAAAGCATGAATTTGTATTTTTATTGTTGTTTGGGGGAGGGATTAATTTTGAATTGGTAAGGTTAAGGGCTCAAATGCTAAGCCACACTTATTTGCAGACCCAAGTTCAAAGCTTGGCTATGGAGAAATTTGCTAGCAGGGGATATGAACCAACAGTCGGAGGCGTGTAAGTGAAATTACATTGGGTGTACACCAAATCATGGTAGGGATTGCACCTAATTAAGGGGGATTACAACTAAACATAGTGGCAATTGCTCTTTCCTTGAGAAGGAAAACATCCAAATAGTCTCACCTTTGGCAAGAGTGTTTGCCCTTCTACCATGGACATGAGATTTCAGATGCCTTAGATACAATATCAAAATCTTTATGGAACTCAACAACCTTTGGTTGACTTAATAAAGGGGTTAAAATAGTATGGGCCCTGAACTGTAAGCATCATTTCACCTTGATAACCTAATTAAAACAAATGAACAACATCTTAACACCCATTTCAGACCAGATTTCCAAATTTCACAAACTACTACGAGTATAAAAAGAATGTAATGCCCACAAACAAAGTGCAATGCATTTAAACCCGAAACCAACCAAATGTTATAATAGAAAAATTATGGAATAATTTTTTTTTGTTAAAGGAAACGAAAGCGACGATAAGGTTAACCATTAGTTTCAAACGGTCATCTCAAAATTACTTAAATAAAAATATTAAATAAAAGAATTGATTTGATCCATGGTTCGTTTTAAAATATTTCATTCAAATAATCCTAAATTAATTCAATACAACGGTTCCTAAGATCATGCAATAATTTATAATAAAATTCTAGGTCTAATTGTTCTTACATTTACACAAAACTATTAAATTCAAATTTAAAATATTGATGTTGTCTATACTACTAAAGGTATGGGTTTACTAAAATACCACTAGGACATGGCCTCTATGAAAGTTACTAATAATAAATAAAAAAGGAATACAAAATTTTAATTACTTCCACACCATACAAGTGGCCCCATTCAAAACATGACCCATGTGATCAAATGATCATCTCACCAACTCCCACCTAACATTTGTAGGAGACAATCTGGGCCATTGGATGAAACCAATCTAGGCCATTGGATTAACTAGAATTTCAAACTAACCCTAACCCCAAGGAGAGTTTCTTTTATTCTTTTCATTTGGTTTGTTTGCTCATTCTTTGTTTTGTAGGTTTAAGGGGAGGATGAAGAGGAGGAAGCCATGGATGAGGAGGATCAAGCTTGGGATGGATATACACAACCCCAACTTCATTTTATTTTATTTTCTTTATTTCTATTCTACCCTATTCTAGGGTTTAGTTGAAAATATCAATATTTGTTGAAAGTTTTAATCAAAGGAAATACCCATTTGGGTATATAATATTTGCCTAAAAATCTATATTTTTCTTTTTGAAATATACATTCTTTTCCTTTGAATAAAAAAACTTGTGTAAATACTTCCACACACACACACACACACACACACACACACTTAAAACCAAAAGTAAATCCCAAGACTTAGCTGCGGTTTACTCAAAAACCAATGATAAAGTTTTTTATTTTGAATGGCCAATTAAAAGGAGTATGCATTTATTTTTTTTTTTGGTTTAGTGGGGGCCTTGGCCCCACCCACCACCACACCTCTAATATAAAAATATAATCTTATATAAATATAAGTAAATGAATATTTAAAAATATTTATTATTATTATTATTATTATTATTATTAATTATTTTAATATTCTAGGACCCTATTTAATATGATTTAATATTAATTTAATTAGAATAACAAGTAGTTGAAAAGTCACTTTGTTCCCCTTTTTATTTGAATTTAATCAAATAAGTTTTAGATACAAGTATAAACTTCTAAGAAACATTTGGTTAATTAACTCAATGCTCATTATATTTAGATATATGTATTATATAGGCACTTTTATTTTATTGGTTTCAAGAGATCAAAGGGAGTTAATGATATTGTACTCTACAAGACAAAACCCGTAATTTTCTAACTATACCAAAATGGATAAAAAGAGAAAACATTTTAAACTTCTTATTCAACCTCATTTGATTTGAAAGGGAACAATTTTCCTTCAACAATGCAAAAAAATACAACTATAGATTAATGACTACCATATGCCTTTCATTGAATGCAATAAGAGTAACTATTTCTTTCTTTCACAAGATACAAATGACATCCATTTCAACAAGTGATTTATAACAAAATTTTCCAATATTTTTTTTTTGAAAATGAAGATGATTACATTTTGAAAGAAAGAAAACACTTAATTAACCAAGATTATTTTCATTTTACTCATTTCAAACTTTCTAGTTCACCAACAACAATGTGGAACTTTGATAGTTTCCTTTCACCATACTAATATATTTTAAAATGCACATTCTCAAACAAACATTCTTAAAATAGTCTACATATAAAGGGATTTCCAAGAAATAAAATGGCTTTCTTTCAAGCTTACAATTTTACAATCATCCACACAAAGTGGGAATAACAAATTGAATAATATACAACAAAGGGCTATCAACAAGGCCAAATATATAAATCTCCCATTTGCATGACTTCTCCAAGGTAGCTCCAAATCTTGCTCACTTCAATCTTCTCACAACAAGGATCACAATAAGGAAGGGGGAGTAGGAAATGCTCTCCGCCCAACCTTAAATCCATTAAGAGGAGAATCCATCCCCTTAATGGCCCCCAACCCCAACCAAAGAACCATGAGGGGTATTGAGAAAAAATGACAACTTTCAACAAAGTGGCTTCACAACAAACAACATACAAGACATTCAACTCAACCAAGATAACATATCCAACAAGTTTACAACCTTCACAAAATAACACAAAGGTTTGAAGATCAAACCAAATAGAGCAAGGGCTATGGGAAACACCCTTATGCCTCCCAAGTGAAGTGGGAGTCTTACCCTAAGCCTCCAAGTGCACAAAATAATCAACACAAAATCCTTATCTCTCCCTTGCAAGCATGCAACAAAACCATGATTTCCTTTTCACTCCCCATAGGTAAGACTCCCATTCACACTCCCACCAAAATTCATGCCTCAAAAACTCCCTTTTCCTCCCCAATGGTCCCATAAGCCCTTCTCCCACACCCAACTAAGGCCTACTACCCAACCAACACACAAACACCATTCACAAGACAAAAAAATTTTTAACAAGCACAACATTGCATATAAAAAGAAAAATAACATAATAACAAAAGGTGGAGAGCCTACCTCTCCATCAAGCTCCAAGAAAATTCCACAAGCCTCTTCAATTCCAAGCCAAGAAATTTCCAAAAGCACTCCAACAAGCTCCAATTCCAAAAGTGCACAAGAAGAGAAAAGAACAAGTAACCCCATTCCAACCAAAAATCACCAATAAATAGAAATGGAATGTGAGGATGATGAGGTGGCTCCATGTAGGATGCCACTTCATCATTCCTCCATCCCCACACTCAAGTCAACACACCAAGACCAAGAAAATCAATGCACATGCATAAGGACTATGACAAACCCACATGGCTCAAAACTTGCACACCATGCTTTCAAAGGACACAATAAATTGGGGTAGAAAGAAAGTGCAATAATTTTCTCTTCTTTTACACTCAAAAATGGATTAAAAATTCAAAAATAAGTTTCCAACCCATAGGTAGGGTTGTTGGGTAAATTTAAGAGGCATGGGACAAAGCTTTTCTTGTCCCCCACAAGCCTCCAAAAATGCCCCCAAGTCAAAATCTGAATTTTGAAGTTGGGGTGGAGTAAAACACTTACAAATCAACATAAATTTTACTTACAACAAGGACCACCAAATCTCATCATAACTATTTTTCACATCCCTAATTTGGTTAACTAAAAATAAGAAGGGTTTAGCTTAATTAACACACATTTACAACATGCTAATAAAGTGACAAAATTTTAAATTTTAAATACATAAAACATAAATAAAGCACATACAAAAATTAAAAAAAGGGACACAATTCACCCCATGGCCACATATGTGAAGTCACCCCCATGGGAGACCTCCAAACTAGACATGCAAAACACCACACTAAACAACATTACACAAGTTGTCAAATTTGGCCTCGTTGCTCAACACCCAACATCCTTCCATGGTTGGTCCCCTATCCCCTTTGATGTATGTGATAAAATTCCTGCACACAAAAAATACCTCTCTGGCCTTTCATCCATATTAACAACATCGAGACAATATACATATAAAATCAATATTCATCATTTGACATTAGAAATTCTATTATCCATCAATATATCAAAATCTAACCCTAACATCCATGAGATTACAATTCTACTCAAAACATCCCAAAACATAACATGTGTCAAAAGTATAAAATCCATATCATGAAAATCAACATATATCAAATTGTCTAACATCACTATCTAGTGCATCATAATAAAACATAAACATCATAATGTCAATAGTCCAAATATCGTGAAATCTATCATCTACTTGATCAATGTATCATAATCAAAATGTCTAAATATCAGTCCAATAATATCAATATCAAGATGAAACAATGTCAAAGAGGAGTGGGCACTACATCCCCCTCCCCTTAGACTCGACTTCCTCCTTAGAAGTCACTTGGAATAGATGAGGAAACTGAGCTTGTAAAATAGTGGCATCCTCCCAAGTGGTTGCAGTCTCATCATACCTATCCCATTAGACCCACACCTAGTCAATCTCATGGCCTCAAGGCCTAGGGTCTGCTCTATGATGATGCGCACGGGCTCCACTGATACCTTCCCCTACTCTCTACACCTGCAATGCGGTCCAATCCAAAACATGAGAGGGATCTGGAATATATCTCCTAAGTACATATACATGAAATACATCGTGCACGTGAGACAAGATGGGTGGAAATGCTAGATGATAGGCCAAAGGACCGATACGCTCCAAGATCTCGAAGGGACCCACAAAATATAGGAGCTAACTTAGAGCCTTTTCCATAATGGATAGGACTCTTATGAGGCCTGACATGAAGAAACACCTTCATGCCCACCTCAAAACTATGATCTATCCTCCTCATATCTACATACTTCTTCTACCTATCCTAAGCCTCCTGAAGCCTCTTATCGAATCAAGACAACCTACTGCTCCATATCTTGTACCAAATTGGCCCAAGAGAAACCTTGTCCTCCAATCTATCCCAACTCAAAGGTGTCCTGCACTCTCTTTGCCATACAATGCCTAAAAAGGAGCCATGCCAATCAAACTCTAAAAATTTGTTTGTAGGAAAAATCTCCACCAAATATAAGTACTCCTCCCACCTAGACTGATGGTCCATGACATACATCCACAACATATCCTCCAAGATCTGATTTACTCACTTTGTCTCTGTCCATCTATCTCTAGGATGATAAGTTGTACTGAAGTTGATACTCATACCAAGAACCTATTGCATGGTAGTCCATAAAGTGAGAAGTGTATAAGGGATCATGGTCACAAATGATCTTCCATGGAATCCCATGCAAGTCTAAAATCTCATCAAGGTATACCATGCTATACTACACTAGCTATATAGGTGGTCTTCACCGAGAAAAATGAGCCACTTTCATCAATTTATCCACCATGACCATGATGGTGTCATGGTGGTATCTCGACATCGTAGCCCTACAATGAAATCCATGGAAATGGTGTCCCATTTCCACTCCGGTATGATAGCATGCCATGGGTAGAGAGAAGGCCAACTAGATGTTGATGCTCACCTTCACCCTCTAACACTCTAAACAACACACAAAATGAGCTACATCTCTCCAAAGACCTCTCTCAATGGTAAAGTTGTCTCAAGGTGGCATGCATCTTCTTCACCCCTGGATGGGCTGAATAAGGTGCATGATGAGCCTCTACCAAGATATCATGTCTCAAGCCTCCATCTCTAGGAACATATATCTAGACCTCTGTGTCTGAGAAGACCATCTTCCTCTAATGAGAATCCATCAAACTTCCCCTCAAGGGGTCTTTGAGACTCAATCTCTGATCTGGCTACAAGGTAGAAGTTGTCGTGAGGAAGTTGCTACAAAATCCTACTCCACAAATATGTACTCACTGAGGTAGCCATAACCAAATGTCTCCATCTACTCAGGGCATCTGCAACCACATTCTCCTTCCCCTTCACATGCTCTATCTCCATATCATACTCACAAAGAAACTCCATCCAACGCCGCTGATGAGAGCATTGAGATTGGGCTATGTGAAGAGGTGGCGAAGACTCAAGTGATCAGTCTTGAGTATAAATCTCTAGCCAAGAAGGAAGTGTCTCCATCAAACCAAGGCATGAAAACTAACTTGTAAAGCTCAAGGTCATGAGTCGAATAATTGAGCTCATAATCCTTGAGTTTTGAGACTCAAAAGCTACAACATGACCCTCCTACATCAACACACCTCCTAATCCTACCAAAGAAGCATCTCATGTAAAATGAAGAACTCACCCCCGAGGATCCGAAACTAAGAATAGGTGTTTTCGTAAGGCATTCCTTCAATGTCCTAAAGGCCTGCTCACATCTATCTAACTAGATGAACTTCTTCCCTTTCCGTTGAAGGGAAGTGATGGGGTGCAAAACCCAGAGAAGTCCTGAAAAAATCTCTAGTATCCTTCCAACCCCATGAAACTGCACACCTCGGTCACACTAGTAGGTGTTGGCCAATCCATAATGGCTCTAATCTTGGAAGGATCAACTGTGATACCTTCCCCAAAATGATGTGACCCAAATACTACACCTCTGGAACTAAAGAATGCACACTTCTCCAGGTTCCCATAAAGTTGCTTCTCACGAAGACACTACAGAACCTGATGAAGGTGATCCTCATGCTCCTCATGTGTACATGAGTAGATCAATATTTCATCAAGGAACATGAGTAAAAAGTGATCTAAAAATTCCTAACACCCCATTCATCAAACTCATGAACACTACAAGGGCGTTCATAAGACCGAATGACACAACTGTGAACTCATAGTGGCCATATCTCATGTAGAAAGCTGACTTGTGGACATCTTCCTCTACGATCCTCAACTGATGGTATCCTGACTTAAGATCTATCTTAGAAAACACTGTGGCCCCCTTCATCTGATCAAAAAAATCATCGATGCGAGGAAGGGGTAATGATTCTTGATCATTACTTTGTTCAACTTGATATAGTCCACACACAACCACAGGATCCATCCTTCTTCTTCACAAAATCACTGTGCACCCCAAGGGGATACACTAGGATGGATTAGGCCTTTCTCAAGAAGGCCCTCAAGCTGCAACTTGAGCTCACATAGCTCAGTGTGGTCATCCTATAAGGAGTGCACGAGAGATAGGTTCCACTCCTGGAACCAAATCAATGTGAAAATATATCTCACGTGGGGAGGCATCCTAGAATCTCACTAGGAAACACATCTAAAAACTCCTAAAAATGGGGTGATCATCAAGTGAAGGTCCACTAGCCCCATCCTTTGACCTATCACTAACTGTAATAGCATATACAATTGACAACCCCGTCACACACCACTTCAAATGCATAGTAGAAATAGTGTGAATAGAGATGGGTCTCCTACTCCAACTATCACTTGACTCCACACCCAAATCATCTACACAAGATATAATCTTACTATAGCAATCAACTCGGCTCTATGTGCAAACAACCAATCCATGCCCAAAATAACTCCATAAGAACCCAAAGGAAGGATACAAAGATCCAAAGTAGTGGTAAAGGGTCCTAGGTCCACTACGCACTCCTTGACTAAGGATTCAACTAGATCTTGGCTCTAGAAGCCATCTCAACATCCCAACTAAGGCCCTACCTAACTACCACCAGCCTGCAATGCTCTACTAAAGATGGAGAAATGAAAGAATCTAATGAGCCTGAGTCAAATAAAATAGGGATAGAAATACCACCAATGCTACCTGTGGTCTCTATCACCATGCCCTGTGCTCTTCCTGGCGGTTCTCGACCACTGCATATATCCTATGGCTCCTAGCCATGTCACCAATAGTAGGCTCAAAAACAAGTGCCTTACCCTGATTAACAAGGTTTTGAGGGCACTCTCTCCAATGATGTCCATGTACGCCACATCCATAACAAGTACTTGGTCCTCTCCACTATGTAGATAGTCCTCCAGGTGGCCCAATAGTACATGTTGAAGGACCTGATGACCCTATCATAGATCTCTATGGGTGTTGGTGGATGTACTCCTACCGACTGTGCTCGAGGTGAGCTTGTGTCTATTGGGCCCCCTAGCTAGAGGTCCCATACTACGCCCTCTCTGAGCATCATGGTGTTGTGGAGGTCGAAAGGGTGGTCAAGTCTATGCTGTGTTGCTACTTGCTGAGGAGGTGGAGGAGGCCGGAAGGAAGACTGTGTTGAAGTGTCCCCCATGAGGAGGAGGAGTTGATCCCTTGATCTACTATCCTACAACTATTATATGTGACTCCTCACTCTATCACATGCCTACTGAGTCTTCCCCTAGTTTCCTCTACAATATAGGCCTTCTCCATGGCCTTCTAAAATGTCTGTGGGTAATGAATGCACATTGCCCCACCCAAGTCCAAGTTCAGCCCCTAATGAACCTATGAACTCAAACCTGCTCATCTGCATGTAGTCTACATATTGAAGTAGATCCAAACCATCCCTCATACTCTACTACCATCATGGAGGCTCTGTCAGATCATGGAACTCATCGATCCACTACTGAATGAACCTCCTAGAAATATATCTGCTCCTGAAACACTCCTCAAAGAGATCTCCCAAGTACTATCTCTAAATCTACATGGAGCTTCTGCTCCTCGGTCCTCCACCAAACTCTAGCTCCATCTCTCAAAAGGTGAATGGAAACATGAGCTTTCATGTTGCTAGAACAAGGGCATAGCTTGAAGCATCCACTCAAGCTAACTAACCATACCTTGGCCTGAAATCCATCTGTGTCTCCAGAAAAATGAGGTGGGTGTAACTTTATATCTCTAATGTGCTCTCTGCATGATCACGACTTGTCGCCCCTCTAGGCCTCTCAACCTGATCATCTCTCGCCTAGGGCTCCTAGACCTATCTCTCGCATCATCATAGCTCTATCTTTATGCTCCCTAGAGGTGACTCATGTCTAACCAACTCCACATGGGAGTTCTCTGCCCTATCCTCTCGCATTGTGATGTGAAAGGTGCACAAGCCTCTACTGATGGCTCTTTTCCTGTCTGCTAGGTCACCCTCCTAAAGATCCTCCATGTATATGGCATTAACCTCTTGTAGTGTCTACAATATCTGAGGTAATAGCCAGCTCTACTACCCGATCTGGGGGTGGGTAGGTCTAGGTCCATGTGTAGGAACCCCTCATCTAGTCCGCCCTCTACACAGACCAAGGTGAGAGTTAGTTTATAATCATCTAAGTTTTTGTTTTTAGTTTTCTAAATTTTCTATGTTTCAAAACATCATGCATAGTTGTGTGTACTAGGTTTAAAGTTGTGTTAGGTTTATTTGTTTTTGTTTCATGTTTTCTAGGTGTTGCCCTGGGGTCCAAGTTTGAACCCATGGCTTCCAAATAAATGTAATGCCCACCCATTTTACACATGAAACTAAAACCAAACAAAGGTTATAATAGGGAAAAAAAACGCTTTTTTTCTAAAATACCACTAAGACAAAATGGCCTCTAAAAAATTAAATTTAAAAATTTAATTTAATTTTTAAAAATAAATAAAAAAATTAATAATAAAAAAGAAAATAAAAAAAAGGAAATACTAAATTTTATTTATTCCACACCACAAAGTGGCCCCATTCAAAACATGACCCATGTGAATCAAATGATCATCTCACCAAATTAACCTAAATTTGTAATAATATTTAAATAAAATATCCATTGATTTAATCTATGGCCATTAGATTAATAAAATTTCAAAAATAATCCCTAAATCTAATTAATTTCTTTATTCTTTTCATTTGGTTTGTTTTTCATTCTTTGTTTTTCAAGGTTTAAGGGGAGATAAGAGGAGGAAGCCATGGATGAGGAGGATCAAGCTTAAAATGGGATGGGGATTTTAAACCACAAATTCTTAAGGAATTTTATTTTTTTCATTTCTTCATAATATTTTCATGGGTTAAGGGAAGATAAGGAGGATTCTAGCCATATTAATAATGGATTATAAAATTTAGTAAAAATTTTTATTTTTTTAATTATAAATTTGAAAGCTTTTTAGTTGAAAGTTTTGGGTATTAATAAATTTTGATAAATGGGATTTTTTTATTTTCACCTAAATTTAGACATTTTTTTTTCCATTGAATAAATCCAATATAAATTTGTGTATTTCCATATATATAAAACCAAAAATATATATATATATATTTATTATATATATATATATATATAATATTTTATTTATATATATATATATTTTTATAATATTTTTATTACAAAAAATTATTTTATATAATTTAAGGAAATAATAAAATTCAAAATAGTTTGGTTATATATATATATATATAAAATACCCTTGCATTTATTTTAATATATATATATTAGTTGGTGGGGGCCTCAACATTCACCACCACCAAACCTCTAACATTAATATAAAAATGTGGGGGGCAAAATTTTCCCCCACATTTAAACAAAATATGTTTAATAGGGTATTTTACCTCCACTTTTACTAAAAAGATAACTTTATTATTTAGTCCCCTATTTTTTATATATATAAAATTTTATTTATATTATATATATATATATATATATATATATATATATTATATTATTATTATATATATTCCAATATATAATATGTATAATATTAATATATATTATAATAATATTAGTATTGAAAATTCACTTTGTTCCCCTTTTTTTTTTTTTAATTAAATATAATTTAGATAATAAAGTTATATAAATTATAAAAATAATTTTATTTTTTTTTCTTTTTTTTTTAACTCAATATCATTATATTTAGATATAGGTATTATATAGGCACTTTTTTTTATTGGTTTCATAATTAGATCAAAGGGAGTTGAATGATAAAATAATTATTTAGATTTCTCAATTTAAGTAATATACCAAAATGAATAAAAAAGAGAAAACATTTTAAACTTCTTATTCTACATCATTTTATTTGAAAAACAATTTTCTAAGATTCAATAATGCAAAAAAATACAACTTTAGATTTTATGACCTTCCAATATACTTTCTTTAATGCAACAAGAATATTTCATTTCTTCATAAAATCAAATATACAAATACATTTTTTCCAACAAATTTAATAACTTTTCCAAATATTTTTTAAAATGAACATGATCACATTTTGAAAAAAAATGAAAACACTTAATTAAAATAAGATTATTTTCATTTTACTTTTTCAAATTTTAATTTCACCAACAAAAATGTGGAAAATTGATAATTCCTTTCACACAAACTAATACATTTTAAAATGCACATTTCTCAAATAAGCACTCTTAAAAGAGTTTCTACATATAAAGGGATTCCCAAGAAGATAAAAAAAATTTCTCTCAAGCTTACAAATTACAATCATCCACTCAAGTGGGAAATAAAATTTGAATAATATACAACAAAGGCTATCAACAAGCCAAATTTCAAGTCTCCAATATGCATGTCTTCTCCAAAATGGTAGCTCCAAATCTTTCTTTCTTCAAACTTCACAATGGATCAAAAACAAGGAAGGGGGAGTAGGCAACGCTCTCCACCCAACCTTAAATCCATTAAGAGGAGAATCATCCCCTTAATGGCCCCCAAGCCCCAACCAAAGAACCATGAGGGGTATTGAGCAACAATGACAACTTTCAACAAAGTGGCTTCACAACAACATACATACAAGACATTCAACTCAACCAAGATAACATATCCAACAAGTTTACACATTCAAAACAATACAAAGGTTTGAAGATCAAACCAAATAGAGAAAGGGCTATGGGAAACCACCTCCTTATGCCTCCCAAGTGAAGTGGGAGTCTTACCCTAAGCCTCCAAGTGCACAAAATAATCACACAAAAATCCTTATCTCTCCCTTGCAAGCATGCAACAAAACCATGATTTCCTTTTCACTCCCCATAGGTAAGACTCCCATTCACACTCCCACCAAATCATGCCTCACAAAACTCCCTTTTCCTCCCCAATGGTCCCATAATCCCTTCTCCCACACCCAACTAAGGCCTACTACCCAACCAACACACAAACACCTTCACAAGACAAAAACAATTTTAACAAGCACAACATTACATACAAACAAGCAAAATAACATAATAATAAAGGTGGAGAGCCTACCTCTCCATCAAGCTCCAAGAAAATTCCACAAGTCTCTTCAATTCCAAGCCAAGAAATTTCAAAGCACTCCAAAAGCTCTAATTCCAAAAGTGCACAAGAAGAGAAAAGAACAAGTAACCCCCATTCCAACCAAAAATCACCAATAAATAGAAATGGAATGTGAGGATGATGAGGTGGCTCCATGTAGGATGCCACTTCATCATTCCTCCATCCCCACACTCAAGTCAACACACCAAGACCAAGAAAATCAATGCACATGCAAGGACTATGACAACCCACATGGCTCAAAAACTTGCACACCATGCTTTCAAAGGACATAATAAATTGGGGTAGAAAAGAAAGTGCAATAATTTTCTCTTTTTACACTAAAAATGGATTAAAAAGTCAAAAATAAGCTTCCCAACCCATAGGTAGGGTTGTTGGGTAAATTTAAGAGGCATGGGACAAGCCTTGCTTGTCCCACAAGCCTCCAAAAATGCCCCCAAGTCAAAATTGAATTTTGAATTTGGGGTGGAGTAAAACACTTACAAATCAACATAAATTTTACTTACAACAAGGACCACCAAATCTCATCATAACTATTTGTCACATCCTTAATTTGGTTAACTAAAAATAAGAAGGGTTAAGCTTAATTAACACACATTTACAACATGCTAATAAAGTGACAAAATTTCTAAATTTTAAATACACAAAACATAAATAAAGCACATACAAAAATTAAAGAAAGGGAACACAATTCACCCCATGGCCACATATGTGAAGTCACCCCATGGGAGACCTCCAAACTAGACATGAAAACACACACTAAACAACATTACACAAGTTGTCAAATTTGGCCTCATTGCTCAACACCCAACATCCTTCCGTGGTTGGTCCCCTATCCCTTCAATGTATGTGATAAAATTCCTGCACACAACAAAATACCTCTCTTTACCTTTTGGCCATATTAACAACATCGAGACAATATACATATAAAATAAATATTCATCATTTGACATTAGCAATTCTATTATCCATCAATATATCAAAATCTAACCCTAACATCCATGAGATTATAATTCTACTCAAAACATCCCAAAACATAACATGTCAGTATAAAATCCACATCATGAAAATCAACATATATCGAACTGTCTAACATCACTATCTAGTGCATCATAATAAAACATAAACATCATAATGTCAATAGTCCAAATATCAGTAAAATCTATCATCTATTGATCAATGTATCATAATCGACAAATTCCATCAAATAACAGAAATACTAGGTACCAAATAATGATCAGTAGTAAATTTTTAAAGCACTAATGCTTTGCACAATAAGTACTAATAAAACTCAAAGGTATTTAAATAGTAGGTTTAAGCTCCCGATTATCACTCATTACTAATATAACAGGTAAATAATAACAAAACTTACTATGATTTCAGTAAATTGATAGCAGAGCTTTATAAGATCAATAAGCCAACTCAACTGAATATTGTAACACATAAAACACCAGGATATCCTAAACAGAGCAAATATCAACAAAACCCAAGCATAAGGAATTATATCCTCTTTCAAACAAATGAACCCCACTACTGCATTAAAGATTACCATAATGTTGAACTAAAGAAAAGAACAATCAAATAATACACTCTACCCAAAAAATCCAAAAACTTTGCAATAAACAAACAAACATTGACCATAAGCAACATTCAGTTAGGCAATAAAATCAATACCTAACCCAAAAGTGTGCAAAACTATCCATTACAAAAGCCTACAAATCCTAATTACACAACAGATCTAGTTGTGAAAAGATAACCCTATGCATTCATTTGAAAAGAACAACAATATTAAATGGGGAAAATATTGTTCTCACAAAATTCATCCATTCTCAGAGGCATATTTAGTGCCCCATGTAAAGCCTAAGGTAAGCAGCTGCCCATAATCCTAACTTCAAACATGTTCGGATAATAAGAAAACCTCTTTTGGAAACAACTAAGTAAAATTTTCATGAAATCAAGGTTTTATGACCATCATATCATATTCTTCTTGATGATGGATTGCGTGGCTCTCTTAATGTTTTTCTTATTGTCATGGATTGTAGAAGCCTAAAATCAAGTTATTTTAAAGATTATTGATGGAAAATGGTTTTACAGGTAACTGGGAAATTTGGGACACTCTTGCTAGCTTATCAGACACTTGGAGTTGTGTATGGAGATCTTGGAACGTCCCCACTTTATACATTCTCTTCTATCTCTATTCAAAATCTTGAAGAGAAAGATTTGTTGGGAATTCTCAGCATGGTATTCTGGACATTAACAATGATTACTCTCATCAAGTATGTCTTCATTGTTATTACGACAGATGATCATGGAGAAGGTAAGCTATGATAAGTTGATAAATCATTTAAGGTTTATATGAGTAGGTCTTGGCCCTTCATTGTATGATAACTATTTAGGGTCTATATCAGGCCTTCATCATTTTTTTATAGAATAATTCATTTCTAACAAAGAATGATGTCAAGTGAGCCAAGTACCATTTTTCTATCAGTATGTAACTCTAAGATTTATTTTGTATGGTTAGCATTGTAATTACCTGTTTATATCTATAAAAGTGTGCTTTTCAATTAAAAATATTTCATTGATTTCAGGAGGTACATTTGCACTTTATTCATTGTTATGTCGGTATGTTAATGTTGGCCAAAAGGCTGGCAACCAATTCAAGTGCCTTCAATCAGATTCCAATTTGAAGTATTTTAGTCAAAATCAAGGGAGGGAATTCAACTCCAAGACAAAGCATTTGCTTGAGAATAGTGCAACATTTCAGAGGACTCTTCTCATAGTTGTCATGATAGGCACTTGTATGGTACTTGGGGATGGAGCATTGACTCCTGCAATTTCAGGTATATTATCTCTCACAAAATTTTCTTGCATTGGAATTCTTTCCTCAACTGTTGCTTCTTCTTAACTACTCAAAATTTTCTCAGTTTCTGAATTGATGAATTTGTTTTGAAAGTTCTTGTATTTTCACTCAAATCAAATTAGAGTAAAATTTTCTTGGATTTTAACTTTAACTTGTACTGCATTAACATTTATGTAGACCATTACTTTGAAATTCAAAAACATTCTCAACAAAGCCACCAGTTTCTATTGTTCAGTTTGTTCAGTGAGCAACCTTGGCGTGTCTAATTTAGGAGCACCTCATGCTTAATTGAATGTTTTTATATCTAGCTTATCTTATAATCATTATGTGGGACACAAGAACATGATCCTCTATATCTTCATGTTTGAAGTGCTAGGCTATTCATGGGGTATTGATACGTTTTTCCTATGAATTCGATATTTCTATAGATATAAGTTTTAATCGAGGTAAAAACTTTCGTACAGAGAGTATCAAATGATAGAGATTAGTTTGAATCCCCCTTTCATACAATATTTCACTAATGAAATGGAAAAGGAGGAACTCTGAAGCTTAAAAGTCAGTAGATTAAATTTAACAAATAAACATTCTCAAATAAATTCTCGATGCATGAGAATTCTAAGTTCAAAAATTCGATGATCATAGTATAAACAAAAAACTGTAAAAAACTTAAAGAAATGCATATCATAAGAAATCTGAAATTTGCTAAAATAAATTGTCACCTGATTTTCTACGTCTTAAATCTAGAAATAGAAGGAGATGCTGGAATATTTATCGATTCCTCGTGCCAAGAACACCATCGCATGAATTCTTCATGCAACCTCATGGATTCTGCATGTAACTATTTAAAACAACTAAAAACAGAAAAAACGTCCAAATGGCTATCAAATTTAACATAGTCCCATGAATGTTTGAAAAGCCTTTTCCCATAGGGGAACACCTTCACGTAATAATACAATCATTTATTTGAGATCTACAGGAAAAACCATGTGAAGCCTAAGATAAAGTTGAAAATTTAGCAATAGTTGGAGTGTTGCATAACTATAATTTTTTTGTTAGATGTTTTAGCTCTGTAAGTGCCCCGATAGATATGCCTACAAAATGTGGATGCATGCATAAGGCAGGTGAATTGTTTGAGAAAATGTAATTGACAGGATTAAAGCCAAACTCCTCCACAATTTCCAGCATACTCATGCTTGCTGCGATTTACTTCTAGCTTGTGCCAAACGTGAGATTTGGAACAAGGAATGGATGTCCATCAAAGCATAAAAGATAGAGGAATTTTGTCTGATGTTGCAATTGCAAATGTTCTAGTAGACGTTCATGCAAAATGTGGAACCTTTCACTGGGAACGTGAACTTCTTGACAAAGTACCTCAAAGAGATGTGTTCCACGGAATGCTTTGACTACAAGATATGCACAAAATGGGCTTATCATAAATGCCCTGGAAACTCACAATTAAATGTAATTTACAGGTGTAAAGCCTAGCTATTTTATTTTGTTGTGTGTTGGAACTGTGAGAGGCCTTGTTAATGTTCTCCAACAAATCTTTGAGAGTAAAAACCAAAGCTTGCTTAACTACATCTTCAGAACAATTTCAAGAGAAGGAAAAATGGAGCCGGTCGATTTATTGTTTTTTTTTATGCCACGTGCTGCAAATTTTGGACTGGGAACTTGGAAACTCTTTAGACGCAAGGAAAAGATAGAGCTTCTTGAACACATAAAAATATATTAGAGAAAAATCTTGTCCCTCTGACTAATTTTTATTTAGATGCTTCAAATCCTAAAGTAGAGACGAACATAAACTCTTTAGAGTTCAGGAAGGTTTTCCGTGAAGGTGTTTATGATTAAAATAAGTCAATTTATGTTGGTCCTCATTCAAGGAGTGTTTCGGGAATAAAAAAATGGATATTATGTAGTGACACCTCTAATTCCTAGATAGAGAGATAATGAAAGTTATATATATATATATATATATATATATATATATATATATATAATATAATATAATATATGTTTTTCTAAAACCCTCTTACCAATATTCATTACTTCAAGAACATTCTTGTATGTAATTTAATTATTTACGAATTTATATCAATCTAGATATGAATTAGAACATGTGTACTTAATTGCATTGTATTGTTAATGGAACCAATTCATTACACAATTACTATGTTTTCTTGCTTGCCCTACCCTCTCTTCCTTTGTGGCTCCATAATCACTAAACAAGTATCTCAATTGATTATCTCTAAATACATAACTTACTATCTCAAACAAGAAATGCCACTTCAACACATCTCAAAATAACTTCTAAAGCCCTCGTTCATTCATTTATTCAATCCACAAGTATTAACTAAATTACTTCTACAACTTAGAAAAACTCACTCATTCATTCAGTCCACAAGTATTATAGAGATAAGATGAGCCTTTAAACCCATTATCCTCCTACCAAGAAGAATAACCATCAAAGTAAAGTAGTCTAGATGCACATACCCATGGTCAATTTGAAGAACCACATTCATATTGTGAGTGGCTAAGATTATTATCCTCCAACGGATATTAAGGGAATAAAGCAATCAATTCCTTGTGTACCAAATGCACGTTTTACACGTATAAAAATCAAAACAATCATGTCCCACGTAAAATTCATGCAAGCAATGGTCCCTTCACCTTGTAAATAGGAGTTCAACTTTCAAATGTTACGGACAATGGCAAATAATGTCTTTTTAACTTATCCCTATTCTGTTTGACATGCACACTTTGGAAGTGGAGTCTACGCCGATTCCTTCAAACCTAAGTTAAATTTAAATGTGTATTTGTCTAATTACGCCGAGGCGTTCTTGTAGTGGAGTTGAACCTGTTTGTTCTGACACATTACAGATAATAGACGGTGGAGAGGAGTTTAGAAGAAAGGCGTTGAAATCGTAGGGTTACTATTCATTCACTTGGATTAGCTGTGTCTGTCATGTATTACACCTGTCGTAGCACCCATCCTCGCATGCAGAGGGACGGATGTGGAGATAAGGATCTGGAGGACTGGAACACAGACATGTGGGAGGAGACCGACGTGGAATTTCAGGTGAGTGGATGGGGTGGTTTACCAGGATCAAAATAGTTGGTTGGGTTCAATATCTAATAAAGGAAAAACTGGGTGAAAATGCATTGGATCTGAAATTGGTGAATACAGGCCCTATAAATTTAATGACATGGCTCTCGATAAATGGCTTCGAACCGCCAACAGATGTTCAGAGTTAAAGTTGTGTCACAGGAGAACATTGCCTCCGACCCGAGTATTTTCTCTCTCATATATTCAGGTCAGTATTTGGGATTTTCATGATTTGGTTCTTCTCTTTCCCCAAATTTAACGGGAAACTGCTCACATCTGTTTTCTGACTCCATTGGCGCTGAAGCTGTCATTGAATTTGAGAAAGAAGCAGCAGACATTTTTGTGACGAGAGCATCTGTGGAATCAGAGTGGGAGTGGGATTCGTTGAGTGCGGTGTGGGAAGTGAGTGATGCGCAGATCAGTGGGGCAATATGGTCCTTCAATTCCCAAACATCAGGATCGAGTTGATCGAGTTCTTCGGCGACCTTAAAATGCATAGTGGCGGAAAATGTTCAGATCTACTCACGTCTTCGATGCATTAAAGTCCTCCTTCAACTGGTTATTTTCTCACTCAACAGGCATTGTGTTGGTATATGGTTCTGTGCAATTTAACCCTCCATGCATCACATCAAAGATAACCACGTATTCCTTCAACATATGTAATCTCTTCCACATAAGTCCTAAAAAACACTCTTAGAGTGTTGAGTCGAGATATTTGAATTATTTATGCTATTTAGGTGTTTGAACAATTGTGGAAATGACATGACATGTCAAGTATATATTTTCTCATGTTTAGAGCAATAGTTTTTTTCCCAAAATTCATTAAGTCCGTAAGTCCATAGATTGATTAAAAGTGTCAACATTTAATTTAAAATCTACATGTCTTTTAGATTTCAATTCATGAAGTGTAAAATGTGGGTTTAGACTTTTTAGTACATTTGTTTTAATTACCTCAAGTCATATATGGGCATTTGGTTGTAAATTCAGTTGGTATGTCACAGTCAATTAAAGTCATCAAGTGTCTTAAAATAAAAAAATAAAAAAACTCATAGATATATTATTGGGTGATCTAATATTTGATGTATATGGAGAAGGTGTCTGCTCTATTTAAATGACACACAATTAAATTTGAAGATCAATTTTTAATGAGAAAAAATCAAGATAGTTGAAGAATGGAGGTAACAAAGAAAGGATGACAAACAACGACCTCTTATCAATCACTAGCAATGGGGTTGTGTAGTAAATTAGTAGTTTGTTTGTACAATGTGCTTTCAAAATTTTATTTCTGTTGTGTTGCAGTCTTAATAGAGTTCATGATATGTTACTACACTGAATAAACCTTCGGTGTGAAATTTTGAAAAAAAGCATGTTCAACGAATCTAGCTCTTGGGAGGCAAGAGAACTTCTCCACTTCCATTAACAACAATATATATGGCTCGCTTGGTTGATGAAGCATTGTGTTGGAGGATTACATATCGATCCCCACTCACTACAAATTAGTTAGAATTATTAATCACGCAATCCTTCTTTGTAAATTGAATAGCCATTTGTTATTTTGGACACAAATGCATTTGATTTGGGAGACCATTGATGGCTTTGTATGTGTGCCCAAACATCCCAGTGCATTGTGGTCGATATAACAAAGTGGTAATTCTAAAAATACCTTCCGTAAATCAAAGAAGAGTTTGTACTTAGCAATGTATGAAACTGTAAGGAGTCTCGTGATTAAACTTTTACTTTAGCACTTGTTGGATAAAAAAATTTCATTATCCTTTCATGTTGTCCAATTGTTTAGTTGGGGAAGCTAAAGGTCACACGATCGAGTCACAAGGATGACAAAGGTCATTAAAAAATGGCGGGAGATCGACTATTTTTGAATTTTTATTTTTACAGAAAATCCACTAGCAATGGGGTTGTGTAGTAAATTAGTAGTTTGTTTGTTCAATGTGCTTTCAATATTTTATTTCTATTGTGTTGCAGTCTTAATAGAGTTCATGATGTGTTACTACACTGAATAAACCTTCGGTGTGAAATTTTGAAAAAGAAGCATGTTCAACGAATCTAGCTCTTGGGAGGCAAGCGAACTTCTCCACTTCCATTAACAACGATCTATATGGCTCACTTGGTCGGTGAAACATTGTGCTGGAGGATTACATATCGATCCCCACCCACTACAAATTAGTTAGAATTATTAATCACACAATCTTTCTTTGTAAATTGAATAGCCATTTGTTATTTTGGACACAAATGCATTTGATTTGGGTGACCATTGATGGCTCTGTCTGTGTGCCCAAACATCCCAGTGCATTGTGGTCAGATATAACAAAGTGGTAATTCTAAAAATACCCTCCAGGTAAATCAAAGAAGAGTTTGTACTCAGTAATGTATGAAACTATATGGAGTCTCAGTATTAAACATTTGCTTTAGCACTTGTTGGATAGAAAAAAAATTCGTTATCCTTTCATGTTGTCCAATTGTTTAGTTGGGGAAGCTAAAGGTCACGCGATCGAGTCGCAAGGATGAAAAAGGTCATTAAAACAATGGCAGGAGATCGACTATTTTTGAATTTTTTATTTTTACAGAAAATCCACTAGCAATGGGGTTGTGTAGTATATTAGTAGTTTGTTTGTTCAATGTGCTTTCAATATTTTATTTCAGTTGTGGTGCAGTATTAATAGAGTTCATGATATGTTACTACACTGAATAAACCTTCGGTGTGAAATTTTGAAAAAGAAGCATGTTCAAGGAATCTAGCTCTTGGGAGGCAAGCAAACTTCTCCACCTCCATTAACAATGATCTATATGGTTTTCTTGGTCAGTGAAGCATTGTGCTGGAGGATTACATATCGATCCCCACCCACTACAAATTAGTTAGAATTATTAATTACATAATCCTTCTTTGTAAATTGAATAGCCATTTGTTATTTTGGACACAAATGCATTTGATTTGGGTGACCATTGATGGCTCTGTCTGTGTGCCCAAACATCCCAGTGCATTGTGGTCAGATATAACAAAGTGGTAATTCTAAAAATACCCTCCAGGTAAATCAAAGAAGAGTTTGTACTCAACAATGTATGAAACTGTAAGGAGTCTCAATATTAAACATTTGCTTTAGCACTTGTTGGATAGATAAAAATTTTGTTATCCTTTCATGTTGTCCAATTGTTCAGTTGGGGAAGCTAAAGGTCACGTGATCGAGTCGCATGGATGACAAAGGTCATTAAAACAATGGTGGGAGATCGACTATTTTTAAATTTTTTATTTTTACAGAAAATCCACTAGCAATGGGGTTGTGTAGTAAATTAGTAGTTTGTTTGTTCAATGTGCTTTCAATATTTTATTTCTATTGTGTTGCAGTCTTAATAGAGTTCATGATATGTTACTACACTGAATAAACCTTCGGTGTGAAATTTTGAAAAAGAAGCATGTTCATGAATCTAGCTCTTGGCGGTAAGAGAACTTCTCCACCTCCATTAACAACAATCTATATGCCTCGCTTGGTTGGTGAACCATTTTGGTGGAGGATTACATATCGATCCCCACCCACTACAAATTAGTTAGAATTATTAATCACGCAATACTTATTTGTAAATTGAATAGCCATTTGTTATTTTGGACACAAATGCATATTATTTGGGTGACCATTGATGGCTCTCTGTGCTCAAACATACCAAAGGCATTGTGGTCGATATAACAAAGTGGTAATTCTAAAAATACCCTCCAAGTAAATCAAAGAAGAGTTTGTACTCAAGAATGTATGAAACTGTAAGGAGTCTCAAAGATTAAACATTTGCTTTAGCACTTGTTGGATAGATACAAATTTCGTTATCCTTTCATGTTGTCCAATTGTTTAGTTGGGGAAGCTAAAGGTCACGCGATCGAGTCGCATGGATGAAAAAGGTCATTGAAACAATGGCGGGAGATTGATTTTTTTTGAATTTTTTTTTTAACAGAAAATCCACTACCAATGGGGTTGTGTAGTAAATTAGTAGTTTGTTTGTTCAATGTGCTTTCAATATTTTATTTTTGTTGTGTTGTAGTCTTAATAGAGTTCATGATATGCTACTACACTGAATAAACCTTCGGTGTGAAATTTTGAAAAAGAAGCATGTTCAATGAATCTAGCTCTTGGGAGGCAAGAGAACTTCTCCACCTCCATTAACAACGATCTATATGGCTTGCTTGGTCAGTGAAGCATTATGCTGGAGGATTACATATCGATCCCCACCCACTACAAATTAGTTAGAATTATTAATCACGCAATCCTTATTTGTAAATTGAATAGCCATTTGTTATTTTGGACACAAATGCATTTGATTTGAGTGACCATTGATGGCTCTCTCTATGTGCCCAAACATCTCAGTGCATTGTGGTCAGATATAACAAAGTGGTAATTCAAAAATACCCTCCAAGTAAATCAAAGAAGAGTTTGTACTTAGCAATGTATGAAACTATATGGAGTCTCAGTATTAAACATTTGCTTTAGCACTTGTTGGATAGAAATAAAATTTGTTATCCTTTCATATTGTCCAATTGTTAAGTTGGGGAAGCTAAAGGTCATGCGATCGAGTTGCATGGATGACAAAGGTCATTAAAACAATGGCGGGAGATCGACTATTTTTGAATTTTTTATTTTTACAGAAAATCCACTAAGTCATTTTCCAAACTGAGTAAAACAACATATGTTTGACATAACACATGAAACAAATGGTGCAGATTCATTTGAACATCGATGTACATAACAATCGTAATCGTCCACGTGGCAAGAAAGGATAAGTCAAGGTCATAATTAACTACTTGCAATAAATCTAGTCTGTAATCACCACCTACTCTCACCTCTCTATTCATGTGATGTGGCAACTTAAACAAAACCATTGGCGTCAGGCTCACTTCCACTTTGGTCTACCCTACCAAATTATTGAGTAAGTTTTTCTTTTTGTGTATACTTCTTGTGGCTCAAGGGTTCGATTCTCAAAGAAAATACCATGGCTTTCCTCATAGGGAAGTATATTCTACTAATCCTCAAACTACTACTTCATGCAACATGTAGATAGAACACACTATTGGAGAATATAAAAAAACACATAGCTTTCATTTTGAAGTGGTTTGAAAATCATTCAGTTCAAATCCTTGGAGTAACTCTGAATTTTGAAGGTCTTTTTTGTATGAAATGACTTTGATACTACCATCATGATAGACCTGCTTGCAGATAAGATGTACCTTCCTTATTACACGATTATCATAATTATCTTTAAAAATGACTAGGCATGGACTCTTAAGTTCAGAGTCCATATCCTTGGAGTAATTATCTTTAAAAATTCTTTCGGCGGGGCTATGCAGACATACACAGATAGAATCCTAGCAGATGAGAAGAAGTTGGCTTTGCACCTCGACCCATAGAAAACTTTGCAGACCATCCTGCCAGTTTTCTAAACATATATTACAAGGTTAATTCAAGAATAAGACATCTCTACAAGCTATATATAGTCAGTGAATGTTATTGACGCGTCAACCTTGGAAATGTCATTGAGTCTGAACTTAAGAGTCCATGCCTAGTCATTTTTAAAGATAATTATGTTAATCATGTAATAAGGAAGGTACATCTTATCTGCAAGGTGTCTATCGTGATGGTAGTATCAAAGTCATTTCATACAAAAAAGACCTTCAAAATTCAGAGTTACTCCAGGGATTTGAACTGAATGATTTTCAAACCACTTCAAAATGAAAGCTATGTGTTTTTTTATATTCTCCAATAGTGTGTTCTATCTACATGTCTGAAGAATTTTCTCTCTTTCATCTGCTTTCTTTTGATCCTATAACGACCTTATGAAAAGTACTTGCTAGAACCTTTCCGTGAATAGAGATGCCCTTATGGATTAGGAGATATTGCATGCAAAGTGCAACCTATCAACACTGTAGGTTAGCTCCATATTCGTTATGTTGTTTCATTTTTCATTTTTAAGATCTATTTATTTGGAGTTTCTCTTAGCTTTTATTTGCTTATTTTATTTTCAAAATACACATATTTTGTTGTTATAGATCTACTCCAATATCTGTGGATATGGGCTTTTGCAGCTCTGGGATATGGCACTGAAAATTTTCTTCTTTCTTTTCGTTTACCTTAATTATTTTTTTACTTGAAGTTGTTCCTTATGTTTGAGATGCTTCTGATAAGCCTGGATCGACTTCTTTTCTTCCTGCAAGAATATACATCCAATGTTTGAATATTTGGCTTTTCAAAGATGGATAAACTTCCATTTTTAAAAGCTCAAAATTGAAGACTTGAGCTCTTACAAAATTGTTGTGGTTTCATTTGTTAAGATCTATTCATTTGGATTTTCTCTTAGCTTTTATTTTCTTATTTTATTTTCAAAATACACCTATTTTGTCATTATAGATCTACTCCAATATCTGATGATATGGGATTTTGCAGCTCTGGGATGTGGCATTAAAATTATACCCTTGCTTGTCATATGACTCACATTAATGATCATACCATACATTACTTCCTTGATACCTTTCCATAACTTCCCTTTCCCGCATCCTCCACTACCTCCCAATAAATCCTTTCGGCCTTCCCATTACACCCATTGGTGCTCAGAACGGTGTTATTTTATTCAATTTTTGTACGATGCTATGCATGGCTCTTCGTCCAAATTCAAATTTGACTCCTTCAAAAGATCTCCTTCGTGTTTCCATCGTACATTTCACGTACGATTGCTAATCTATATCTTTGTTATCCATCATGAGTTATGTCTTGTTTGGGTATTGATTTGGATTTTAAGTTCATATTTTAATCATATCTCATTAGTTTCCATTTATAGTAAATTTTCTCTCTCTTTTGCAAGGTATTATTTATCAAAGGTACAAATTTGAACCGATACTAAAATGAAGGATGAAGTCATGTTCATATCATAGATGAATTTTGTGGAATTGATATTTTTAATCTTTGACATTAAATTGAAAATATGAGGGATTCACAATCTAAAAACGTAAATTTATATAAGAATTATAAATATTAATCAAAATGAACCCAATATATTACTCGTATAAGGGGTTAAAGTATACAAATTTTTAAAAATATATTGGGGGTAGGGTATGTGAAGTAAGAGGGAGGAAGAGTAGTGGAGAAAATGAAGAATCCTTAAATTTAAATCATTTTCATTGTGTTTTTTCAAAGTAATGGTGTGTTTTTGTAGACAAACAACAATGCATAACTCTCAATAGCTAGGCCATCATTCATAGTATCAATGCAAATGTATATAGAAAATAAAGGAAGAGAGACATCAAATTAATCATATAAAGGATTTGTAATTATTAAGTCCAATATGAATTTCGTTAATATTTTAAGTGGAAATATAATTAAATTTTGTAAAAGTGTAAGAAATTAAATCCAAAATTGAAGAGGTGGAAATAAAAACATGTATAAAAATGTTCAAGGAAAAAAAGGTAATTTAGATATATGGTAAAATAAAGGATATTATTTATTTTAATAGTTGTATTGTATTAATAATAGTTCATATTAAGATATATAGGTTTTGAAATAGAAATAAAATTTATTATCATATGATTACACTTGATAGAACATAAATTTACATAGTAAATCTCCTATATTGAAATTAAAAAAACAATATATACATCTTATTCATTCAAAAATAATTTCAATAAAAAAATCTCTTTTAATGAAATTTCCCTATATCTATTTTATATTAAATCTTAATTAACGTTTATATCAATATATTCATATTAATCTCATAACTAATTTAATTCTTTTATACATGAGAAAAGCCATAGAATAAAATATATTAATATCTTGACCGATTGGATTCTTGTATCTATTTATAAAAATGGAATATATTAATTCTATGAATGATTTGATTCTTATTTAGAGGGGAGAATGAACCTTTTCCAAAAAAATTCACCATTTAAATAGTTAATAATGGTAATAATGTATTCCCGCATAATATTTATACTAGTGGTCGCTCCTAGAGGAGCAAGGTTACGCCGTTAATGTCACAAAGTAAGAATTGAATTGTAATGTAAGGTATAAATTTAATGCTTGTAATTTTGTAGAGTTACGTAGAATGCAATGGGAAAGATGATTGTGGTTGTGGGTGGAATGTATTTTCAAATGCCAAATGACCAAATTTAGGTGTCTACACAAAACAATCAATGTAATACAACTACTTTTTTACAATTTCCTATTTTGAAGACGTATTCATATCCATATGTTCTTTGTAGGTTTTGCAGGTATATTCTTGTTTCTTTAAGAACATAATTTTTTATATTTACTTATGAACGTTAGTAGGTGAATGGCTATTTATAGTTATAGGCCTGAATAAGAATAGTTTGTACAGTTGGGCATGCGTTATTTATCGATGACGGGGGTTACTTTTTTTTTATGTGTACAATACTTTTTTATACAAGAAGTGATTGAGGTTTTTCTATCATGTTTATTAGGTTAATTTTATTTTAAAAATGAATATGGGAATGGGTTGTCCAGTTATTTATGTTTGGTTGTGTTGATTATATGTAAGTTGGTTTGATGAGTCGTATTTTTTTCATGAAGCTTGTAATTGAGATGTGGGGGCTAAAATGACATTTAATAAATAAGTATGAGATATTTTCATGTCCGTAAAGGAAATGGGTAGGGTTAGGTATGACTAGTCATGTAAAGAAGGGTAAGTGGCGTAGTGTATGACTCGAGGATGGTAATTGACGTTGTTGTGATTTATTGAGGTAGGTTGTTTGTGGGTGGGGTTTAGTAGAAAACATGGTTGGTTGTGGTAAATGTTGGAATCATACATAAAGGTGTAGCGATGTAGTAAAGGTAGAGTAAAAAATGCAAACCCTCATATTTCAGGTATTGCTTTGAATGTATTGAACATGTTTAGGTAAGATGATGCTTTAGTGGGGTAGTGTTTTGTTAGTTTAGAAATCAAAAAGATTTTGAAAACCATATACTTTTTTTTTGTTCTCTCTATGTAGTTTTGGATACGTACATGTGAACGGGGGAGTGGTTTACATTGGTTGTTGCTCGTTAGCCAAGGGGGTGGGGTTATAGTATGGTGTATAGAATTGTTCGCTAAGGATGTGGATGTTATCTTTTCTTGCAATGGTTGCTTGTTGTAGTTCTTGTTGTGCTTGTTCTAATTTATGTTTTGTTTCCCACATATAGGGTGATAAAATTTTAGCTACATACAGTCAACGATAGTTTCAATAACATGTGACAGGTTTCTTGTGCACAAATATCTCGGTAAGTAATTATTTTTAAAGCAATTTTTTTGTACGTTGTGCTTACAAGTTTTTTAGGTGTTTTTCTCTCTAGGATTTTGACTAACATGTGGTGGTATGTTTTTTATTTATATATGTACATGTGTGTGTGTGTGTGTGTAAAATATAACACATAGTTATCTTAGGTAAGAAAATATTATTTAAAAATGGGAATTTATAGGCACGAGAAAGAGGTAAAATGTGGTGTATAAGCCATGTAGACATGAAAAGTTTAGGAGCAAAGAAGACAAGGATTGGTTGAAGCAGTTTTATACAGAGTAGACTAAAAACATTCGTAACACCAAACACGTTTTTCTCTCATCATCTCGATGGAAATGTTATGATCAAATATAAATTTGGTTATTTCTTAGGGTGTTTCATACTTATTATGGAAATAGGGAATGCTGGGTGAAACTAAGCATTTGTTTGCTCTCATCAACTCAACTCAGATTAGGCATTGGGAAGAACTTGTTAGGGCTTGGAGACCTCAAATAGAAAGTGTGCTTCTGCAAGATTACACAGATTGTTGACATAGGAAATTAAAATTTGAATGTTTTGAATTTTTGCACAGACATGCAAGTCAAACATTGATTGCCAAGTAATGACTGAGTGCATTTGTTTACATTTTCTGTAATTCATTCACATGTGTTCAGTAAGCGTACATATTTTGTATGTGTGGGAAATATACGCTTTCTATTATTGTTTGATGGATGTCCATACCCTATTGTAAAGATTCCAGTTTGAGGAGGCATATGGAAAAGGAATTTCTTTGAATAATGTCAAGACATGTGAAGAAAAACTTTTTTTTCTGCAACCAGTCCACATGCCTTGTGCTTTTGCATAGATTATATATAGTTAAAATTATAAAACTTAGTTATCTTATATAAAAAATATTATAAAAGGAAATGTGAATTTACAAGCATGAGAAGGAGCTAAATCATCAACAAATTCTGATTTGATAGTCACTGATAATTTGAAATTCCAGGCTTTTTTTTTCAATGTATAAGGCATGCAAAATGAAAATTTAACAACAGAGAAGAGAAGAATTGTTTGAAATTTTTTTATTGAATACACTAAAAACATGCATAACACCAAGTGCATTTTTCTCGCATCAGCTCCAGAAAAATAAATTGGTCAAATATAAATTTTCTTATTTATGAGGGTTTTATATATTTATTTGGAAAATGGGGAATGCTCTAAGAAATAGCATGTGTGCTTCTTCAAAATATTTGTTTCCTCTTATCAACTCTAGTCAGATTTGACTTCATAAAAAACTTTCAAGGGGTTGGAGACCTCAAATAGCATGTGTGCTTCTTCAAAATTGCACAGAGTGTTGACATAGATAATTTAAATTTGAATGTTTTGAATTTTTCAACTAAGATGCAAGTTATAAATTGATTTAAAAGTAATGAAAGAGAAAATTTGTTTACATTTTATGCATATAGTTTACATGACCTCAGTACACATACAAATTTAGTACGTATGAGAAATATCTACTTTTGAAAAGGTATTTTTGTGAATAGTGTCAAGAGTTTACAAGAAAAGTAGGATGTGTTGCAGGTGGGTGCAATGAATAAGTTGTGCATGCTCAAGAGTGGGGAATGCCCATCACTTCCTCTTGTCTACCCTCCATAATACACTTCCCTTAGAAAATTGTATTGAGGAAAGAACATGATTTTGAATTGAAATAGTGCTACATGGTCAACAAAAATAGCTAGATCAAACCTCTTCACAAGTGAAACAATTTGGAAAACACCACATACAAATGAAATAGTCTGCAAATCCTAAATAAAACACAGTATAAAAAACCAGATGGAGAAGTGGAAGAATAAACCAAATGACATGAAGTGATGTTTACTTGGTGGAGTGTCAAATCAACTATCAAGAATCTTCCTTCCTCATTCTATTTTTTGTGTAATTGAGTATGGACTCCTCATATGTGGCCATGGTCAAAGTATTTCAAAGCTTATGTTTTTTGTGTCAGTACTTATGGGAATGCAATAAGGTTTTCTTAATTAAGAATTTCTGAAAATTGTTCTCTGGTCTAGTCATGAAAATTGTTATGGATGATAACTTGTATATTATTATTACTTACCACTCTAGCAATGAAATAATGTATTGTTGCCCCTCACAAGGTACTCTAGCAATACAACACCAAATCTTCTTTTGACAAGGGTGCAGATGAGAGACTGTTGAGATTTTGTGGTATGAACTTTGCAATCCTAGGATGAGGGCTCTTATATTTAGGTGTAATTCAATTGTTAGTTTCTAACTAAAAAAAGATAAATTTTCAATGTTATGCCTAAGCATCGCATGATAAAAAAATCAAACCAGTTAGCATCTATAAAAAAATCCTGATAACGTGTTGCTATATTCATGAGAAGGTCGAATTACAAGTAATTTACTATCATTTGATATTATCTTACTTTACCTGATTACATTTTAAAAATTACATATGAAATAACTGAATGTTAAATATGGAACAAATGTTCCCTTTCTGCATCATTTTTACCTCATCTAGGAAAAAACAAACATTCAAAAGATGAGGTTGCATTTGAAATTGTTTCTTAGGTGAGTGAAGTAAGAAATATTTATGTGGATTGTATATGCTATCAGATACAACACATATATTTGAGGATATGAGAAAGGAATTTTACACAACATAATCTATGAAACATTGAATTGAATATAAATAATCTGCACGACTTTACTCATAAATTTAAATTGAGTAGCATATGGAAAATCGTATATCACCAAAAACTGACATTAATCAGTAAACAAAAGTTAGACAGGAAAACAAAAAACCACATGGTTTGGGGTATGTACAGTAGGGGTGTTCAATTTTTTTTTGGGGGCTATTTTTTTTGTTGTTATGGGGAACGCGTGGATTTATAGAACTCTATGTAAAATTTTTCCCTTAGAATGTGGATGGTTTCTTTGCTGGCTATGGATGCTTGTTGTAGCGAAATCTGTGCTTGTTGTAGTTCTTGTTGGCTATGCAACATTGCAGAGATTGTGGTGTTGTCTATAGTTGTGGCTTCCATGCATTGTTGTTCGACACATTCAGATAGCAATTGTTGTATGCGAGTACAATTTGTTGTAATTCGTGTTGCTACGGTGTCGAATGTGGTTGCCATGTTTAAAGTACCCAAAAGGGGAGGGTACACAATTTGTTAGAAAGGTATTGTGATACAAGGTCAAAATGCCATGCAATACAAAAGCTGTTTCCAAGTAAAACTAAATGAAAATGATAAAATTTATGAAAGAAGTAAAAGGATCTTTAAGATTAAAGAGGAGAGAAGTTAATTCATATGATAACTTAAAACTGAGAAGTGTAACACATGTAGGAAACAACAGTTTTTGATGTAAGTATTTGTGCTCCTGCTCATGTAGTACAATGTAGTGTCTTAATGCAACTCTAAAAACAATGGAAGAACAACAACATACCTGAATTACAACTGTGGAATGATCGATGTTTTTGACTTGTAAAGTCATGTTGATCATGTGTATACCTAGCTATAAGGTTTCCATACTCAGCTGGGTGTAAGAGTTTTTAACATGGTTCACGTGGGTTGCATATGCTTCCACATTTTGCATACATGTATATTACGGGTTTGACAATTACAACATCTGGGAAAAATCCTCTTTCAATTATGCTATGATGGATGTGCATTTCCTGTGTAGTATAATGATAAGATCTATTCACAAGATAAAGAGAGATGCATTTTAATCTACAAAATAAGTATCACATTTTGGAAAAAAAATTACAGTTCGTCAATGTAGTGATTAAATGTATTCACACTTTCCATTTGTAAAAATAAAGAGTTATGCATTTTGAGGAAAATAAGGTTGCAAATTAAATAATAAAATGCATTTCTATCTTTATTAATTTAAACATTAACTTTGGAATTTAACTTTGCATTGAATTTCCATGTCAAGAAATTGTGATAACTTGACTCCAAAACTATAGATGAAGTTGAATAGATTGATTGAATAATAAAACATGTAAGCAATCATTAAGCACATTATAACACGACATTTACTTTGAAACAATGCTTTGTTTGTAAACCACATTCAATCAATCATTCTATAACACATATACAAGCCAAAAAACTGGAACACCTTTATTTATGTAGGTACTGAAAAAAGTAGATATGTACAGGGTTTGAGGATTAAACATAGGTATAGTATGTACAAGATGGAATGTTTTCTTTTATGAGGGGTAAAACAACACATCATGAGGAACACAAGACAGATTTCATCCAATCTGATCTGTAAAGAAAAGCCCTTTCAATTATCATGCGTTCAATTCAATATTTTATGTTTCGTTTCCCCTAAGCGGTGCCCCAAGAACAATTTCACTGTATACGGACCATAACTACTATGACTAAATGCCACCATCCTGTTACACAATAAACCTGCAACTTGCCAGACATAGGCAACAAAGATGGGAAACGATCAAAATGTCCATGGATTCCATTACCCATTTTTATTAATAATTCTCAGAAAATAGTAATCACACAGGCTTAGAAAAAAAACTTTGACCAAAATTATCTTCTGCATTAAAAATACGTCAAAATATACAAAATGAGCAGTTAGTTTTCTATCAATTTTATTTTCAGTAATGGTGTCTCAAAAAGAAATAACATAATGACGCTTACATATGCAGCCATGAGACTTTTCACATCATGCAATCATGAAAAATCTATTACAAGCATCGATTATTAACCTCCTATCTTGTAAGATTATTTGATCAACAAATATTGGAAAATAACACAATCAGTAATTCTTCACAAATACAAACACATAAAAATACCCAAAAAGGTGAACACAATATTTTCGGACAATTGTCCTGAAAAACCCCGTAGGGAAAACCAAGACTACGATGAGAAATATATTAAACTTCAAAATCAAGAGATACAAATATTTCTTTCCTCTTATAGCAGAGCTCCGACAATCTCCTAATCCTCCTGCTGATATTCCTCCACTGCTATCTCCAACGCTATCACTGCGCCCTTGCTAACACTACAAGACTACTTGCTAACACTGCAAGTTTCTCTAAAAACTTCCTTATTACAAATGACCCAATGACCCCCTTATATACTACTCTCATTGAAAATCAACGGCCAAGATTAATACAAATGAATGAATGAGATTAAGACAACTCAATAACCATTAACAACCTTGGTTATGAGGTGTCACCTAAAAGGAGTCAATATTAAATAACAATTGTTTTTATCCTAACAATATTTGTTTGACAAAAACAACTATTTTTCTAAATTCTAGGCGTAACGAACAAATTCAAACTACCCATAACTAATGCTGCTTTATATTGGGTGAGGACAAACAACTGTCCAAGCTACTAAGATTAACACTCCCTCTTAGCGAGGAAGTTGTTCTGCATGACACCCAACATCTCTCTAAAGAAGATGAATTTTGCCTTCCCCAATGCCTTTGTCAGAATGTCTGCTACCTACTGATCTGTAGGTACAAACTGTAGCTTAACAACCCCGTGTAGAACAATCTCTGATGAAGTGATACTTGATGTCTATATGTTTTGACCTATCATGAAACACTAGATTCTCAGTCAACTTGATGCAACTCTGATTGTCGCAGTGTATCACCGTAGTCTCAACCTTCTGACCAAACAAAGCTACTAGCAACTTTGAAGCCATATAGCTTCACATGTTGCCATGCTAGCTACTATGTACTCTGACTCTACTAAACTCAGAGCCACAGACTTCTGCTTCCTGCTGAACCAAGATACAACTCCTGATCCCAGACTGAAACAACACCCTAAAGTGCTCCTCTTGTCCATTGTACTACCTGCCCAATCTACGTCAGTATAGCCCATCAACCTGATTCCTTCACCTCAAGCATATCTAATTCCATACTTGATTGTACTCACAAATAACGCAAAGACATGCTTTACACATCCAATGCACTCTCTTTGGCTCAACCATGAACCGACTAAGAGAGTTAACTCAAAAATCTATATCTCGGCCTGGTATTGACCAAATACATGAGAGAACCAATCAACTGCCTATATAAGGTGGGGTCTACATCCTTCTCCCTGGATGTGTCTACCTTCCTCCAATTCATGATCATGGGTGTAGACATGGCTTTGCAATCTTCCATCCTGAACCTTTTCAAGATTTCCATGCAATATTTCCCTTGCCCAAGGAAAATCTCTCCATCTTTCTGCCATACCTCCATGCCTAGAAAGTAGTGCATAAGTCCCAAATCCTTCATCTCGAACTCCGCTACAAGATCCCTCTTGCATTCTTCTATGATCCCCAGTGAACCTGTAAGAAACAAGTCATCTACATATAGGACAAGAATGAGAATCTCACCTCCAACTACCAAGTAGTAGAGATTAGCATCTTCCTCACTCTTCACAAAGCCCATTTCCTGCAAGTAACTATCAATGCGCTCATACCACGCTCTGGGAGCCTGCTTGAGTCCGTACAATGCTCTCTTCAATCTACACACGTGGGTCTCTTTGTTGTGTGCTACAAAGCCTTCTAGTTGTTCTATGTATACCTCCTCTTTCAACTCACCATTAAGAAACGTTGTCTTGACATCCATTTGATGGATCTGCCATCCCATCTGTGTTGAAATTGAGATTACAGCTCGTATAGAAGTATACCTGGCAACTGGAGCAAATGTCTCCTCATAGTCTATTCCCTCTTTCTGAGAGAACCCCTTTGCCATGAACCTTGCCTTATATTTCTCGATGCTACCATCTACACCGTGCTTGATCTTATAGATCCAGCGTGATCCAACCACTGCCCTATCTGTTGGTCTAGGCACTACCTCCCACACATCATTCTGCATAATTGAAGTATACTCCTCAACCATTGCTTCTTGCCACACTTGATGTTGTGCAGCCTCCTGATAGCTAGAAGGTTCACTATCTACCAACATACTAACTAATGCAACATAGTCATCATACCTGGCTGGTGGTTTCCATTGTCTATCACTCCTCCTAGGAGTACCCACTAACTCCTGAGTATTCTTCTGTGTCTGTTGAACCTCACGGTTCTTACTGCCAACTGTAGAGGATGAAATATCAACCTCCATGTCTTCTTGATGCATCTCTTCTTGCACCTGTTGCTCCATACTTTGAAAACTCTCTCCTCCTGAGTCTATGCTTGTACTAGTAACTGTACTCGAGCTTTGCTGCCCTTGACTCGATTGAGTGATCCTTGGAGCTTCTATTGGCTACTCACTCTGATCATCTACTGGAAAATCTCTAGACCTTCTAAATGCCTTGTCCTCCATGAACTTGACATCACGTCAAACAATAATCCTCCTGGTCCCCAGAATGAATATCCGATATGCCTTTGAGGTTTCACTGTACCCCACAAAGTACCCTCTCTCCATAGTCTGATCTAACTTGGTACGTGTATCCTTAGGAATGTGACAATATGCCAAACTCCCAAAGATCCTAAAGTGACTGACATCTGGCTTCTTCCCAATGAATGCTTCCTCTGGTGTCATCTTCCCTAGTACCTTATGTGGAACTCTATTCTGTATGTATACTACTATACCGCATGCCTCCGCCCCACGTATAACAAGGTATATCCTGGTCATGCAACATAGCCCTTGATGCCTCCGTTATAGACCGATTCTTCCTCTCAGCAACTCCATTCTGTTGTGGATTGTAAGGAATAGTCCACTCTCTCTTGATTCCTTCTCTGGTATAGAACTCCTGGAACTCATTGCTTTTGTACTCGCCTCCATTGTCTGACCGAAGAACTTTTATCTTCCTTCCTGTCGAATTCTCCACAAGAGCTTTGAACTCTTGGAAGCGACTGAAAACCTCATCCTTGGTCTTCAAGAAGTATATCCATGTCTTCCTAGAGAAATCATCAATAAAAGTAACAAAGTACTCATACCCTCTGAGAGACTTCGTCGACATTGGTCCACATACATCTGAATGTACTAGATCAAGAAGCCCTCGATCTGTCACTCACTCGGAAAAGATGCTTTATCAAACTTCCCAACACGCATCCCTTACATAGATCATCGTGCTCTGTGCTCACCTCGTGAACACCGTCACTATCTCATGAAGTAATTTAAGGGCTCCATAATGAATATGGCCCATCCTTCTATGCCATAGCTCTCCTTGATCTCTAAGATTACTGTTGCTCATGAGTTCCTTAGGAATATCAAACTACAACCTATAAAGTCGACCGCTCCTAACTCCAATAGCTATGGGTGATTTCCAATCCTTGTGCTTGATCAACACATGTGCCCCTCTAAAGAGTACATTGTACCCTTTGTCCTGAAGGACAGATACAAAAATCAAATTCATCCCTAAGCCTGGAACATGCAACACATCATGAAGGGGAATCATCTTACCACTCTCCCTCTGAAACTGAATAGTCCCTTTCCCAACTGAGTTGAGTTTGGACATGTTCCCCATAGAGATCTGGATTCTGGTGCTCTCTTCCTTATAACTGGAGAAGTATTCTCTAACTCCTGTCATATGATATGACGCCCCACTATCTATGTACCAAACACTCTATGAGGTTGAGCTAACCATACATGCTATGAGTGCAAACTCATCTTCCATTCTACTAGAGAGCTCATCTGCACTTGCTGAAGCCGCAACTTGCTTCTTGCCTTTCTTTTCATTCTTCTTCCTTTCTGGCAATCATTGACATAGTGGCCAAACTTGTGACAGCCATAGCACTTGATCTTCGAAGAATCTTTCTTCTTTTCACCTTGTGAATTTGATCCTTTACTAGACCCCTTCTTTGCTTTCCCTTTACCCGCTAGGGAAACATTTTCCTGTTCCACCTCACTTTTCTGACTCTTATTGTTGGCTCCATTGACAAGACTTAGTCTAAGCTCCTCCTAAGTGAAATCACTCCATAGTCGATCCCAACTCGGTAAGGTGTCTCGTCCATTGATGACTTGAACAAAGACATCCCACTGCTTAGTAAACCCATTTAGGGCTATTCTCACTAGCTCGTCATCATTTGGTTTGTCTCCAACAGCTGCCAATTCATCCTTGACAAGTCTAAGTCTGGTGAGGTAACTTGTGACGTCTTCTCCCTTATTCATCCGGGTATTCCTCAACTTTTCTCTGAGAATCAGCTTCCGGTTAGTGGTAGCATTCTGGTACAGATTCATAATGGCATCCCACATCGTCTTCATCAGTATCTAACTCTGCAATATGCGGAACAATATGATCCTTGACACCATCAAGAATCAACCTCCTCGCCTTGGCATCTTCCTTCTTATATGCTAAGAGTTGTGTTGCATCTGTAGGTACAGGTACAACAGTGGTCACATATTCCTTGATACCATTCTCTTCCAGCAATAGAGAAATTTTGGCTTTCCAGACACCAAAATTCGAGGCTCCATCCAATCTGTCCTGATCTCTTAAACCTGCTGAGGCCATCTTAAAAGAAAATAATAATAATAATTTTGAAGAGGTTAAACTGGGTTTTATAAACCCTCACTTTCTTTCACCTAGGGTAAATCTCTTCTACCCGAACTTAGCTCTGATACCATGTGAAAAATCTATTACAGATTCGATTATTAACCTCCTATCTTGTAAGATTATTTGATCAACAAATATTGGAAAATAACACAATCAGTAACTTCACAAATACAAACACATAAAAATACCCAACAAGGTGAACACAATATTTTCGACAATTGTCCTGGAAAAACCCTATAGGGAAAACCAAGATTGCTACAGATGAGAAATATATTAAACTTCAGCAAATCAAGAGATACAAATATTGCTTGCCTCTTACTGGCAGAGCTCCGACAATCTCCTAATCCTCCTATTGATATTCCTCCACTGCTATCTCCAACGCTATCACTGCGCCCTTGCTAACACTGCAAGACTACTTGCTAACACCAAAGTTTCTCTAAAAACTTCCTTATTACAAATGACCCAATGACCCCCTTATATACTACTCTCGTTGAAAATCAACGGCCGAGATTAATACAAATGAACGGCTGAGATTAAGACAACTCAATAACCATTAACAACCTTGGTTATGAGGTGTCACCTAAAAGGAGTCAATATTAAATAACAATTGTTTTTATCCTAACAATATTTGTTTGACAAAAACAACTATTTTTCTAAATTCTAGGCCAGAACGAATAGCTGTCCAAACTACCCATAACTAATGCTGCTATATTGGGTGAGGACAAACAGCTGTCCAAGCTACTAAGATTAACAACAACCAATAGGTGTCTACATGATTGATCTGCCTTTGCTAGCATACTCACAAACTGTGTTAAATATGGGCTTCGAAGCAAGTCTTATGTTATATGTGGTAGTTGTAGGTGTTATGGCAGAGATGTATTCAAAATTTAGATGTCTGCACCTGGGATGTGAACTGGGCGACTACATACTTCAAATAAGTGTGGCCTAATAGACTTCAATGGTTACAGGCTATGATCAAAATGGGGACGAAAAATAATTGGTTGGTAACTTGTACTAAGAGATTGCATCTTGAAAATTGGCTGTAAAAACTCCGCAAACGATGTTTTGTGTAAGCATCAGAAGCAACGACTAAAATAAGGCTGTAAGTTGTTGGCCAATAATGTAAGCAAATGTTAATAAGTTTAGGTTCATTAAGAGACAAGTATTCTAAGCCAAACTGTGGCCTGAGGGTGATTTCTTTTTGGTCTACCTAAGTGCATGCTAAGAAAGATTCGGCCAACTGGGTATTGGAGGCCTTTTGCAGAGATGGTTTCACCAGTATGTGACTTAGCATTTAGTTTTTAAAACACTGAATATTTTAGTGAATTGAAATGTGTAAATTCTTCTGCGAGGTTCTTTACCCTACGGGATAGAGCAACACGGCACGAAACCAGGAAAAACGTAACTCAGCGTATGCTTGGTACTCGTGCACAAGGGTGGGTACATTACACATTCAGTGAGTAATGTAATTGCGGTCAGTGAAAAGCGCTATAATGAAATTCCCACTCTGTTGGCCATCTGCTCGACGATAATTATTTGAAGGTTTGTTATTATTGACCATTTTAGTGGTGAGGGATACCAAAGTAGACAACTTCTTGATTTTCTATCTTCCACCGCTGTCTTTTCGTGGGTTGTCTACTTTTTCTATTTTGTTCCCCATTTGTTTTTTGACATTACATTCTCTACACGTCTAAGTCGGTCTATAGCAAGACTACCCCCATTACAGTACAGGCTGGTTCTTTCTTTTGATGAGAAATGCATACTGCATGATATTCTTACGATGCTAATTTATTTGGCTAGTGCGACTGCAGATGTCTACATGCATCAAAATTTTCATAGTTGTCTGGTCTGGCCACTAAATGGCTGTTTGATAAAAAAACTTAATGAAAACTCTGTAGCACTTCAAGCAGCTGGTCGTCGTTGTCGAGATCAACTGCAGGGTAGAAACACACCTTAATTAGATGCCTTAATTACCTAAACACCAGAGACAGCTGGCTGAGGGAAAAATCAAGCAGCTCGAGCACCTCAAGCAGGTGGACGTGGTCGTTGGAGGTCTATTGCAAGTAAGCCACGCCTCCGGCGCAAAAATAGAATCACAACAAATTTTAATGATTGTTGAGAATATCACACCTAATTTATTTTTGAAATTATAAAGAATTTTTGAATAATAATTTTTAAAAGTATTTTAATAAAATTAAACTATAAATTGTATGTAAATAATCAGTCTTTCGGTTTAGTGTTAGAATGTTTTTTTTTATTATTGGCAAATAGTTTTTTGAAAGGGACTATACCCTTATTCTAAAAAAAAGGATATCCCGATATTATATTTTTTGTGTTTGTTTTAATTTTAATTTATAATTTATTTTTTATATTTTTAGAATGGTTATTACTATAGACGATCATTATAATATTCTCACTAGTTAATTTATAATTATTTGAATTTAATAATAATGATTTATTTATTTGATTTAGAATAGTTTTACTTGTGTAGTTGATGAAAATAATAATGTGATTGATTTTGTAAAGTGAGGAATTGATGATCCAAATGTTAATAGGTTCCATTCTACATTTCAAACTTAGATAAATAAAATTAAATTTACTGTTTATAATATATAGTTTGGGTTTTTGTAATTTGTTGAATTGAATAATTATTTTATATAAGTATGACTGATGATTTAAAGTTAAGAGTTATTTGGAAAGGATAAAGACATTGCATTCAAGGTCGATAAGGTTATAATAAGCATTACATTTAAGATGGTTTCAAAGGTAATGTTCTTGATTATAAGAATACGACCTTAATATTATGAATTTGTGCATTTATGGTCTTCAAGTTGCAATTTTCTAAATGCAATTTGGTTAGCGCTTTGGTTTCCCTTTTAATGCGTTCCTAAAATCAAAAAAGTGAATTCTATTGAGCTTTATTTTGATCCAAGCTCTTGAGAATCAAGTTCTCAAGACATGGAATGTTCTAGCTGAAGACAAATCAACACTCAATTAATTGAAATCAAGCTCGTCCTCACATTACTCACTACCATAACATAAGTATTTTGAATTATACCATTACAATCCAATTCAAAATTTCCATCCAAAAAAATTAAAATCATTTCAAAACAGACAAGGTAATGGTCAAGTGATTATTAAACGCAGTCACAATTTAAACAGTTTATATATATATAAACTCCAATATTTTAACATAAAAAAACAAACCCTTTGAAAAAGACAAACAAGATAATGTTTATTATTTCATAACACTACAAACTTCTACAAACCATATCATTAAATCAATACTATACCTAGATAAGAGTTTATTAAATCAAAACTTCTAGGTTTGTTTAATGGCTTTGGATTATACTAGTATAAACCAAATGACGGCCTTATCCTTTAAACTTTGGCTTATAAATAAGACTTAATCTCTCCTCTTTCTTATACTTACAGGTATAAGAAAACAGTAAAATCAAAATAACAAGTCATTTGAAATGCCCAATAAACATCAAAAATTCAAAAAGAAAAAGATGATAAAAGTTTCTCAACCTTTTTCTTCTAAATTAAACTTGGACAAAGGTACTATGTAACCTTCATTTTTGAAAATCTAATTCTTAAAGGGCTAGTGCCAAATAAAATATAGGTCCATTCCTACCCTGCAAAATTAATCCAATAACAAAGTTTACCAAGAATAAAATCAATGTGCAAAGGAAAATTCAACCGAGGGTGAGAATATCCAAAGTGAGATTGCAAATTAAACCATTCCATTACATCTACATTGATTGTTTTAAAATGATGAACAGTAAATTATAAGCAATTTAACAAGTTAAAAGGATAGATTTTAAAATTGGCATGCCTAAACCAAAAATAAGATGACATCCTACCCCGCATGAAATTTAAAGTGAATATTTATCTATTAAACCATTTCATTTCAATAAAAATACAGCAACTTTTGAAATAAATCCAACTATCTAATTAACTTGCAGATATAACTATGTCAAATTCCACAAATAAATTTGCAAATATATGTGTTGTATTCATGATTAATTATATTCATATAAATACACGATAAACCTCAGGAATTTAAAGACAAGATGATAAATTACTCAATCTTTTACATCTAAAATATTAAATCCTGTGTTCAAACTATAAGAAATATAACCGTGAACTTTAAATTGCATTTTTGTTTAGTTTCTATTAAATCAATTGAAGTCAAAAAACATCATCATTCATATGTCCACATATTTTCATTTTCTTGTCAGACAAGCCTAAAAAGCCGCCTAAAGAAAAATACGTCCCAAAAAGAGAAAAAAAAACGTAGAAGAGCTAAGAAATATGAAGATTTAAGATAGTCATAAATCTAGGCAAGGGCCTTTCCCAACTAGATCCACGTAATTATTTGAATTTAATAATAATTTTTATTTATTTTGAAATTTCAAAAGATTACAATAAAATAATAATAATTTTTATAAAGTGAAAATTGTAAAATGTAATATTATTTTACATTTTAGTAGATAAATAAAAATTAAATTTATGTTTATAATATATATTTTATTACTATATGTATATTTATATAATTATTTTATATAAGTATGATGATTATTTCAAGTATGATTATTTCTACTTCCTGGACCTCGGTGGGTCTTCCTAAGTTGATACTTCAAGATGGTTTCAATGGATACATGTTCTTGATTATAAGAATACGACCTTTTTCGAGGTAGATTATGTCATCACACCTTCCATAACCAAAGCTTGCTTGCTCATAAGACCTCAAAAAGAAAAAGTGATTCTTCGCATTAAAGGTTAGCAGACCTTCTTGATAGCTAATGGAATAGATTGTCCAAAAATCTCTCCTCAAGTTCGAGAAGAATGAGTGAGGAGATTCCCCCTTTTGGTGGTTGTGTTAAAAGATCTCATGTGTCCGAATAGGGCTTATCCACCCAGAGTAAGATTGTCCTCGCCTCAATGACTTCGTTAACATTTGCCTTCCGAGCTTGAGAATTGGACAATTGTCATGAGGTCTAAGGAGAAGAAATGGCATTTTGAGCCTCTTGTTACTCAATTAGTGATGGTGTCGGTTCTCGGTTTGTTTTTTTAAATTTGTGACTTCTTCCATAAGATTTTTAATTTCCTTTAGTGGGATAATTTTTCTATTCATTTTTGGGCATTCTATGTTGCCTTTATGGTGTTTTAAACTCCGTGACTATGTAACTTTCTTTTTCATTTTAATTAATTTTAAAGAGAATTCTTAATAAAAATTTAATACAAAATTTAATAAGATAAAATCAATGGCAAAAGAAGCTAGAGGGTGAGAAATCCAAAGTGGTCATTTATATTCACCATTCCTTCTCTTTATTGATAAATGTCAATAAAAATAGAAATAATTACTTGTGGATGACATTTGAATAATGACTAAAAGTATAAGATACATACAAATAAATGAAATTTAAATTTTTATCTATTAAACCATTTCTACAAAACTATAACTTTTGAAAAAAGGTAAAACTTTTTATCAGCCATATAACTATGTCTTTAGCCACTTTTAAATATATGTATTGTATTTATGATTAATTATATCTATAAAAGTTTTCATTCAAATAATATGCAGAGGAGATGATGTTTAATGAAATTAACTAAAATATCCTGTTCTTCTAATAAGAGATATAACCTTTTAGATTGCATTTTTGTTAATTTCTATTACATGATTGTTAGAAAATGTCCTCGTTCATATACAACATACATTATAAGTCAAATAGAACAAGCAAAACCTAAATTAAAAATACTTAAAAGAGAACAAAAAGTTAAGAGCCAAGAAATATGAAGAAACACCGTGAAATCTGCAATCCAATAGATCCAAAAAGAAAGAGAAAAAATTCTCTTGATTATGATCAATAGAAAATGTGCAATAACCTAAACACTTTTGGCCCCAATCATCCAAAACACTATACTTGAGAAACATTTTCATTAAATTCTTTCACCAAAACATGTTCTACTAAAGAGTTTCCAAAAATTAATTACTTCTTTAGAGGGGTGGGAATTCTCAGCTGATAAAGATGATGACAATTGGACCTCAAAGCAAAGCGTGAAGAAGAGTTTACACCTTCCATAACCAAATCTTCCTCAAATAAAAATTGGATCATTAATAGGAGTTGGCCTTCTTACTTAGATAGATACCAAATCTTCCTCAAATTAGAAAAGAATTTAAAAATAGTGTTAGGATACCAAAAATGTACATCTCTTATGGTGACCAAGTCAATGACTCCTTAACATCCACAAAATAGAACACTTACGTAACAAACATATATTTCCACAAAAAGGAGGAGAAAGGTAAACATTATGAAATTTTAACGAAATATAATTCACATTTAGGGGAGATAATTTAGATGAAAGCTCACTTGCCATGCCCATAAATTCCAATTTGAAGGCTTTATTTTTCATGTTATGAACAACATAAAAGAGAATGTCTTTAGTGGTTCGATTGATCACTTCATATCTTTAAATTGTGTTCAAAGTAGCCCTTACTCAACAATCTAATCTCTCTCTTTATAATTACACACAATACCTAAAACATATTTAATGAACACTAAAGCTCTCATCAAGTTCGGGTGAAATGATTTTAACCAAAAAAAAGTCTAATTAAGGGCCACTAAAATCAGCCGTCATTTCCTATACTTTTAAAATGGTTCTACATAATGTCAAGACAAGCGAAAGAGGGAGGAGAGCGAGGAATGATGAAAACGATAATATCCTCTTACTCCCATCAAATCTATATCGATTAATATGATGAGTTCAAAAGGTCTAATACACTTCTCAAAAATCCACTCAACAAACTCCTTAATTAAATTCGATAATATCAAATTAAGATTGATAACAAATAATTTGAATCATTCCAAAATAGAATCCAAAAACTCTTATGTCGTCAATCTAGGTTTTGGCCCCACTCCCCTAATACCCTCCTCTACCTACAACAAAACACGCTTCCACTCAAGAAAATATTTGGGAATTATCTCTCATCAATGAACAAAAATAATTATGGTTTACCAATATGAGTTTCTAAGGAGAGGAGGAAAACAATGTGAAGAAAATTTATTTCAAAGGTGAGTCAAAGTCACAATACAATTCATTTCTTTACATACCAAACCCACTAGGGAGAGGAACCTATAACTTGAAAATGCACCAAAACATGTACATCTCTTTTCACCATAGGTGGTATCAAAAGTACCAATACTGTTCACTTTTTGTTAATGACACTTTTAAAGAGTTAATGAGATTGTGAAATATAGGGCGCTCGGTCATTGGTCCCTCTTTCAAATGGTTTATATTGATTTTCTTCATATTAAATCAATTCAAAACTACTTTTCCTCCAAATAAAGACACGAAATGAAAATCTTGATATGGTCAAGAATACGCTACATGATGATATAATTTTTTTATGCTCTGACATACCTATATATATCTACGTGTCCCTAAATTAGGTGCACGGTATAGAGTCCTCTCCCGCTTTTAGAAAAGGAAAAGAGTAAGAAATGTCCCACATATTTCAAAAAAGAAATGATCCATAATGATCAACAATAAGTGCATTGATGGAACATGAAAAATGGTGGGCATGAGGTTGGGTATCCAAACACATAAAAGTACTTGTAACTTCTCCCTCTTTGTGCATATATTGAGAATTATCCTTCTATTATTTCACCTCCAAATCCTTCTTCCCTAATTTAGAGGAGGGTGTCTCCTATCGTGGCTTATCTTCAAAGGTGATATAAACAATGAACCTTTCCTATATAAAATTGTACCATTTCTTGATTTAACTGAGACATATCCATATTGGTGGTATCTACTTAAGTAATGGGCTTTCTCAGTCAATCCTTTTAGTACAGGGTCATGCATGACCTAAATTGAATACACCGGGCCCCGACCTTTCTTAGAAGTGAAGTGGTGATTGGTATTTCATGTGGTTGTGGCCCATCCTAAAACCGTTTAGTAAAGAAGCAACTTGTATTTTAAGTCTTTTGAAAGTCTTGAAAGGACAAATCAAATTTTGAGAAAAATGTCTTAACGCTTTTAGTCGAACGGTAATATTAATAAGTACTCTTTTGTGCAAGTTAATATTTAGAAGTCACTCTAAAAGAAGTTTAAAGGTACGGTTGACTACTTAATTTAAATTTTGAATGGTGTTTATGACGGTGAAAGTATATTGTAAAATAGATAAAATATAAAGTTTAGGAGATACCAATAATAAATACGATACATATAATTATATGGGTGCGCTTTTGAAACTTAATTTTGAAGAAAGAAGGTTTGAGATTGACTTTAATAGAAAATGGGTGATTTTTGTGCAACTTTTTGTGAACTAAGAATGAATTGGTTGCTTGATGAATTGTGGATCTCAATACTTCCTTTGCCCAATTTATATTTTAGGAATATGGTGTTGGAAGCTTATGGGATTTTCGAATGCATCTTAATGTTTTAATTGGTAACTATTTGTTTTTTATCCATTTTTTTCTCTTTGTATTTGTACTCTCATGATGTTTTGAAGATGATTGGCATTTGATATATTTCTTTCTCATTTCATTACACAAGTGCTTAATCAAATTTTTAGATTAACTGTAAAATGAACAAGTAGATTTGTCCAACTTTCTTTAAAAAATATGCCTTAAAAGCCCAAATAGGAGTTTTTGTGATTTTTTTTTTTTTTTTTGGGGGATTAAGTGGAGTTGGTGCGAGGCCTTTAAAGAGAGTATAATGGATCTTTAAAATTTAATGTAACAAGTAAATTTTGAAGCTTTAAAGTTAAAGGTTTTATGAATTTGGTTTCATTTTTGTATTCGTTTCATTTGATGAAGTCTTCATTTCGCTTGATGAAGTATGCTATGTGTGAAAATGAATATTTTGTTGCTTTGAAAAATAATTAGATTATTTGTTGGTTGAATTATGATTTAAAAATTCATTTTGGTATTATTTTGGAAAAGACATGTATACAATTTTGAAAAATGAAGGAAATCAAAGGAAATAAATACTTTGTAATATATTCGTAGGTCTTCAAATATTAATTTGCATTTCGAAAATAATTCGCCGGTAGGTGTCTACTTCGAAGGTGTTGCTAGAAAGTGTCAAAATCCGGCAATGTTTTTTGAACAATCTTTTTCCGACAATATTTATGACTGAATTTTTCAAATATTTTGTGGTAATAAAGGGCAGTGTGTCGACAAACTTCAAGTGTTATGAGGATGTCGCGTTGCATGTTGGCGAGCTCTATTTTCTCCTTCCCAACCTAAAACAACAATTCGTGCTAATAGATTTAAATATGGATTCTATCGGATAGGGCGGAAAATGTTCATTCGTTTCTCTGTTGTAACAAATTAAATATTTGTATTTTCTCCACGTAATTTACAGATTCTATGTAATTACTAATATTAAAATCATATCCCATAAATCATACCTTACAACTCATAAACAATTGCTAGTCTAAAACATTAAATTGAAGAAAATCAATTATGACCAACTTACTAATTTATGTGGAATCAAGAAAATGAATTATATGAACACCTTACTAATATATGTGAAATCTAATTTTCAAACCGCGGATGCCAACTGTCACCTTTTATTCTAACTTCATTTTTTTTTTTATGAAAGGGGGATCTTATATTATATTAAATGCAACATGATACAAGATTCTCTCAACAAAAAAGTGGGTGGTATGAGAGCACGCCCCAAAGCCACAAGCAAACAAGGCCAAGCCTAGCAAAACAACAAAAAAACAACTAGAGGGGTGCCTAGGAACACCAAAAACAAAGTTACTCAGGTCCAATGGAGAATGAGAAACATGAGGCTCAAAATGCCCCTTCTTCTCCTTAGAACATGTGACAATGGTCCATGGCGCTTTCTTTGGGGTGTGAGGGCAAGCGGGATCGAGCCACGGGCCATCTGAGTGGGGTCGAGAATCATATTCGCTAGATACATGCATCTGCATGGCACCACCGCCAGCATGGGGAAGCTTGACATTCATGTCGCCAGCGATCTTTGACTTCTAGCCGAGATCTTTGACTTCCGACGTAGAGAATGGTTGCCAACCTTTAGGCCATTGAGAAGCCCCTTTGTTCTTCTTCTGTTTATTTTGAGTGGGTGAGAGCAGGAAAGCCTCGTGAAGGTGCCCAATTTGATGGCACAACCAACATCAAAAGGTCGTGTTCTCATAATCAAGAATTTGAATCCACTTGAAGCCATCATGGATTAATTCCATTTTGTCCGGAAGACCTTTGCTGAAATCCACCTCAATGCAAATATGGGCATAGGTGAACAACCCTTGTTTAGACCACTCATCATCCAACTTGATGAATCGACCAAGAGAATCACCAATAGCCGCACAAACCTCAGGATGCCAAAAGGGAAGAGGAAGATTGGGTAGATGAACCCAAACCAACATTTTTGAGACCACCATAGAAGATGGATCAAAATCCAGAAACCATGGTGTAATAAAAAGGCCAGCCCTACCCCAAAACTAGGGACCCTCACTAAAAACCCGTTGATAATCTGTAGGAGAAGAGAACTGAACAATAAAAAAACCCTTGGCACATAACTGAACCTCATAGTCATGGGACCAAGTAGAATAAATCTATTGATGCAACTCTTCACTCCGAGGCCAAAATCCATTAAATCTACAGATAATGGTAGAATTTTTAAGGGCACAAATTGAATCGGTTACCTCTGGGAGTGAAAGGGTAATAACAGGGGTGTCTGCTACCTTTTCCACAATAAACGGTGCATTAGGAGCCCTAAAAACTCTTATGTGCACATTCAAAGAAGTAGCTAGAACCAAGAACGTTTTCGAGGAGACATTTGAGGGTCACGAGGGAGGGCAAAGGCCCTGTTGCCTCCATTAGAGCCATTTGAGTGCCGATTTTGTGTGGTCGGCCCCAATCCACAACGTTCTTCTCCCCTATCCTCGATGTATTAGGCGAGGGCTTTGCGGCGATGTATTTCGTCACCAATCTTCTAGGCGGTGTGCGGTCTCACGTTCCCGCACAACGCTACTCCATTGCTTGAGCTCATTCGAACATTAACAAAGTGGCGGCGATGGAACTAGGGCTGCGAACATTTTTCATTTTCACTGCGAGCTCTTTTTTTTCAATATTCGAGATTCCTAACTTCATTTTTTCAAAGTTACTAAATGATAGGTTCCAATAAAAATATGTGAACACCTATACCCATTAATCTTCTATACTGAAAACAATAAAAATGATTACGTACACCCCATTACTCGACACAAATACTAATTGGTAAAATACTTTAAAATCATGAGAAAATTAACGGCATATACTTCCAAGTTACATATGAGAGATTTTAATTCCGAGAAACAGTCCACGTACAATTAATAGATAGCGATTCGGCCTGCACGTTTTTGCGGATATTTCCAACTCTCTACGGTCAAACTCCCATCAACACACGTAATGCCCAGTGGTCACACATTCAGGGCATTATATATACATCTACATATCGTGTATTTTTCTTGCAGTGGATTTGCACAAGTCTTAGAAGGTAATTGCTGTAAGAATTTTGTCTCAGTTAGCTTCCCATTGTGTTTTGATTTCCACAGAAATGGCCATCCCAGTTGTAGACATGACAAATTTCGACAAAGAAGGTAGAGAAGATATCATGGCCCAGGTTGCAAACGCTTGCGAGACTCCTGGATTCTTTCAGGTAACCGCTGCATACTTTCTTTTCCATGGTTTCTAAACGGTGCACGTATCTACATTGAAATATAGTGGAAACTAATCTATGTTTATTTTGTTTTTTTCAGGTTTTGAACCATGGCATAAGTCACAGTCTCATGGACCGTGTAAAGGAGCTCTGCAAACAGGACTACGAGCTGAACAGAGAGAAAAACTTCAACGAGTCTCTGATGGTAAACGCGCTGAATAATCTCATCATGGACGAGCTGAAGGGCAACAATTGCACCGAGTCTCAGAAGATTGTGGACATCGACTGGGAAGATATTTTCATGATCAGTGACTTGCAGAAGACGGATTCCTGGCCATCACAACCCGCCAATTTCAAGTAAATCTAGTTAATGTTGATTTGTTTTTTAACTCTCGGAACTGTTCATTATATTACCAAACATATTAAGAGAGTTACATTAGTAGGGAGACTCGAGAATTCACGGTCCCACAAAATTGTTACTATGTAACAGAAAATGTCCTAAAGAAAGGAGAGCACTAGACACAATTCCTGGAGAAGGGGGAAGATCATCGCGGAAAGAGATATACACTCCACTAGACGACTCCGCTGGAGTATTACTTGCATCATTTTATAATAAGAACTTCTCGGTGTTTTTTTTTTTATGCAGGGAAACCATTGAGGAATTCCAGGAGAGATATACAAACTGGCAGAGAGACTGCTGGAGATAATAAGCCTGAATTTAGGCTGGATAAGAGCTACGTGAAAGAAGCATTTGCAGCAGGAGAGAAGCCATTCTTCGGCACCAAGGTGAGAAATTATCCACCCTGCCCGAGACCTGATCTCATCGACGGCCTGCGCGCTCACACAGATGCAGGCGGCCTCATTCTTCTGTTTCAAGACGACGAGGTGCCTGGTCTGCAGGTCCTCAGCAATGGGTGCTGGATCGATGTGCAGCCCACACCGTATTCAATAGTCATAGACATTGGAGATCAGTTAGAAGTTATAAGCGGTGGAAAATACAAGAGCGCGTGGCACCGTATTCTGCCGACTAAAGAAGGAAACCGGCTGTCGGTGGCATCTTTCTACAACCCCTCCATGAACGCAATGGTGTATCCTGCTCCTTCACTCAGAGTAAACGATAACACAGAAGCCATAGTCGATGGAGGAGATGAAATTTCTTCAACGTATCCCAAGTTTTCGTTTGGAGATTATATGAATGTTTATGGACAACTGAAATACGATGCTAAAGAGCCGCGATTCGAAGCCATGAGGACCCTGTCTGAACAAGCCTACTAAGTAATAGTAATACTGTCTGAATCAGGTATAATATTTATAGTAGCTACATTTGGGAGTTTGTTATTTTCAAGCAGCAATGGTGTGATATTTAAACTCGGTGGGATTGTTATTTTCCAGAAGGCAGTAGATTATATTTGGGTTTGGACAAAAAAAATCGATATCGACGATCTAGTCGACTGTAAGCTCATTTTGAGATAGACATGAAAGTGTGATTGTAATGCATTAGTATAATGTATATATTATATGCCTACTTTTCAAATATATCTTGGGTTTTGCTAAATGTCTAGGGAGAGGGCCCAGTGGTGGTACACCCTAAGTTAAGGGGTCCATAAAATAAATTGTTTATCATATGAGATTGTAATTTTTTCACTAATATGTAGTTTAGATTTGTATTAGCTTATATTTTTTCTTTGGAATGTTCAATTGGAGGGAAACCCATATTTTGAATTGATTTAAAATACTAACCTTGAGTTACACTACAACCATGGTGGAAACCAATACTTGAATATGGGTGAAATTGGTTGAACATTGACTTTTTTGTACTTGTACATGGGTGAGAGGTCTTACATGTCATGATGTGATTTGCTACTCTACATAATTATTATGTCAAAAAAAAAAAAACTACTACATAGTACTATGACAACTATTGGGTATTGTGTGATCAATAGTCATATCAACTATTGGACCTTGTTCACCTATTGGCCCCTCTCCCCTACATACCTTTTATTTGCTACAAGACTACAATCCGACTTTTTGATAAACTTAATTCAATCGCTTTTGAATTATTGAGATATTATACGAGTAGCTTCGCACGCATTGTCAAACCACATCTTTATACTTAAGTTTAAATGGAAAAAGGAAATTGCCTTTTATTTGCATCCTTTACTTTTTATCCGTTAGACTTTATGAACTTTAATAAAAATATTAAAGGATAATTTAGAGTGGGATATTCGGTAGTAGGGTTTAGGCTCAGCGAGTTATTTTCGCAGTGAATGCTCGGCCTTGCCGTACGCCGCCATCATGTCACCGCGATCTGCAGATCCAGGTGGGATTATCTGCATTAATTTTGTATCGATCGCCAGTCCACCCCTTGGGTGGTGGCTTATAAAATGACCACCTCCTCGGGCCATGCATCTATTGATGTTGGTCTTATCGCAGGAGCTCTAGACAATGGCGCCGAAACGAGCGAGGAAGTTCGTCCCGAAGGTATTTGACGAGGTAAGGATATTGATACTCCTTCCCCGGATATTGTTCTTGATTTACCAGCTTTTGACAAAGCTTGCAACTGGTTTGAATCATTTTCTCTTGTTGCTTATTTTGTGGGCCAGTTCCCCTGAAGGTATCCTCATGCCAATGGATTCATAATCATTGGCAACCTCATGGAGTCAAGGTAGAGGGAGTCCAAAACATGACCAAGGGTTTCTTTCTATTTCACTTTACCAATGTTGAACATTGCAAAGCCATTGTTAACCATGGTCCTTGGTTTATTCGCAATACCCTTGTGGTTTTCTCCCACTGGACTCGAGATTTTCAAGTCTCTGAGCAAGCCAAACTCAAAATTCTTGTTTGGGTCAAATTTCCAGGCCTTCCTTTGCCTCTGTGGGGATTCGTTGATCAACTTATCAAACCCTTGGGTCACCTCATCTGCCACGAGAAAATAAGTTCTACTCGGCTCGACCCCAAAAATGGGTCTGTGTAGAAATTGATCTCTCAAAAGACCTCAAAGATACCCTCGATATCCAGGTTGGAGACACACGCTTTGCAGAAAAGTTTTATACATCAATCTACCCAACACTTGTTTTCGGTGCCAATCTGCTGACCATATGATCAAGGATTGTCCTCTCATGACTCCAAGCCCACTGCGGTTTCGGAGAAAACCCCGATGGACCCTAAATCCAGCACTCCCTCCTCTGATGGATGGACTACTATCAATGGCAGAAAAACCTTGGCCTCGACCCAAAATAAGCACCAACAGGCTACTTACAAACCGGTGGTTACCTCCGCTTTTGCTCCTTTGAAGTCGTCTGTTACGACCCTCCCAAGCCTGCGCCCGCCATCTCTCGGTCTCCATGCTAATTGTCATCAGCCCTCACCCCTCAGCTCTGCTCTTTCACACCCCTCATTTCCCAAGACCTCAAGCTTTCTAGATCTCACGGTGGTGGTTCAACTACTCAGACAGAATAGAAAGGTTGCCTTACACCGTTCCTGAAGTCCTTCCCCTCCTTCTGAGGAAGATTTCTCACAGAGACCCCGCCTGGCATTCGAGCTCGGTGATTTTATTCATGGGAATGCGACAAGTCACTTTCTCTAACCGCTTTGGAGCGTTAGCCGGCCTCGAGGAGGAAAACATGCACCTTGATAGTTCTCCATGTTAGTTTACTCATGGAATGTCAGGGGGCTTACTGATCTGACTCACAGATATCTTGTCAGAGACAGTTGCAAGCATTTTGCAAAGTTTTAGGTGTTGTGTTTGCAGGAAGTCAAAATCTCTGGCTTCCATCTTTCTGCTGCTATGCGTACCATCTGGCCTGGTTCTCTCTGCCAGATGTCAGCTCATGATAATGGTCGAGGTGGTGTTGTCACTCTTTTAAGCCCTGACCTCACCTCCAATATCATATCTTGGGGTTCTGACCCCACTCATCGGGTGGTGTGGACCCTTTTTGATTTTGATGGCCACATTCTTGGGTTGGCCAATATTTATGCTTCCAACGATGCCTCTGAATGTTCTTCTTTTTGGCGGTGGTTGGCTGATCATCTACCCTCTGCTACTGGCTTTTTGTGGTGATTTCAACATGGTTGAATCCCCGAAGACAAATTGGGCTAGCTTCCAATGCGTTGGTGTACTGGTGAACGTGAAGCCTGGTTTTATTTGCTGCAATAAACTTTGTCTTTTTGATCCCAACCACCGCAAGCACTCTTCTGTTGCCACTCCTTGGTTCACTTGGTCTAATTTTAGAGCTGGCGATGATAGAGTTTATAAGTGTCTTGATAGAGCTCTACTTTTAGAGCAGCAATGGTTTTCCTTTGACTCTTCATACAGCCTCCCGGTCTCGGTGGTGGACACTGCTTTGGTTTCTGACCATAAGCCTATTTTCTTTGGGATTCAATGGAACTTTTAGTGTCCCAAGCCCAAGTCCACCCAGTTCTATTTAAATACGTCCCACCTTTCTCATCCCAAAACTTTGGATTATATAAGATGTATTTGGAATCTTGACCCAAGACCTGTTGATGGGATTGGCTGGATTGATTGGTGGTCTCATGCCATCACTCGTACCACTTCTTTCCTTCGGCTCTATGGGAAACAAGCTGCTCTTTTTCACAAGAATGCTCATGAAGCCTCTCATATTGAATATTCAGGGCTATTCAAGAGCTTAATCTATCTCCTTTCAACACCCACCTGTAAGTGCAAGTTGCTCGTTGGAAACATAAGCTTCAAATTGAGGAGCACTATAAGGCTAGAGGAGCCCAAGTTCGAGCCCGTCTGCACTGGCTTCACATTGGTGACAGAGTTACTAAGGATTTTTTTGCTTCCCTTAAATCTAATCAAACTCTCACCAAAATCAAAGCAATCAAGGATGGCAATCAAAGGCTTACTCTCTTACCTGACATTCTGCAAGCTTTTGTGCATCACTATCATGTTGTTTTTGCTTGCTCAACCTACTACTCCGGCTCGTGATGCTTCTCTCCTCCAATGCATTGAAGTTGTTCCTTGCAAGCTCTCTGAAAGTCAGCGCATCGCTTGTGATAGACCTCTCACTCTTGATGATTTGAAGGAAGCTGTTATGCAGATGGCCTCTGATAAAGCCCCGGTGTTGATGGTTTTCCTTGAGTTTTACCAGTCTCTATGGATGATTGTTGGTTTGGATCTGCATCAGGTCTATCTGGAAGCTATGTCCTCCAACACCCTAGGTGATCTGATCAACCAAGGCAACATCAAATTCATTCCCAAGTCTGGGATCCCAAGCTTATCACCAGTTGGTGGCCAATAACTCTGCTCAATGTCTCGTACAAAATTATTGCCAAAGCCCTTGCTATCATGCTCACTAATTTACCCCCTTGATCATCAGGAGCGAGCAAACCAAATTTATCAAGAACATATATATTTTGGACAACATTATTGCAGTTTGGGAGGGCATGGAATATGCCCACCAGACTTCTCAACCGACTCTGTTTGTTAAAATTGATTTTGAAAAAGCCTATGATAGAGTTGAGTGGCCTTTCATTCTGGCCATGCTTTATAGGCTATCGGTTTTGGACCCAGATTCATCCGCTCTATTAATATGCTCTTTCAAAATGTGGGTGCCTGTATTACTATCAATGGTTAGCAGTCTGAGAGATTCTCTCTTCATCGTTCCATCCGTAAGGTTTCCCTCTTGCTCCTTCTCTTTATGTCATTGTTGTTGAAGGTCTAAGCTACTTGCTTGCTAATGCTTGCCAATGCTAGTTTGGTTAAAGGTATTCAACTACCTTCCTCTCCTAAGCAGTTGATTAATGGTCACTTTGTAGATGACTCTTTTCTCACTCTGGCTGAAATGAGGCCTCTATCACTAATGCCATGAAATGCCTTGATATTTTTGTCTTAGCTTCTGGTTCTACTATCCAATGGAAGAAAACCCAATGTTACAGATAGGCGATGGGTCCCAAACCTCCTTGGCTAGAGGGATTCCAATGGCTTTGGATTGAACCTGGTGTTCAATTCAAATTTTTAGGCATTCCTTTTGCCTTTATGGCATCCCCTGCTGACCTTTGGAACTATGTGATTCAGCGAGTTGAGCAAAAAATCTCTTTTTGGATTACCAAGCATCTGTCTCTTGCTAGAAAATTCCAAGTCTGCTCCAAGGTTTTGGCTGCCACTCATGTCTATTACTCATCATGTTGGGCACCCTCTAAAGCCACTTACCACAGGCTGGAGAAAATTTATGTGATTTCCTGTGGGCCAACTCCGAAGGGAACCATGGTTTTCACAGAGTTGCTTGGGACATATGCTGTACGCCCAAGGACATTGGTGGTCTTGGCCTAATCAACATTCATATGCGGGGTTTGCTCTTACTGCCAAATGGATTATTCGCAGCCTTGAAGGTGAGGAATCTTGGAAAATTCTTCTCAGAAATTGTATATCTCAAGGGTCTCGCTTAATCGAAAGGCATGACAGGGTTTGAACTACTACTCCTTACTTCTATGCCCTGCTACTATTAAAATAGGTGGCTCTTTTGTGGCAAAAATCATATGGAAAGCTTGGGAACTTCTCAAACCCCATCTGCTCTAGCAGGGTGATGGTTTCCGAAATGAGCTCTCTCTTAACTCTCTTAGTTTGTGGTGGAATCCGGTGTTTCAATTTCATGACAAACCCCTTGCTCTTTCCTTGCAGCTCAAGGGTTTGTGTCTTTTCAAAAAATGGATTCAGTATATTCAGGACCTTTTTTGTCCTATCACTAGGGATTGGCTTCCATGGGATAGCCTAAAAGCTAATTTTGCTCTAAATGACAATGACAAACAAGCCATCTCTATCATTCAAGATCTCATACCTGGTGATTGTTTGCATAAAATTGGTGTTACTACTACAGCACTGTGGTGGTTTGATTGGCATTGGCCCTCTGCCACCCCCTTCAGAAATTATAAACCTCGGTTGGGCTACAAGCTTCTCACCTAGAAGCAACTTCCTCTCAATAAGTTAAATGCTCGATGGAGCCTACATTCCACTCGTTTTGGGTGGAAGCAACGCTTCACTGTTGTTTGGGCCATTCCTATAGAGCCCAAAGTTGCACACTTTCTTTGGAGCATTCTTCATCAAGGGCTTCCTGTGGGCAAGCACCTTGTTCTTCTGGGAGCTCCCCGCCGCGTTTCCCTTTCTGTAACCACATTGAGACTCTTCTTCATCTCTTTTGGTTCTTCCCTCATGCTCAGTCTGCCTGGCGTTGGATTCATACCCTTTTCCAACCTTTTTTTCCCACCTTCTTCACGTGGAAAATGGTTCTTCTGGGGGATCCGGCCTTTATTCCTGTAAAATTTTACAACATTTGGCATTCTTTCGAGTGGTTATTTTATATCACATTTGGAAATCTAGAAATGCTTTGCTTATTTTTAATAAAGAGACAGTGGATAGAATTTTTGCTATTTCTAACAAGCTTGCTGTCATCTCCAATGTTTCACTTCAGATCCAGTGCAGTGGAGAGAAAGTCGCATAGAGGTTGAGCACTTGCAAACTCTTCTGGACCATTGGGGGAGTGCCCCTTGTGCTATTAGTCGCGTTCCGCCAGATTCCCCTCACCGCCGCTCCGGCTCATAAGGTCATCACTCGCTTTCCCATCGGTGGCGCAACTTCAACCAAGGTTCGGCTCGTGGGCGGCATAGCACCTCTCCTCACCTACGGGTCTCTCCACCTCCGTCTTGGACTCCACCCGCTACCGGGGTTTTTGGTCGGCTGGGCTCTGCAGTGGTGGTTCCGGAGGCAGGCGCCGACCAATCAAAGTTTCTATGACTCTCTTTGGCTATCTCGCCCTCCCGGCGGGGAAATGAGGAGGAGCAGCAACAGACAGATGGTTGGGAGCAGCTGATGACACCCCGACACTACTCTTGGTGGTTGGGGTGACCATCCAAAGAGCCCACTACCACCGCCACCTTCTTCCATGTTTGTTGTTGCTACCTAGCTCCATGTTTGGAGTTTTCTATGGTTCTCTGCATTTTGTTTTAAGCTTTTTTGATTGAAAATGCTTCATTGATATGACACTTTGCTACTCGTAGCCTCTTTATGGCTACTTTGATCCTGCTTATGGGGTGTGATCTTTTCCACCCGATTTTGTATGATTAGCATTGTACTTCATCTTTAATATATGGTTATGCTTTTCAATCAAAAACAAAAAAGTTGAAGTTTCCCAATTAATGTAGTTAGTATTAAAGTTTATTTTATTTTATTTTATTTCTTCATGAAATAGTTATTATGTTTCTATTTTCAAACAATGTTGGTGGTATAGGAGCATGTCAAAAAATGTCCATAGAATTGTAATGCCCACAAATACACATCCAATAATTATGACTAAATAAATCATGACCCATCATATGAGGCACTTGTACAAACATGAACCCACTCATACAATGAGATAACATAAAGTACAAATCAATGTGTTACTCAAATGACTAGGTCAATGACCCACTATAAGAAACACAGTGATAGGCATACTCCACAACATAGCCTTTTCAGGGTTTACATATTTATTACATTCAGGTTTCCATAATATTATGACCTTATAGTTTTCAAGAGATTTATACAAGGTGTAAAATTTCTTATTTTTCAAACTTCAATTACTTTTTTTAATTGAAAAGTGCACTTTTATATTAATAGAAAAATATGTACAATGCCATTCATTAAAAATGGGTGGAAAAATCACATCTAGATTGCCAAAAGTCACATCAAGCTATTATAAGCCTCAAGAGAGGCATAGCATAACACCAAAAAAACTACATATAAACAAAGGCAAATTTCAACCAAACAAAAAGATACTAGCTAAGCAAAGTAGCCACAAACATGGAGGCAGGTGGTGGTGGAGGAGGGGGCTTGTCAAGGTTGTCACCCCAACTTGAACCAAAGGGGTGAGCCTCATCAGTAATGGGATCCCACCCATCCCATCCATTATCATGTTTATCACCAGAGTCATCAACATGTCGAGTGGGAGACAGTCCAATGAGAGCCAAGGAAACTTGCCCGGATCAGAAGATGGCCAACCAGAGCCACCTCGGTGGAGGAAGTACAGTGAGGATGATTGAGAACGAGAAGATATCTACCATGGAGAAAGAGTCTGCGCATGCAGCGATGAGCTCGCCCCACACGCGGCTAGGAGGTGGACATCGTGAGGAGGATGTGGTGAATGACGACTCGGGGCACATCCAGGGAACCCGACTAACAACACAAAGGATCAAGCCTGTTATCCTATAAAATTGACAAGGGAAATTTTGTAGGTAACCATACCAAAATTTCCATTTTGGTCCCCCGTTGAGGTCTCTTAGCATTCGGAATGGCATAAAATCCCTTTCCGGAAAATCTAGTTTTTAGAACTTGGTCATTTTCAACCTTTTTGGGTTGGGCACAATTTTCATTCGTGTTACATCAACCAAAACTATGCCCCTCTATTCCTTTGGCGCATTCTAGGGAGTGTCAACACTCCAAATGTTGTGCCTCTCAATGTTGCACCTCCAAATGTTGCGCTTCTCAAAGTTGCGCCTAGGTGCAAGCGCCACCTTGTTATCACTCTCTAAAGTGCGAAGTGGGCATTGAAAATGTAGTGTCGACACTCTCAAAACTGCGCTATGGTGCAAATATCTTCATGTCGACATCCACTTAAGTGTGCCATAGAAAAAGTTGGTGGCGCATTTATTACACCTTTTGCTATATATAGGTGCGTCCGACCTGTCATTTTCACAATTGAAAAAATGTGAAAAAGTTATTCCTCTGTACTTGTTAGCGTTCTGTCAGCCCCGCATGTTGCCATTTGTCACGTTCGTGGACCCCACATCATCTCCTTTATCATTATATATTCCTGGTAAGTGGCCCTTTGCCTTTCTTGTGGATTTTTTGTGGTTTTTCTATTGGTTTAGGTGATTAGGATTGTTAAAATAATAAACAATGAACCTAAGAAGATAACACAATCCCAACACATATTACAAAACCCACCTTCAAACCATTTTTCACTCTCCTTCCAGATCTGCTAATCTGGAAGGCTCTACCTCATAATGGACCCCTGCCTTTTCTCCTCTATCTCCTGCTTTGCCAAGGTTAACCCCTTGCTATCAAAATATGAGCCAAAAGAGTGAAAATCATAAATTTTTTTGCAAACAACCCACTATTTTTCCTTTGGTGCAAGCTTCATTCTTGTTACATCAAACACAGTCGCGCCACAGGCACACTATCCCTGCATGCGGCATAAGCCTTCTCCGTGCCTTATAAACATTGTAAAATTCCCTAGGTGTAAGCGCTGGTGCCAAAGCAACTACAACAACATCTGAATGTTATGTAAGCCCTTCCCGTGCCGTGCAAAGCTAAACCACTTGGTGCACCTCACTCTCATGCAGCATCTACCACATCTGCACCAATGGTGCATCCTGGGACCTTGCTACACCAATCATATATGCACCCCACTAAAAAGACTTCTAATGGCGCAAGTGCACATCCCTTGACACCAACATCTAAATGTTGTGTGTAGCCTTTCCATGCCCTCGTGCCCCTTTTGGCTTGTTTTCTCCCATGCAACACTTTCCCAAAGTGCACCTTGCTTTTCTAAGTCCCTGCAACCTACACTAAAGCTGTGCCTTATGCCCAGAGGCTCATAAATTGCTAAATTTTCTTTCTGTAATTTTGATGGATGACTTGATGGCTAACATGACTCTTCTGCGATGGTCTTTCCTTGATTCTTCTTACGGATCAACAGTGAACATAGATTCACATATGTCTTCATCGAGTAGGAAGGCAACGAAGTCCAAGGGTAAAGCCGGGATAACGAAGAAGAAATGAAATATAAATACCAGAGGGTCAGTCGATGCTGAATCTCTTGCGAGTGTGATCTTGATATCAAAGATTGAGCTCCACACATTGACATGGAGGACTTATAGACCAGAACCAAGAAGGTCACAAGGAAGCCCATGGATGGATAAATTGGTTAGCAGTGGTCTGCACTTTGCTGCAGGGATCCCAGTGAGTGCAATCAACAATGAGTTCATGATGTTGGTGGGTTGTTGTTACAATAAGGACACAAGATGTGTCGAAAATGAGAAGGGCGAGGTAATAATCAACCTCACGGCCCAACATTTTGAGATCATGTTGGGTATCCCTCACCACCACATTTTGTAGCAGTGAGCCAAGAGGACTGCATGAAGACATGGAATGAAAACGAAGACAAATGTATGTAATTAATGAATGAGGTGTACCTCAAAAATAAGAAGGTGATAAGCAGGTGGCCACAAGTCATTCATCGCAGTGACTTTTCAGAGGAGATGAGTGACACCATCACCTTCCTAAGCAGGGTGTTTGGGATTCCCGATGCCCATTACTTTCACAAGTGGATGCTCAGGTATTTGGAAACCATGAATAAAAATGTTCTTGATCAACATTTTGAATGGGGAGAGATTATCAGCAGCACAATCTCGGAGTAGCTTCAACAAATTTCAACAACTGGGAGGTTCTATATGAACTCCTATGTGGTATATGCTACCACCTCAGAGAGGGACTACCCAGCATTGAATCGGTATGGGGTATGGCCCCAGGTCAAAATATATGAGTACTATCTAGAGTTAAAATTGGAGAACAACATAGCCCAATTCAGTAAAGTCAACGACGTCTTCTTCTATGGCGTCATCTGCCTCTTGAGGCCCAACATGACTTACGGTCGGACGACCAAAAGTGTGGTCACCACCACAGAGAAGTGGGGAGCGTTATTCACGTAATTCCCCACTTTCACATATCTTAGAGCCGCTAAATTCTTGGGAGAGACCACCAAATTTCCGAGGTATGCGAGACCCAAGCTGATCCTATTAGAGCTATCTAGACAACTTATCACATACCATGAGAAGTGTTTGAAAAGGAAGAAGGGTGGAACTCCATTCCCCCTCACAGTGGGTAGGTACACCTGCACTTCACAGGAAAAACTTGGGAGATGTTTGCAGAGCTTGAATTTCTCAATTTGAAGCATAATTTCCCGATGAGGCCAACCTTTGATCCTCGTGATTGCCTTCCAAGGGAAAAGATCGATCCAATTCACGTCCCTCAGATCGAAGATATCTACATCGATCTATATCATGAAGTCGAGCTCAAATGAAAGGATCACTCCCGACTGGCCCTAGCAGAGATCATTCAATATGGTGTGGCTATCATCCCAAAGGGTTTCTAAGCAACTGATCAAGAAGTTGATCAGGTTTATCTAGACATGGATGGGGACAATTGGCCATTTTCTGAAATTGATAGAAATAAGGCCCCTCAGACTATTGAGGAAAGGGTCAAAGGCACTCTGCAATGCACCGAGCATTGGTGCAAGAAAAATGGTATCATCTACCTTGGGGTAGAATTTACCACGTCTCCCTTAGGTGATGCACCATCTAGGCTGAAACACTTTCCTAAAGGCAAAGGAAAAGATATAGAAGGAGAGGAAAGCACTACTCAGAAAGAACTTCCTGAGAGCCCTCCTTCCACCACCGAAGAGCAAGTTGTGGACTTAGTGTCCCTAAGAAGAGAAGAAGTGGCCAGTGCTCTAATGGACACATCCACTCAGGATGTCATCACTGCTACAACTGGTGAAGTATCAACCATTCCCTCTCTCGCTCCTCCTTCCCCTCCTCATGTCACTCAACCAACCACTCCTTTGGTTGTGTCTTCTCCCCATCTTCTACCGTTCCCCCTCCCTCTTCCTCCATCTTCTCTTCCCTCATGGATCTATCCCCAACATTTCTTCCCTCATCTCACAGATCCCTTCCACCCCCACGGTTTCCTCTCTTGCAGTCACTCCTAACCCCGTGAGCATTGGAGTGTTGGCTTCTTTCTCAATGCCACCACCAAGTGTCTTAACACATTTCCCGTGTCCACTGTAGTTGCTCCTTCTTTCACCCCCATTTCCTCCTCTTCCTTTGGTCCCACTCCCTTAAGTCCAGAATGGATCTCCAAACACCTGAGCCAACACAAGAGGAAAGTCCCTATTGCACCTATGGACTTCTTTGTTATTCTAGCTAAAGGGCCTAAGAAGAAAAAGGATATAACCCGCTTCTCTCAAAGCGCTTCAGGTGAAAGGGTTATGGAGATCACGTACCCTGATCTCACAAAGAAGAAAGAAGATCTATCTCCTATAGATTTTACAGTGACTCAGGTCACGATGGGAACATCATCAGAGATCCTATAAGGAGAGGCCTTATCCATAGTGGATGCCCTTTGCAAGAAGCTTCAAGAAGCAAAGGAAGAGAAGAGAATATTAAAAGAACAAAACAAGCATCTTCTCTAAGCCTTGCAAAAGATGGGCAATGCCCCTCCTATGACTATCACCGACCCTCCCAAAGTCCTTAGTTAGGAGAAGATAAATGAGTACACCAAGATCGGTGAGCAAGGTGTAGCAGTGTCCGCCTAGAGAGAGCAGATCCTCAAAGATAGTGAGGAAGTGATTACAAAGTTCACAGAGCTCTATCAAAATATAGATCAAGCTAACAAGGAACTCCAAGCAATAGCAGGGCCTATCTCCGAAGAGTTGGACCATGCCAGGTTGCAACACGAGATGTTCCAGAAGATGCTCGACTGCCCAGTTAATGACTTGGTGAAATTCGGTGTCTTTGATCACCCGCGAGCACCCAACAAAGTCCTTACTACTTTAGACTATTGGGTTGACCAAATGGAGTTTGTCTTGGAAAAGATAGACAAAATCAAGGAGGAAGCCCTAGATGCCATGCATCAAATGGAGCAGATCATCTTAAGAATGTCTCCAGGGTTACTCAGTGCATCGTATGCCTTGAGGAAGGCAGATGATACTATTCGTATTTTCAAGGAAATCGCATTGCAGGGTTTAGCGTCAGAGGCCACTTTTGATATAGAATCTATCAACAACATTATGGCCTCCGTGAATTTGTTGGATACTTGATGGAGGCAGGCAATGAATATTTCAAACTCCCGGAAAGACTTAGAGATGAACGGAAACTTGTGAAGTCATCGGGGATCACACCAAGGGTCCCGCTCAGGATCAAATTCAAGCAATGGTAAGCAAGTTCATGGAGTATCGAGCTCAATTTCACATTACCTCTCCTAAGTAGAAGCAAGACACTCCTTTTAAGCCAAGGGATGACGACGAATAGGCTCCTTCCTCCTGGGATTAATCCCATTTTTGTAAAAGTATTTAAAAGTATGTTGGCACAAATGATGACATCATCCATGTTGCACCATGGGATGTTGTCATCCACCAAATTGCCCTAAAGTCAACATTTGACTTTTAGATATTTTGTAAATAGTTGTTGGCTCCTTTTTGTCTTCTTTCTCCTTCTCCTTCTATAAATACTTGGATACTTGTAGTATTCAAGGGTGAGAAAATTTGTATGAAAAATAGAAGTGAGGAGAGAAAGACTTTGAGCTTTCTTGTAATAGAACAACTTATTAATACAAAAATTGAGACTTTGTGCTGAATTCTGTGTTATGTGTTAGATCTTTCTTAAGTTAGATCTGCATATTTATTCTGTTGGATTCACCTATACTTTTGTCATTTGTTTATCAGTATTGCTTTGTTTGTTTATGTGAGTAAGTTTGGCTCTATTTACTACCGGCCCAAAACATAAACCCTCTGACCTTTCTACTTTGGAATTCATTTCTTTTCTCCCTTCAGATCCATCTTTCTTCTATTCCCTCCTTCATCCCTTTCTATTCTTCGTCGGAACTAACTCCACTGGGATGAGATCCCAAAACCCCCTAAAGGCAAAATACTTTGTAAGACTTGCATAGATTCCTACTGGTAGAATAGCAATAAACCAGTTTCACTTTGTTGTCTCAAAGAGGGGCTATGCCTTACACACTGTTGGCCTATCTATCCATAGATCTGCCCACCCGATGATTTTTGAAGCAACATTTTTGTGACTCTACTAGGGAAAGAACCAGATCTATGTGAGTGTTATGTCAGCTAAAAGACACCAATACTTTTTAAAGCTGCTGGGGAGACTAAGAAAATAGATAAAACTGTAAAAATCACTACCTATTCATAAATATTAACTCTTTGTTTAAAATCTATAATTTTTGCAAAAGTGATCCAAACCAAAATTTTCTTGGGAGATGCATAGATTTGGACCAGTTAAGAAACCTTTAGTTCATTGAGTTTTTATAAAAATCTCTGTATTTTCATAGATCTGAGATTCTGATAGTTTTACAAATATTTTCAAACCCTTGCAAAAAAATCAAATCTAAGATCTGAAAATCAGCTTACTAAGTTAACCATCATTTTATCCTCATTAATCTTTGTCATTAAACCACAATCGGTTTTCAAAAGAGGGATAAAATTAAATATTTAGAAAAGTACATGCTGCTGATTTTTGTCAGAAAAATAAGAAAATCAGCAAGTACAAACAAAAAGAGTTTTTATAAATCTGCTCTAAAATCACTGTAGATCTGAACAGATACACTCGGCAGTGAGCCATTTACTCATAGCAAGAGAGCTCATGGAGAAGTTGATCCTATTTTTGATCTACTTCAAAGGCACAACTTCAGTATTACACTAGCGCACTTCACGTCGCTAAGTTCAGCTGATCGGTCAGCCAGAAGTGCCTCGCCTCCACGAAAGAACCATTTTTCACAAGGAGCCTCCACATCAATTTGCAGTGCTCTGTTCTGCTAAGTGGAACTGCACTCCCGGCTCATGTCCTCTTTCCATCTTTTCAAATGGCAGTACCATGGGGAAATGCTATGGGCCCTCTTGCATTGCACATCCAGTTCATGCACTCCCTCATGGAAATCATAAGAATTTCCCAAGATTTGATGGGAGTGTAAATCAAATCACGGATTCACATATATCTACATTCATTATGTCATGCAACATCCTAGATGTGACCCATGAAGATGTGTCGGTACGCCTCTTTCTAGAGACCTTGCAAGGACTTGCAGCAGAATGGTTCCAACATTTTCTAGATGGATCTATCACCAGTTGGGCCACATTACCAACTACGTTTAAAGACAGGTATAAGCCTTCATAAGACTTACTGTCAAAGATTACTCACTTGAAGAAGGAGTCCAATGAAACATGTGATTTTATCACCTGTTTCAATTCACTGATTAACCGTGTGCCACCTGCCATGTTGCCAACACTAGAAAATCAAAAGTGTTTCTTTGTGAATGCCATGAGCTCAAGAGTGAGTTTCTTACTCTTACAAGAAAAATCACCACCTTGGTCCTCACTCAAGCTATGGCCATTCAAATAGAAGACAACCTACTTATATCTAGTGAGTTAAAACAAGAGCCATCCAAACCTAAGGCTTCAACTCCTTCTCAAGCCACTTCATCAGATCCGACATTCCAAAAGATGGCAAATGACTTGCTCGCATTAAAGAAGCAATTAGCTCAAGCTTCGTCTACCACTCCGTACCGGGATATCCCACGGAGGAACTTCACTCCCAACAATGCCCCACAAAGGCCGTGTTTTCCTGCTGCTGCTCCAAGGTTAGCACTTGAGGCCCCTCCAGTTAATGCCTTGGTCGAGATCAAAGAAGAGGAGCAAATTTATGAAGAACCTTCATCACAAGGTGAAGATGATCAAGATGTCGGTGAACCGACTGACAACTCTACAATCGGGTATATGGAATTTGAAGATGAGGAATCTGATGAAGAGGAAGGTACCCAAGGGTATGCAAACATATAGTCATATGTTGTTTTCACCTGCTCACAAGGAAAAGAAGCAGAAGTTGCTGCCAGGATACAAAAATAGAAGGTCGTGTCGAACACGCCTCCAACCATTGCTAAAAGAGGTAATCCTCTTCCTGCTCAACCTTCTATTAAACCTTTTACGAATAAATCTTTTCCTCCCACCTCTCCTCCAAATCAGCCTTCTTCCGTTTCCATAAAGACTAGTAACCCTACCCTACCATCGTGAAATGAGGGACTCATTCCTTCGTCAACGGAACCCTTAGTCACATTCGAAATAGTTGATCATGATAAAAAGAACAAGATTCAAATGTATGAAGCTGAGTATCTTCAGTCTAACCCTAAATAGCTTGTAAGATTGACCGAATATATCCAAAGCCAAGCTACCATCCCCTCTCCTATCTCCCCAAAAGGAATCCTTTCCACTCCTCCTGCATCTCGCATAAATGTTGCCTTGACTTCCATGTCAAGCAAAATTGAATCTTTTTATCTCTCCTTCCTAATCAATGGTCACAAACTAAACAACCGCATAATTGATTATGGGCTTCGATAATGTCATGTCGGTGAAGGTCACTCATGCTTTCCAAGCCTTTGAGAGATGTTACTCCATGGAAACCAAACAGGTTCCATTAATTGGTCAGATCAAAGATGCACAGTTCACATTTGCAGCGTTCCCGGTGAAAAGGGTAAAGATGACCATCCTCATTGTTGATATCCCAACATCATATGGAATTCTACTAGGAAGAAACTTTTACAGAGAATTCGGTGGAAAGATTCATATGGACTGGTCTAAAGCCAGAATCCCCACAAAGGAGTAATGTAGACATTGGAGAATGAATCACAAAAGTACTGGTCACCAATTTTGATGACCCCAAAGCCCAAATTCTATTCTAATCATCAGGGATGGGAACTACTTCTTATCCACTAATTCTAATAAAATGGACGTTCTCATCCAGGAGGAGGACCTTAACAAGATATGGACACTGCAGTTTGATGGCGGTTGTGCAACAAATGGATGTGGCGCCGGAGCTGTCTGATATCTCCTGAAGAAGAGATTTTCCCTCTTCTTTCAAATTATAGTTTTTCAATACAAACAATACTACTGAGTATGAGTCTTTGTTACTTGGCATGCAAGCTGCAAAGGAAAGAGGAATCAAGAATCTAAAAGTACAAAGTGACGCCGAACTAATCGTCAACCAGGTAAAATGGGTGTACCAAGTGAAAAATGACAGACTCAGACACTACCACAATGTAGTATGGGACAACATTGAGGAATTTAATGCTTTCTCAATAAAATTCATTCCAAGAGCTCAAAATGACATGGCTGATTCATTAGCCATCTCAGAGTCTCTTATGATCCCTCACCCAGGGCTGAAAATAGACACATATACCATTGAGGTAGTCTTTCACCCAAGTGTGCCAGACAATTCTCAGCACTGGCAGGTATTCAACGATGACAATCAGCTTGTTGCTTTTCTAGAAAAAGTTGATAATTTCAATGAGCTTCATTTTGAGGGATCTACTTACATGCCATGAATCTATCACTAGTCAAGAAAACAAATCAAAAGAAGGTGATGGCATATGTCAACTCAAGGGAAATAAAATTCCAAAGGGTTTAGTCTCTCTGGAATGATTGTTTGACAAACATGATCATTTTGTCAAGAAGAAGCGACAAGATGATCCTAACTCCTCTCTAGAGACCGAATCTGTCAACCTGGGCACTATAGAACATCCGTAGTTTGTGAACATCGAAATGTTGTACACCCAGGAAAAGTGAAAGTTTGTCAAATTGTTGAAGAAATATATGGATGTATTGGCATGGTCTTATGCCGATCTAAAGTCTTTCAAGCCTAAGGACGTTCAACATGACATCCGTTAAAGGATGATGTCAAACCCTTTCGCCAGAAATAGAGGCATTACAATCCCAAGATCTTGGGTACCATCCAGTGGCAATATAGAAAATGTTGGATGCAAGAATCATCTTTCCTATCCATAATAATACCTGGGTCGCAAACATCGTGCCGTGTGAAATAAGAATGGCGAGATATGCATATGCATAGATTTTTACAATCTGAATTAGGCATCCTTGAAGGACAATTACCCCGCCCATAATGGATCAAGTTCTGCGGTAGAACTGCCGGTTCAAAGATGCTGTCCCATGCTTGATGGTTTTTCATGCTACAATCAGATTGAAGTCTCACTGAGACCAATTCAAAACAACATTCACTACTCCCTGGGGCACATTTACCTACAGCAGGATGCCTTTTGGCTTGACCAATGCTTGGTGCCACCTTTCAGCGAGTGATGGACTTTGCATTCAAAGGTATGATGGGAAAGGTCATCATAGTTTATTTGGATGACTTAACTATGTTCTCAAAAAAGTGAAGTGATCATTGTGATCATTTAGAGCAAGTATTGATTAGATGCCGAGAACACGGGATTTCCCTAAATCCAAAAAAGTCTATTTTCGGGGTCACTGAAGGAAAGTTGTTGGGACACGTTGTCAGCAAGGAAGGAAAAAAGATAGATATCAAAAGGGTTAAGGCTATTCAGAGCCTTACCTTACCCACAAGCAAGACCGGTGTTCACTTCTTCGAAAGGTGAATTTTCTCAGACGCTTTGTTCCCGACTTTGCTAAAAAGACTCGTCACATATCAAATATGATGAAAGGGTTGTAAACATTCTAGTGGAGTGAAGAAGGAAAGATGTCATTCGAGGATATAAAATTCTCCGTTGCTCATGCACCCGCCTTGGTATGTCCCGACTCCTCCAAGGTTTTTATCATGTACAGTTATGCATCTGCGCATACTGTATCGACCATCTTAATGTAAAAAAACTCTGAGGATGTTGAATCTCCAATCACATTCATGAGCTCCCCTCTCAAGCTTCATGAATTTAAGATGTCTCAGTTAGAAAAACATGCCTTCGTAGTAGTCAAAATAGTCAAGAACTTCTGGTACTGCATCCTAAACTAGCATATGGTGGTGTTGGTTCCTGACACGGTAGTTAAGTCTATCCTAACTCAACAGGAGTTGAGAAGCTTATGAGGGAATTGGATCGCAAAGGTCCAAGAGTATGATTTGGACATAAAACCAACCAAGCTAGTAAGAGGCAAGGGCCTATGTCAGCTTATGGCTGAAAACAAAGATTTAGAGGTCCCTAAAGAGAAAGTTGATAGCATCGATGGAGCGCAGGGTCAGCTTAAGAAAGTAGATTCTCTACCTATGGTTCTATTTGTTGTGACCAGCGATGAGTGGTATTCAAAAATTGCTTTCTTTCTCACTTATGGTGAGTGCCCATCTCATCTAACTTCAAAGGAAAAGTAGACTGTAAAGCTTAGGCAGCTAGATATGTCATATGGGATGACGGTCTATACAAGCGCGAGATTGATGGGATCTTCTTGCGATGCGTTGACAAACCATAGCAGATCAAATTGCTTGAAAGTTTTCATGACTCGGCCTACGGCGGCCACTTCTCCTCGTCCATAACAAGACATAAGATCATTTGGGCCGGTATTACTGCCAACGCTATTTCAGGATACAACCACCTGGGTAGAAAAATGTGAGCTCTGCCAACAGTTTGTTGGCAAACCAAAATTGGTTGCTTTTCCCTCGGCCTGTCATTATTGACGAACCATTTAGGAAATGGGGAATTGAATTTATCAGAGCAATACATCCCCAATCAAGTGCCAGACATAGTTATGTCCTAACAGCAACATATTACTTCACCAAATGGGTGGAGGCCATACCTGTTAAGAATTCCACCTCTGAAGTTGTTTGTAACTTCATCAAAGAAAATATCATCGTGAGATTTGACATCCCATACAAGATCATTGTTGATAATGCTTCCAACTTCTCCTCACGGGAAGTTATCGAGTTTTTTCTATGAATACGGGATAACCTTGGCCCATGCCTCGGATTATTAACCCTAGGGAAATGGTTATGCAAAATCTAGTAATAAGAACCTAGTGACCATCATATAGAAGCTAGTCGGTGAGAATCAGCATCTGACACAAGTCATTATATGATGCTTTGTGGGCGACCGTATCACTTCAAAGAGGTCTCTCGGTATGTCACATTTTCAAGTGTTATATGAAATCAACGCCAGCTCCCCATTTCCGTGGAACTTCCTTCTTTGCACTTGGCACGAGCGATTGAGGATGAGAATTTCCAGAATTATCTCGGAAAAGAGGATCATGTATCTAATGTAACTTGAAGAAAAGAGAGTAAGAGTGGTCGACGGGATCACGAAGCATCGAAATCAAGTCAAGAGATTGTTCGATTAAAATGCTAAGCAACGGGATTTCCATGTGGGAGAGCTTGTCCTTCTATGGGACAAGCGAAGAGAGCCAAAGGGCATGCATGGAAAATTTGACTCTCTTTAGAGATGGCCTTTCAAGATCAAGCAGCTCAACGGAGAAAATAGCTTCTATCTCTCATATCTAGATGGAACTGAGCTCCCACTTCCCTATAGCGGGCAACATCTCAAAATATTCAGGAAGTAGAGCTTTCTCTCTTCTTTGTACAATTTGCTTTAGTTGTGTGTTTGTTTTGTCATGTGTTTGCTTTCTGTTGGTTGTGTGTTTTCCTTTCTTTTTGTCACCCTTGTTTTTGACTCCAAGCCCAATGGATAGGCACATGTAGATATGGGATTCTCTACCCTTAAGCTTCACTTAAAGTTAGTCCCCAGAAAGAGCCAACTGTTATCCTCTAAAATTGACAAGGGCAATTTTGCGGGTAACCATACCAAAATTTTGTTTTGGTCCCTAGTTGAGGTCTCTTAATGTTCGAATGGCATAAAATCCCTTCCAGAAAATCTAGTTTTTAGAACTTGGTCATTTTCAACCTTTTTGGGTTGGGCACAATTTTCATTCGCATTACATCAACCAAAAATGTGCCCCTCTATTCCTTTGGCACATTCTTTGGAGTGTCAACACTCCAAATGTTGCACTTCTCAAAGCTCCACGCACTTCTTAAAGCTACGCCTAGAACAAGTGCCACCTTGTTATCACTCTCTAAAGTGTGAAGTGGGTGCTGAAAATGTAGTGTTGACACTCCCAAAGCTGCACCATGGCGCAAATATCTTCGTGTCAACATCCACTTAAGTGCACCATAGAAAAAGTTGGTGGCACATTTATTGCACCTTTTTCTATATATAGGCACATCCGACCTATCATTTTCACAATTGAAAAAACGTGAAAAAGTTATTCCTCTGTACTTGTCAGCATTCCTGTCAGCCCTGTGTGTTGCCATTTGTCGCATTTGTGGACCCCACATCATCTCCTTTATCATTATATATTCCTGGTAAGTGGTCCTTTACCTTTCTTGTGGATTTGTTGTGGTTTTTGTTGGTTTAGGTGATTAGGATTGTTAAAATAATAAACAATGAACCTAAGAAGATAACACAATCCCAACACATATTGCAAAACCCACCTTCAAACCATTTTTCACTCTCCTTCTAGATCTGCTAATCTGGAAGGCTCTACCTCAGAATGGACCCCTGCCCTTTTCTCCTCTGTCTCCTGCTTTGCCAAGGTTAACCCCTTGCTATCAAAATATGAGCCAAAAGAGTGAAAATCATAATTTTTTTGCAAACAACCCACTATTTTTCCTTCGGCGCAAGCTTCATTCTTGTTACATCAAACACAGTCGCGCCACAGGCGCACTATCCCTGCATGTGGCATAAGCCTTCTCTGTGCCTTATAAACATTGCAAAATTCCCTAGGTGCAAGCACTGGTACCAAAGCAACTACAACAACATCTGAATGTTATGTAAGCCCTTTCCATGCCGCATGCAAAGCTAAACCACTTGGCACACCTCACTCTCATGCAACATCTACCACATCTGTGCCAATGGCACATCCTGGGACCTTGCTACACCAATCATATCTACGCCCCACTAAAAGACTTCTAATGGCGCAAGCGCACATCCCTTGACACCAACATCTAAATGTTGTGTGTAGCCTTTGTGCACTCTGCGCCCCTTTTGGCATTGTTTTCTCCCATGCAACACTTTCCCAAAGTGCGCCTTACTTTTCTAAGTCCCTGCAACCTGTAGTAAAGCTGCGCCTTACACCTAGAGGCTCATAAATTGCTAACTTTTCATTCTGTAAGCTTTGATGGATGACTTAATGGCTAACCTGAGTCTTTTGTGATGGTCTTCCCTAATTCTTCTTGTAGATCAACAAATGAACTCAGATTCACACATGTCTTCATCGAGTAGGAAGCCAATGAAGTCCAAGGGTAAAGCTAGGTTAATAGAAGAAGAAATGAAATATAAATACCGAGAGGTCATGATGCCCAGATCTTGCAGTGTGATCTTGATATCGAGATTTAGAGCTCGGGAACATTGACATGGAGGACTTCCTGGACCCGTAACGAGAAGGTCACGGGTAGCCCATGGATTGATAAATTTGTTGGTAGTGGTCTCACTTTTACGTAGGGATCCCGGTGAGCGCAATCAACAATGAGTTCATGATGTTGGTGGGCCATTGTTACAATAAGGACACAAAATGTGTCGAAAATGATAAGGGTGAGGTAATAATCAACCTCACACCTCGACATTTTGAGATCATGTTGGGTATCCTTCACCATCGACATTTTGTAGCAGTGAGCCACGAGGACTGCATGAAGACATGGAATGAAAATGAAGACAAATGCATGCAATTAATGAATGAGGTGTACCTCAAAAATAAGAAGGTGATAAGTAGGTGGCCACAAGTCATTCATCGCAGTGACTTTTCAGAGGAGCTGAGTGACACCATCACCTTCCTGAGTAGGGTGTTTGGGCTTCTTGATGCCCATTACTTTCACAAGTGGATGCTCGGTATTTGGAAACCATGAATAAAATGTTCCTTATCAACGTTTTGAATGGGGAGAGATTATCAGTAGCACAATCTTGGAGCAACTTCAACAAATTTCAACAACTGGGAGGTTTTATATGAATTCCTATGTGGTATATGATGCCGCCTCAGAGAGGGACTACCCAGCATTGAATTGGTATGGGGCATGGCCCGAGGTCAAAATATACGAGTACTATCCAAAGTTAAGGCTCGGAGAAACAGTATAGCCCAATTCAGTAAAGTCAACGACATCTTCTTCTATGGCGTCATCTACCTCTTGAGGCCTAACATGACTTACGGTCGATGACCAAAAGCGTGGTCACCACCATAGAGAAGTGGGGAGCGTTATTCACACAATTCCCCACTTTCACATATCTTAGAGCCGCAAACTTCTTGGTGAGCCCACCAAATTGCCGAGGTATGCGGGACCTAAGCTGATCCTATTGGAGCTGTCTAGATAGCTTATCACATACCATGAGAAGTGTTTAAAAAGGAAGAAGGGTGGAACTCCATTCCCCCTCATAGTGGGCAGGTACACCTGCACTTCATAGGGCAAAGCCCGGGAGATGTTTGTAGAGCTTGAATTGCTCAACTTGAAGCATAATTTCCCGGCGAGGCCAACCTTTGATCCTTGTGATTTCCTTCCAAGGGAAAAGATCGATCCCATTCACGTCCTATCATCACCAATCCGGCACTATGATAATTCTTCACCGAACTCCTCGTGCTATGATTATTTACTAATGCACAGCCTTTAGTTTGGTGGATGTAATCTGGAAACAAAACAACAACATAACACAAGAATACCATCGACTATGATAAGACGGAATGATGACAAATCTGAAATATCAAAGTAAATTATAATATTAACATGAAATTGTTACAATCTCACCCATGAGGTACTTCAAGTGTTATTGACTTCACTTGCATCTCACCAAGACTATGGGAGAAACTTTACAATTACACCTCTTAAAGGCTTCTTCAACACACCTTTAAACTGATGGCTTCCTTCGCACACTTCCTACAATATTTCTCACTACTTCTTTCTATGCTAAATGAGGGGGTAGCCTCTCTATTTATAGAACTTCCAGGCTTATCCATCTTATCTCTAAGATAGGATAAGAAATCCACTCTGACGAATCATATTCCATACCTTAACTCTTATCTGTACATGTAAGCTTATCTTCTAAGATAAGATAAACCTTATCATTTTACATGGGTTCCACATTTTTAGACTTTTTACAAATAAAATACACAAAATATTTATGACCTCACTCCTTGTCCTTATTATCAATATAATATTTCTAATTCCTAATCACGTAGACCCTACTTCTCCAATTACCCAAACTTTGACATTTTAACATTACTCGGACCACTTACGACAAATATTTACTTTTTACAACATTCCTATTGTACTTTGGTACTTACCATACTCCACATTATTGGCGGCACGTGACTTGACGGCACCGTTATCTTCTATCGGGCCTACTACTAATTATACTTAACAACATCATACATTAATGAAATAGAAATTACGGAGGAAAATTTTAGTGTCGACATCTTCCCCTTCTAGCTTCTACTCCGTCCTCTGAGTAGACTATTCTCGGTGCTTGGAAAATCTTCAACTTATCGTGGTTGACCCATTTCGTAATGGGAGTGCCATCCAATTCCTCCGGTCAGTGCACGTACCATTTTCATGCACAAATGCTTTATTTTGTAGGGGCCCCATCCATTTTGGAAGAAATTTTCTTTGTCTTCTTTTTTTGTATATGGAATCATATATTAGAACCAAGTCATTCACATGAAATGGAGACCACCGGATCTTTTGATCAAAGTATTCCTTCGCTTCATTTTCTTCTTATGGCTTGTATCCTTTGCTATTTCTCTCATTTCCTCCAAAGAAATGAAGATGTACTAACCTTTCTTTTCTTGAATCACTTTCGTCCATCCTTTCATTTTTCATAACTCTCATAGTGGGAATATCAAACTCAATAGGAAGAAGCTGGATCAATGCCATCGCCAACCGAAATGGGGAGTATCCATTGCTTTGACTTTGATGTTGCCCTATATGCCCACAATGTTGCATGAATCCTTTTATCCCATTTATGTACCTGCAAGGCTGCATCTTTTGCTAGAATTTGACACAACACAAAATTTGTTCGTTCCACCTGTCCATTTGTGCTTGGCTTGTATGTTGTTGCCTTCCTATGCTTAATAGAAAACTTATTGACTAGGGCTTCTACCACCTCATTAATGAAGTGGCTTCCTTGATCTGTTACAATTTCTAATGGGCAACCAAATCTAGTGACAATGCATTCATACATGAACCTTGCCACTTCATCCATGGAAGTTGTTTTCAATGGCCTAGCTTCTTGACCCACTTGGTTAAATAATCATGTGCATAACTCTGATATACTTATTTTGGCGTGATGTAGTTGAAGTGGACCTACAATGTCTATTCCCCACTTTTCAAAGGGACCAAGGGGAAGAATAGGACATAATGGAGCTGATGAAGTCTTACGGTTACCATGTGTTTGACAAATATCACATGTCTTACAATAATTATAACAATCTTTAAAAAGAGTGGGCCAGGTGATAACTGCGCATCCAAGATCCTTCTTGCTTTGTAAGTTGTCCAGAGAAGTGCCCTCCACATGTACCATTGTGGAATTCTTCTAGCGAGTTCCTTCCCTTGATCACGTCCAACCGCCTCTCAGACTTGTCCCATCGGGTCCTATTCGAAATAATACTCCATGCGAGAATAGAATATGGGCGATCGGCTTGAGTAATCTTTCTCTTAGTCTTTGCATTGGCACCATCGAGAAACTTGAATTCATTCGATAATTCCAAATATCTATGTATTCACTAGGGATTGTGTCAAGGATAACAATCTTTGCATCGGGAAATCATCATCATCACAAGATGATCCTAAACCATCATAGGCTCGAGAGTGCATCTGCATTGACATGCTTCTTTCCGGCCTATCTATAATATCAAATTCAAATTCTTGTAGTAAAATTATCCATCTTGCTATCCTCCCCGATGGGTTAGGCTTATTTACAATATATTTTAGAGCACGATGATCTCACAACTAGAAATTTTTGCCCTAGCAAGTAATTTTGGTATCCTAAGATCTGACCGATAAGTGATTAAAGTTAAATAGAATGGTGGGGTGATATTATTCAATCAATGACCACATTTCTCATACTATATGTGAAATAAAATACCACATATAGAAGGATATATAATAATGCATCATGTCATGAATTTTAATGGAATTTATAGGAGCTTGATAATTATTCATTTATAATATCTTTGTATAACCAATCTACTCTTTGGAGGAATCAACTCAAGATTGGGAGGCTTACAAAGCAAGAGACACAAAACTCAAATCTAGATCAAACTAGTTAAATATTGGAGATATAAAATTTAAAGTATATTGTTCTTTACTCCATTTTAGACACTCCACTATCACAATAAAATCCATTCAAGTTGTTTATCCTATCTTTACAAAATTATATGATAATGCCTAATATTTTATTCACCAATACCATATTATTTTTTCTTCATAATTTTATTAAAGATCTTAAAGAGGTGCATGTACGAAAATTAAGTACGATAAATCCATTTCTATGGATGCCTTCCATTGAAAATTAAATAAAATCACATGTGATCTTGTTGAAATTGATTTATATAAAGTCTAACTTTAAGCCATGTTCTCTAACACATTGGGTGAGATCATCAACTAAGGTAACATTAAATGTATTCATAAATATGCAAACATTGAAAATATTTCGAATTGTAATTCCATTACTCTCCTCAATGTATATTATATAATCATTTCCATATCCTTGATGAATAGACTCAAACATAGCCTTCCCTAATTTTTTAAGTGATTAGAATTATTTTATTCATCATACATACATTCCTAAAAAATGTGATATCTTGCTTAGGAATGCATGGAATGTCGAAGATTTTGTGACCAAATTTTTTTCTCTTCCGAACATTTATTTTGATAAAGCATATGATATGATAATAATCCTTTTATCATTATAATTATTCAAGCACTTAGATTTATGTTGATATTAAATCACACACTTTCGAGTATTTATCTAGTCCACGATAGCATAATACTATTTATATGATTCCTAAGTAAGAAAAGTACTAATTAACCCAAGTCTTTGGCCATATTTTCTTGTTTTCTTCGTTATCCTTCTTGGACTTACACACCTTCTTTCCCGAGTCGACCTTTGACCCTTATTTTCTATGATTACGGACACTAGAGCCCAACCAGGAGGCCGAGTTCTTGGTGCCCTTGTCCCCTCTAGGTGCCCCCGAACTCTTTATACATTACTTACATATTTTGGGTCCTTTCTAGGTGTTTGGGAATCTTATCTTTTTGGTAGTCAAAATTTTGAGGTTAATTACTAAATTCAAGCAAGAGAATCATATAAATATAATGTTAATTGATCATAATAAAGAACCAAGCACTAACCATTAGATATCACCACCTAAGGTTGCATTCAAAGAGAATTATCAATAGAGTTCAAGCATCCATTCTAGCTCAAAAAAGGGACAAGGGACTAATATTTTTGTATACACATTATAAGAGGTGAAGTTCATTCTTTCATGTACACATCTATTTACATTTCTTACATCTAGCATTGTTTAATGTCGTATATACTCCACACTTCACATCTAATCTCTCACATGGATCTTGCACATCATGTTACAATCTTGTATCATCATTACTTGATGGCACACACATGTGTTATGATTCACGATGATGAATATTGAGGGCATACTATATACATGAACCTCACACACTATACTCTATAGACATAAGAAATTATTCACACCTCTTTCTCACAAATTCTCTTACACATCATACACACTCTACGCATTCATGACATATATTTATCATCTACTCTTACACACTTTCCTCATTACACGATGATGCACTCGAGTCTCATGGTTCATACTCGACTACCTAGGATCTCAATCTAAAATGAACCCCATCACAATCACTCGACACCCACTCATTCTATATGATCTATGTTTTATCGATCACATCTTTCTAGCACACACATTCAAACCATTTCCCGATGACGCACTCTTGTTCTACGGTTAATTCTTGACATATGAGGAGTCTTTTATTAATGAAACTCATCTCATGCATACACATCCACTTAGGGGGCATGCTTCTCCTATCACATTCACATTGCATTCCATTCCATCTCATTCACATCATACTACATATATTTTTCATGATTAGTCTTGTTCACATTTAATCATTACATGTACACTTTATTACACATGCCAAATAGATAATTTCTATGTCATTATCTTGCTATATACATATGCATGTTCACTTTCCTTCTAATTTTGGATGTAACTATCATACATATCAATACATGTAGCATGGATTCTAGTGTAGTGCCTCTTACTAGTTCCACAATTACTCTTGGGTCATCTACCTTTCGTACATTACATGTGATATTGTTTCATTTTTCATAACACATTACTATATCAGATTATACACACTTTGACATACTTTATATCTTTCTAACATGATAATGGGTGCTTCATGTGCAACATTTGTCTTTTAGGTCTATTTGTTTCCATGGTTGTATGATGTTTTCTTTCTATTGCCTACCATTGCTTGTCGTTATTTGTTGGCATTTCCATATGTATTTTTGTTCTCTGGTTGTTTGTAGGCTTACAACCACTTGGGCCTTGATTTTCTTGCGACATCATGAGTGATGTCCCATGTTTGTAACCATTTTTGTGGTCTACTTTTTCATCCTGCGTGTATACATTGTATTTTTGCATGATTAGCTTACACATCATCTTTTCCATGCGTGTTTATAATATTATTTTCACTAACACTTGTTTTACCTAGCCACTTTGTTTGCGTGTGCCTTGGTTTCTACAAGCACTCTCTCTCTCCCGCCGTTGTAGGGCTCTAGTTACAGTTCATAAGTGTATACTCATTTGAGCCACATACTTATTAGTTACGTCACATGCACCCAAAATGAGGGGGCACATCATTCGAGTAAACGAGTCAACCCATTTAGTAGTATATAGTCACAGTTCAACAAAAAATTAGCACAACACAGTCATCACTGCCCAGACCTGAAAATAGTTCCTCGGAACCCCTGTACCTTCCTAGGCCCTTTGTGACCAAAGGGAAGTTACATGAAATATTTTAGCTCAACACATTTTTGGCAATTTACACAATGGATTTTATAGGACACAAGAGTCCTTTAACACTTTCGGCATGCATGCAATACACTACATTTTCTACTATCGCGTTGGATCGAGAATTGTTCAAAGTGGATTAGATTTCTACACATATGTAGTAGGGTTCATAATTTTGGAAGAATTAAAATATTTAGAGAATAACACTATAATTTTCTCCCTACACTTCTTTCATTCTTGACAAGAGATCTCCCAAAAAACTCACAGAGATAAGCGCATTGGTGTGAGATAGCCCAAAAATTTGGTCTTTTACAACATCTTTAGGATAATTTTTACACTCTTTCACTCATCACAAATTAGGTGCACATGCTATTTTTTATAGTTTACACACTTTTAAACACTTTTTGCATGTTTTAATCATATACACACGTATTTGACTTCTTGATTATTATTCTCTTTCATAGGTCCATCCTTATGGGAAGCAGTAGTAGCCTCAAATAAAATAGATCATAAATCACACAAAAATGACATCCAAAATAGGTACGGTATGACATTTACACATATGCTCTTGGCCTACGGTCACCATCATCAATTTTTACTTCCTCTTCTTTAGCTTCCATGCTTCACTTCTTATAACTTCACTCTTTTTCTTGTCTCTCATCATGTTTTTACCATCGATCTACATGGTTATCAGGTACGCATATCTTATCTACTTTATTTTATTGAGAATTCTCTCAACAACATAAATTGGGGGAAAATGTAGATACTAAAACATGCACTTTGGGTATCTATCTTTTCCTAATCACATACTACTATTAATATGATTCCTAAGTAAGAGAAGTACTAACTAATCCATGTCTTTGTCCATCTTTATGTATTTTTGTTATCCTTATTTTACTTGCACACCTTCTTGGCTAGTTTAACCTTTGATCCTTCAATTTCTCGATTTTGGACTCTAGCGCCCAACCAGGGACGCCAACGCCACAAGGCCCTATCCCTTTCGGCACCATGACCTTTTTATACTTTACTTACATCTTTTGGTTCTTTCTATCCATTTGTGCCTTAACCTACCTATCCGGCCCGACCCAAGGCCTCACCCTAACCATTTGGCCCGACCCAAGGCCGCCACCCAACAACTTGGCCCGACCCAAGGCCTCAACCTACCTATCCGGCCCGACCCAAGGCCTCACCCTAACCATTTGGCCCGACCCAAGGCCGCCACCCAACAACTTGGCCCGACCCAAGGCCTCAACCTACCCATCCGGCCCGACCCAAGGCCTCAACCTACCCATCCGGCCCGACCCAAGGCCTCACCTAACCATTTGGCCCGACCCAAGGCCGCCACCCAACAACTTGGCCCGACCAGGCCAAGGCCTCAACCTACCTATCCGGCCCGACCCAAGGCCTCACCCTAACCATTTGGCCCGACCAAGGCCGCATGACCCAACAACTTGCTTTGACCCAAGGCCTCAACCTACCTATCCGCCCGACCCAAGGCCTCACCCCTAACCATTTGGCTTTGACCCAGGGCCGCCACCCAACAACTTGGCCCGACCCAAGGCCTCAACTTACCTATTCGGCCCGACCCAGGCCTCACCCTAACCATTTGGCCCGACCCAAGGCCGCAACCCAACAACTTGGCTCAACCCAAGGCCTCAACCTACCTATCTGGCCCGACCCAAGGCCTCACCCTAACCATCCGGCCCGACCCAAGGCCTCAACCTACCTATCCGGCCCGACCCAAGGCCTCACCCTAACCATTTGGCCCGACCCAAGGCCACATCCCAACAACTTGGCCCGACCCAGGCCTCGGCCCTACCTATCCGGCCCGACCCAAGGCCTAACCTAACCATCCGGCTGACCTAAGGCCTCAACCTACCTATCTGGCTGACCCACCCAAAGCCTCACCCTAACCATCCGGCCCGACCCGAGGCCTCACCCTACCCATCCGGCCCGACCCAAGGCCATAACCCAACAACTTGGCCCGACCCATGGCCGTATCACTTCAATACCTTACCCAACATCAACAACATACACTTTTATCCACCCATCATGTAGCTTTTTGTTCCATCGAGCTCACTGTTCGTGTTTTAGCATGATTAGGGTCCACGACTTGATCTCGTCGACCAACTTTGCCTAGACCTCGACCGTGACGTTTATCTCAACCAAACCAACCATTAGGTACTTGCCGAACATGCATAAACGTTCTAGTACCTTACCCATTATATACCACGGAGCTACTTCCTATGCCTTGGATACCGAGGATTATATCACCCTTGTTTGGATAAACTATCGACCTTTGCCTATGCATTGTTGGTTTGCTCGTCAAATCATGTACCCTAGTCGCATGTATTGCATTTCAACGTGCGTCTTCTTCCTTGGACTTACCCCACCTTTTCCCCATCATCTCTACACCATTTACCCTTTATCAACCCTATCCTGATTTCAAGTTCTCTCAATCGTGATAGATTTGAGGATTACCTATACCCTTAACGGGGAAACCACTTCATATTATTGTCGTGCGACTTTACAAAACAAGCTACATGACAATAAGGGGCTAATGTAGACACCAAATTTGTGTCTTACGACCCCTTGTGACCCGTATCTCATTTCACAACCTAACCTCATCACCTAAACCTTACACAATTATTTATTAATTACCTTGTAATTGATAAATCCACATCACCTTACCTGCCACCTCATTTTGCCACCTCATCATGACCTAGTCCTAACCCTAAACTAACCTAATTAAGACCTATAATTTGGTCCACACCTACACCCATGACTAATGACCCCTTTCTCGCACCCAAAACCGACCTTCTAGTCACTTGACCAAGCCCGCAACTAATCTCTCGGGAGAAAAGCAGGGAAAGTGGGCGATTTTACTAAAAATAGCCTGCTTTTTCCTAACCGATACCGGTTCCTACTCGACCGCCGTCGGTTACGTAACCGCCATCGGTTCCCTGTAAATGGGCTCCCCAAACCAAAAACAAAGGTCGAAGGATTTTTGAATCGAGAGAGAGCATCAGGAGCGATCAAGAGAATCGGATCTTTACTTGGCTGAGCAGAGACAAGTGAAGAGACAAGAAGAGTTTGCAAGAAAGGAGATCAAGCCCAAGGCTATGCAACTAGATACCGCAGCCTGTGATACTCAGCTGATCATCGGGAGGGAGATATCTCATCTTCTGTGTGTCAGGCCATCCTACCTCAGTTCTGCCTTTGTCATCAGAGTTCTTGGACCTGCATCTTCGTCAATAACTAGTAAGTTACATCTTGCATGTCCTTTTGATAATACTTCTTAGACTTTTGAATCATAGTCCTCACAAATCCATTCCTAGATCCACTACCCGGCAACATATTGCATCTAACTATCCTTCATCTACCTCTCATCATCTCATTACCTAATATCACCCATATACCATCCTTACAAACAACACAGCTACCCTACAACAACAACCACTCCACAACACAACTAACCCACGGATCCTGGACCCTACCGATATCGGTTATCGTGCTTAACGCATCGGTTATTGTGGTTTAAAACCAGAAATCAGCCTTTCCCTACTGTTTCAATAAAGCAACTTAATTGATATTTTGAGGTCTTTGGCGTTAATTCATATTAGCGGAAACTGACCACCTTCGAAAGGAAGTTTTATATTTCACAGGCCCAAGGCGTTTCCTCATTTATTGTCTAATCAAAATCTTGTGGTCTTGTGTTCTTATTTGCGGTAGTCCTTCAAAGACAAAAAGGAGTTCTTCGTGTCACCTGATCTTTCACTACGATACGCGCACACCATCTCGACATTCAACAGGTATTCCTCCTAGCCCCAACCCTTATCTGTTTCTAAAAGGAATGAAAGGATAGAAGCAACTCTATCACCAGAAGCTCAAACATTCCGAGTGAAACATTTTGGCACGCCCGGTGGGACCCATTTCGGGTTTCTGTTTCTCTTGCTTGCTTTCGTTTTAGGAAGCATACTTGCTGTTGCTATTTTTGTTATATTTAGTAAAGAATTTGTCTTGCTTTCCTAGTTTCACATTAGTGAAAGTCATCTCATTTGCTTCATCGAATATCATTTTCGATTTGGGTTTTAAACACGTGCATTACATTCTTGCTTGCTGTTTTCAATTCTAGTGAACATAGACTAAGTAACAGGTCATACACGTGGGGGTGATTTCCACGGTATTGACGAAATTAATCTTACTTTCACTTTGCCTGACAACACATACCGAATCACTTCACAATTAACACAACAGCTCAAAACATCCCCCCTTTTCCGTGGTATTCCTCCGCCCGATTGAGGTAACCTTATAAGCCAAAACAACTTGACATTCCCCTAAGTCTTTGTTTAGGATTGACATCATTCCACGTCTAAAGGCATAAGCCCACAATAATTAAAATTAACCCTAGGGTTAATCTCTTGGATTTGCGTGTGCATCTTGTTTGTTTTTAGTTCAGTTTTCTCTATTATACACTTGTCTTACGTGATTACCTTAGAACAATTTGATAAATGAACTCAGAGCGTTCTTATATTTTCTTATACTAGTCTTATTACACCGACATCGGTTAACTGACCGACGTCGGCTATAGTGTAACCGACATCGGTTATTAGACCGATATCGGTTCTTGTCTTTCAGTTCACGACAAACCAACAACCTACCAATTTTACCGATCAGTTGGTGTTTCTATTCCCAGATGATTGAAACCCTACGTGAACTCCTATCCATGGTTGTTATCACTCGAAAGCAAGCCGCCTCCATGGTTTCACATGCTTGCTCTATTCCTTTCCACTGAATCACCCCTTCACATTCTACGGGAATCCTTCGGATACCGGCGAGGTTCTAAAATTCTGTGGGAGATAAGGACTTTGCCAAGTTTCGGATGCTAATTCTAGTCTTTGTACAATACTATTTGTCTCATGCCCCGACCGTATGCCCAATGGTCAGCTCCTTGTTGTATGCCTATTAGTATAGCTGCTCATTTAGCTCCTTCTTCGCTTTGATGACACCGCGCTTCCCGCATCTTTAGCCCGTCTCCCGATCCGATGGCTTGAGAGGTTCATACGACCCAGATTAGCTTTCCTTTGGTTAATCTTGGACCCCACATATCACTACCACCGACTGCCCTACCTCATCTCTCTTGCAGACCGCTCCGTTCATGACTTGCTCTCTGCCACCTATCCACACGAGCTTTCCTTCTCAAGCTCCCGCCTACCTTTTCATTCCCATACACGTATCCAGTGACCTCAACATCCTATATGGGACATCCCTATTCGGTCGCCTCAACATATTCATCCTCCATACCTTATCAACACTTAACCCCACCATTGTCTAGCGGAGGCCCTTGGCCCAATTTGCCTCCGTTTACCACAACCACACCATCATCTCATCCAACTACTGATTTAATTAAACAAATGATGGACAAAATGCAAAACCTGGAGGCTTCTGTTTCAGGAAGTCGTAGCGCCTTGACATACGAGCAAGTTTGTCGGGAGCCTATCCACCCTTCAGTCCCCCTTCATTCATATCCTCCTCAATGGGAATTACCAAAATTTACCGTTTTAACAGTAAGGAGGACCCTCAACAACACTTGCGATCATTTAGACATGCCTGCTATCTGATTGCTCACGACGACGCTTTACTACTCCGCACTTTTCCCATGTCTTTATCAGGACCCGCCTTGGAGTGGTACAGTGCTTTAACCCAGCACTCAATCTTCTCTTTTAACCAGCTAGCTCAATCTTTCTTGGATCATTTCTCCATTAACATTGCCAAGAAAGTATCTATCACCGACCTCTATGCCATCCGACAATTTGAGGATGAATCTATTGCAGATTTCGTTGGATGATGGCGGGGCCTTATCAACCAACTTACGTATGCCTTGCCTCAAACCGAACTTATCGAACTGTTTATGCGGGCCTGCGCTAAGCACATCTCCCCTACCCTCCAAATTCAAACTTTCCGTACATTTGACGAGGCCTTTACTATGGCTCGAAAACTAGAGATTCGAGCCTTAGAGGAAGAGAAATTGCGGTTGCGCAACAAAAACCCCACTTTTCGAACCCAAGATTCCACCAACAAACCTAACACCACCAATCCTCACCCATCGACCGCTTCGAAATCAAAAGGGGCCGTGCACGCGGTGATGGTCAAATCCCAACCACCGTCTAATACCCCGCCAAAAACCACTTATAAGTATAAAGCAGAACCCATCAACTACACTCCCTTGGGAGAAACATATGGTGTGATATTGGAAAAATTGCTCAAAGCAGGAGCCATTACCTTACCTCCTGTTAAACCTCATTCCGGGTTTGATTCCACTCGCGCCATACCTTCCTGGTACAAAGAAAATGACTTCTGTAACTTCCACCGCGTGAAGGGACACAGTCATGAGAACTGCAAGATGTTGAAAAACATAGTGCAGGAAATGGTTGATGTGGGGGATATAGCCCTCGATAATCCTAACGCCCCTGCTAACCAAAATTTGAAAATATTCAACAAACCATTCCCGAATCATTCTTCTAACAGTAATCTAAATCAAGATATCTTAGCCGAGGAGAGTGTTCATGAGATCCATGCAGTCTTCGATTCCCAGCCAAAGACCTCTATCGAACAAATTCTCAATCAAGCCTCTTCACTAACCGAACCCCCTTCCTCGCCATCAAGACAAACTGAAATCCTTGCCGTTCATTTACCCATCAAGGAATTAGCTGCCCAGAGTTCCCTTCTCACAAATGAGCCTTCTTACACCACGTCCTTGCAAGATTGTGAGCGGATGTTATCTAATTTATCTATTTCCCAGACGTCTCCTTCTACCATTCTTGCTGTACAAGAGGAAGGCTCGCCACTTCTTTTGTCATCCTTAGACGAGAAACCTCTTGAACCGACATCACCATATTCTTTAAATATGACAGATCCTCTCAAACACGCCCTCCTACCTATTAGTCCTTCATCACCTAAATCTTTTCAACGACCAGTCGACCTCTTAACATCTATTGATACAGTGCCTCATCTACCCCCTGTATCACACCCACAGTGGACTAGAATCACAACCCATCTTTCTTCCGTACAAAAGTTCCTATTCACACGTGAGGACTGTCATTCCACAGAAGATAGACGGGTCCTATGGGAGCGTTTGAGTATGCCGTATTCTACTCAAATGCAAATGACCGATCCGAGGCCTCCACCATATACCCGAAGTGTTTACAGAAGCTTAAAATGCCCATGTTCTCACCTTCACCCCCCTCACCTCTACCAAATGCCCCGTCCACTTCTATTAACTTAGCCAAATCTTCCCCTACGCTTGGGACCTTACCCATACCTAGTCTAACACACCCACCTAAGCGGCTTGATTTATCTAAAAATAAAGCCGTCCACCCCACTAGGAGGCAGAATCAATCTCCTCCATCTATGCCTTAACACAAATAAAACCCTCATCATCACACCTACCTTCCATATTGGGACCCCATCCCTCTACCTTACATCAATATATCATACCTCCTGCGTTTTCTTTGAAATGACCTCGCCTTACGCACCCATACGAGAAATCGAGGGTATAGCACAACATGCGTCACCCAGCGTATCTGTCCACCTATCAACCTAAACAAATTCCATCATCAAAGATTTGTTTTCGGTCACTCCTATTTCTCCGTGGTTGTTTTACGATACCACATCATCGTGGCCTCATCGTCCAACACATAAGCTTCTCGAAGAAACCACGGTTAGGTAAAACCCATTATCAAAACTCCTTGGCTAAACCACCACCCGTACGAACCAACCATGCCCAAACATTGCAAAACCCGCCAACCAATGCCTCATCCTCCTCGATTTTGACCCACTCAAAGGATCTTACGCCAAAATCCTTGCTATGTTGGTGGAGAATGCGACCATTTCCCTACCCCCACTTAGACCTTATGACCCATCTAAACCTCGACCTATAGGTTATGATGAGTCTAAAATCTGCGCTTATCACCGCACACCAGGACATGATGTGGAGGGATGCAAAGCTTTAAAAACCATCCTTCGTCAGTCACCTCTCTCAGATAGAAAGGTTAAGAAAGACAACTTACGAAGGGAGAGACCTTTAGCTTGATTCCCTCTCTATACCATCTGTCCCCGCCTCACCAAGATCTATCATTATTACAACCCCACCTCTTGAAGACCATGATTTATCCCAACCATCTTCCTCCTCTCATGTTCACGAGATTAACATGATTAGTGTTGCTACTCGAGGGCAGAAAAACAATGGGAAAGCGAAAGAAAACACACTGCGGCATCTCTTTCTCCATCAACCATCCCGATTGCACCACCACCTAAAGTGGTTATTCGTGGACCCGCCTATCCCATCTCTAATGGCATTGCCCACCGAACTATGATCAAACAGCTTCACCAATCGCCCGTAAAAATGACATTTGTATGATCTCATTCGGACTTCAATCTCATCGACAAGCTCTCGTTGAGATCCTTGAGGATAGAGGTTTTACCTAATGAAACATTGCTGTTACCTCTATTCTAACACCCAATCACGTTGCTTCACTCACTAAACAATCTATCTCCCCAACCACTTCTGTCTCTGTACAGCAAGCCGCTTCTGTCAGTTTCTCCGAAGATGAAATTATCGACTTTGGTGCGAAGATCCCGACCTGCTCTTTTCATCTCGGCGTACGTTCGGGATATCCGGAGTGCGTCGTGTTATGATTGACGGGCGCCCGGCTAAACATCATCTCTTCAAAAGCCTTCCAACAAATGAATATCCCTTCCAGTTGCATGTGTACCAACCCCATCATGTTGCGATCATTCAATGATCTTATTACTTCTACTTTAGGCACCGTGATCCTTAACATTCGTGTAGGACCACGTCCTTTACCCGAACTCTTCTATGTCCTTGAGGAGAGTTCCATACAATATGTTGTTAGGCCGCCCTTGGATCCGGGCTATGGGATGCGTTCCCTCCACCTTACATAGATGCATAAAATTTGAGTACGAGGGAAGTCCTATACCGTAAAAGCTGATCCTCCCCCTTCAAAACTTGCATATGTTGTATCGCCCTAATGATGTACTTGTACCAATCAAGACACCCATTCATCCTACCCGACCATCTACTTCCGATGCACCTACACCTTGACCAATGAGACCGCCGTTACAAATATTACTTCCTTTCCCGAGATAACATCCCAACCTCCGACCCTTAGTAGATGTTTTTCAACGCCTTACGCTTGAGGAGTACCGCCTATATAACGTTAGTTCTTTCCATACCCCGCGGGAGTACGGACATTACATGCACATCCTACCTATGACCGTCGTGTGGGGAAGTAATCTCTACGGACCACCTCATTGCCGCACCAACCTAACGTATGGGGGTGTTGACGCATCCTCCATTACCCCTAAACCTCTTCTTGGTGTGGTTCCCTTCGATCCGATTTTCAATACTTGACAAATCGTCGTTTCGCCCTCACCTTCTTGACTCATTTGTGCTTGGAAAGGCTTTGGTTTTGGTCTTTATGAACAAGGCCGACATACACTTATTCCCGTGACTACACGCAAACACAATGATCGCGGTGGTCTCGGTTTTCTGCAACACCTCCACAAGAGACACCTCGTGTGGTTGTATCTGGAAGAAGACAGCGTCACCCCTACGAAACCATCATCACCCACTTTGTTATCATCACCCACAGTCGATAGACCACAATCTATCCCTCCTAACTTTTTTTTTCATAAATGCTATCTTCATAGGTCCTCTCACTTATCAACGCGATAATGAGGACCCATCTTCTCTTCCCCTTTTGTATCCAGACATGATCGAAGAGGATTCACCTTCGATTAATGTTGTTGAGTGCCAGGATGACGACTCCATCCTCACTTACCTTGGGGCGGACGACTCCTATATTCAACGCACCTTACCGTCTGAAACTCAAACCATGTTGAATGAGTCGACTATAGAAATCAACATCCACACGGAGGAGGATCCTCACATTGTGAAGATCGGACAATCCCTTAACACATCAGAAAAAGCCGCCTTTACTACCTTTCTCCGTACCCGCAACCAAGCTTTCGCTTGGTCCTACGCTGACATGCCGGGAATTGATCCTACCATTGCCGTCCATAACATCACCCTAAACCCCGATTCCAAACCAGTCAAACAAAAACTGAGAAAAATGCATCCACGCATTGCCCTCTTGGTCAAAGAAGAGCTTCAACGACTTCTTTCTGTCTCCTTCATCTTGCCTATTGACTATCCTCAATGGATTTCTAACATTGTACCTATCACTAAAGCGACGGGGGGACTTCGGATATGCAGATTTCCGAGACCTTAACCTCGCTTGCCCCAAGGATGACTTCCCCCTCCCAAGTATTGATCAACTTGTTGATCTCACTGCGGGCCATGAAATGCTTTCTCTCATGGATGGCTTTTGGGATACAATCAAATTTTGGTAGCCCCGACCGATCAACATAAAACGCCTTCATAACTCCTTGGGAACCTTACATTATCGTGTCATGCCGTTTGGCCTTAAGAATCTTTGGTGCTTTACCTATCGTAGGCTATGACTTACATTTTTCATGACATTATGCACACTATCCTTGAGGATTATGTCGATGATCTTCTTGGCAAATCTAAACATCGCAGTGAACATCTCGATGTTTTAACCATTATTTTCGATGCTTTATTACAATATTCTCGTCCGTCTTCAACCAAAGAAATGTGTCTTTGGCGTCCTTTCGGGAAAATTTCTTGGCTTTATTATCTCTGCGAGGCATTGAGGTCGACCCATCTAAAGTCAAAGCTATTCTAGAAATGCCCCCACCTACCAATCTTAAACAATTGCGTAGTTTACAAGGTAAGCTCCAATCTATCCGACGTTTCATCTCCCAACTCTCGGATCGATGTCAACCTTTTCATCACCTCCTTAAAAAAGACATTGACTTTCAATGGAGCGAAGAGTGCCACCAAGCCTTTGAGGCTCTCAAAGCTTATCTCTTGCAGCCACCCGTGCTTATCCCACCCCAGGACGACCGCCCTTTCTATCTTTACCTTTCCGCCACCGACCACGCTGTAGGGGCCATGCTTGCACATCGTGACTCTGAGAATCGAGAACAAGCCGTTTATTATATAAGTCGTACTTTGGTGGACTATGAGACTAGGTATACACATGTAGAAAAGTTATGCCTAGCCCTATCATTCGTGGCTACCAAACTCCGACACTACCTTCTGAATCACAAAACTTTCGTCATCACCAACACGGACCCCATCCATTACATGTATGCCAAAACTCATCTAAACCAACGCATCGCGATGGCTCATGCTCCTCGCCGACTTCGACCTTGAGTTTGTCCACCAAAATCAGTCAAAGGACAAACCATCGCAGACCAACTTGCGGAAGCCCCTTTACCTGGGGAACAATTCACCAATTTTAATTTCCCTGACGAACTCATCGCCACTCTTTCACTCAGGGAAGAGTCATATCAAATGACCCTCTTCTTCGATGGATCTAAATGCCAGCATGGCGGAGGAGCCGGCGTTGTTCTCATCCCTCTTGATGCTGAGCCTATGCCTCTCTCATTCCGACTCGATTTCCCTTGCACTAATAATACAGCGGAATACGAGGCCCTTGTTCTGGGTCTCCAAGTTGCGATACACTTAGGTATCAAATCTATCAATATTTTTGGTGACTCTCAATTGGTAGTCAATCAAGTTATGGGCATCTACCAATGCAAAAATGAGGAGCTTCAAAAGTACAAACACTACGTGGATTCACTTCTAGCCTTATTTACTCACTATTCTATCCAAACCATTCCCCGCTCCACTAACAAATTTGCGGATACTATGGCTTGCTTGGCCTCACAAATTCCAGCTTCATCAACTGACTCTGACATTTTCGTCTTGGTCCAACAACTCTTTGCCCCATCTTATGCAGCCCGGTTGTTTGTACGATAAATAATGTGTCTGCTAATTCGCAGGATACTTGGTATCACCAATTCCACGACTACCTTACAACCTCTGTTCTCCCATCTGACCTTACTAGTACCGGCAAACGCGCATTTCTTAAACGCGTTTCTCGTTATGTTGTTATGGGGGGACTCCTTTATAAACGTGGCTTTGATGGCATCCTCCTTCGCTGTCTAACCGGCGCGGAGGTCACCTATACCATCCAACAAGTCCATGATGGGATTTGTGGTGGACATTTTAGTGGCCTTGCCGTGGCTAAACGAATCCTTCGCCTAGGTTATTATTGGCCTACTCTCTAATAATGATTCTTTATGAATATGTTAAGCGTTGTGTTATGTGTCAACAACATGCCAACCTTCAACATACTCCTAGCCATCCGCTACAGGTCGCACGAGATCTTTGGCCTTTCTCACAATGGGGTTTAGACCTTATTGGTGAGATTCACCCGACCTCTTCACAACGTCACCGTTGGATAATCACAGCGACTGAATATTACACAAAATGGGTGGAGGCCATTCCACTCATTTCAATCAAAAAAGAAAAAATTGTCGAATTCGTTAACCATCACATTATCTGTCGTTTTGGTATTCCTCATCACCTAATAATAGATAATGCTAAATCTTTTAAAAATAAGTTGTTACAAGACCTTTGCGACAACTTTGGTATCAAACTCAGCTTCTCATCACCCTACTATCCACAGGCTAATGGTCAGGTTGAATCTTCTAATAAAACCCTAACCAAAATCCTCATGAAAGTTGTCAATGAGTCCGGAAGAAATTGGCATGATCACATTCCCTTTGCCCTTTGGGCTTATCGTACTAGCATTCGTACCTCCACTAATGCCACACCATTTTCTTTGGTATATGGTACCGAGGCTGTCTTGCCTCTCGAAATACAAATCCCCTCTCTAAGAATATCTCTCCAGGATATTCTTACCAATGATGATTTCCGCCAAGAGCGGTTAGCCCAATTAGAGCTTCTTGACGAGCGTCGTCTTACGGCTCTTGATCACCTTCAAATCTACCAAAAATGCATCAAGCGTGCTTATGATAAACGACTTCATGAGCGTACCTTTAAGGTTGGTGATCTTGTCCTCAAAGAGAATCAACATGTAACCAAACTAGAAAAGAGCAAACGTGGAAAATTTGCTCCTAATTGGATTGGGCCATATATAATCACTCACACTTATGGATCAGGCACTTATCGTTTAGCTTCGCTTAATGGTAAACCTGAGCCTGAACCCCTTAATGCCTTGCATCTTCGACCATTCTACTGTTGAATTTAGTGTTATATCACTTCTTATCTACCCTGCGCTTAGCTCACTTACCACCACATACACTTTGTTTCCTACACCTCATAATAAAAATCAAGCTCACATAGTTTGATTCTCACTTCACCTCAGCAATGCCTTCCCTTTTTAGTCTAGTCCATGACTTCAAAGTATTAAATTAAGCCGTATTCTTATGGGATTTTCTTGAGTCAAACTTCCTACAAAAATTAGATGCTTCACGTCAAAGGACATCTAACTATCTACCTTATATATAGACTACTCCCTTGAAGGACAGCTATATACCAAATTATTCTGCTATTATATATAGATGCTCCCCCGAAGGACAGCTATGCACTAAAATCATATCTGCTACTATAAATAGACTGCTCCCTCGAAGGATAGCTATACACAGTCAGCCTTTATCAGAAGCTTCTCGCATGGATCAGCTTTGTGAAGACCTCAAGAATAGTACAATCAATATCCCTTGTAGACTTCCCATCGATCAGTCTATATTCAGTAAAATAAAAGCCTCATTCAAAAGAACTTTTGGGTCATGGACTTGTCTATTTAGGGTAGGTTCTCTTTCGTCAGAACACTCGCTTTGTAACAAGTTCTCTTTACCTCAGTTATATCATCCACCTCACCTCACCATTTGTTTCAACTCAAGGGACGTGACGTACACCCGATATATTGTGATCATACAACTCTTTTCACCTATTGACTTCTCGTCTATGCACGGTACCTAGGGCTTCAAGCTCGTTCTACGTTGTGTGGTTTGTTTAGCTCTTTTCACCTACGGAGCACTCTTTCCGCTTTGCCTCGCATCTAGGATTGTGTGTTGATCTTAATCAGGACATGGTTCCCTTCTACTTGGGTAGGCTAACTTTCGCTTCCCTTATACCTTTTACAACATCACCAATTCATTACCAACACCAACAACCTTACCTTACCAATATTAATATCAATATTTTTACCAACCAACCAATTGCCTAAACCGTACCAAATTGCCTAAATTCACCTCTCCCTGGTCCTAAGGGAGAACTACATCGGTCTGAGGCCCTTCCTTGCTTTGTGCAATGGGCTATGTAGGCAGCACTTAGGAGACATGGGGTCTCCCAAGGTTAGCTCGACCATCCCCTACCATAACCTATCATGTGTTGTGTTTTTCCTTAAAAATATAAGTATCTTCACGTATTTATATTGATAACACTCACCTCTGCAACCAACCAATCTGGCCCGACCATAAGGCCATGTTACAACATTTTGCCCGATCCAAGGCCACAACCAACCATTTGGCCCAACCCAAGGACTCAACCTACTTATCCGGCCCGACCCAAGGCCTCACTCCTAACCATTTGGCCCGACCCAAGGCCGCCACCCAACAACTTGGCCCGACCCAAGGCCTCCACCTACCTATCCCGGCCCGACCCAGGCCTTACCCTAACCATTTGGCCCGACCCAAGGCCGCCCACCCAACAACTTGGCCGACCTAAGGCCTCAACCTACCCATCCGGCCCGACCCAAGGCCTCAACCTACCCATCCGGCCCGACCCAAGGCCTCACCCTAACATTTGGCCCGACCACCAAGGCCGCCACCTAACAACTTGGCCCACCCAAGGCCTCAACCTACCTATCCGGCCGACCTAAGGCCTCACCCTAACCATTTGGCCCGACCCAAGGCCGCCACCCAACAACTTGGCTGACCCAAGGCCTCAACCTACCTTATCCGGCCCGACCCGAGGCCTCACCTAACCATTTGGCCCCCGGCCTGACCCAAGGCCACCACCCAACAACTTGCTCCGACCACCAAGGCCTCGGCTTACCTATATCGGCCCGACCCAAGGCCTCACCCTAACCATTTGGCCCGACCAAGGCCTTGACCCAACAACTTGGCTCACCCAAGGCCTCGGCCTACCTATCTGGCCCGACCCAAGGCCTCACCCTAACCATCCGGCCCGACCCAAGGCCTCAACCTACCTATCCGGCCCGACCCAAGGCCTCACCCTAACCATTTGGCCCGACCCAAGGCCGCAACCCAACAACTTGGCCCGACCCAAGGCCTCAACCTACCTATCCGGCCCGACCCAAGGCCTCACCCTAACCATCCGGCCCGACCCAAGGCCTCAACCTACCTATCCGGCCCGACCCAAAGCCTCACCCTAACCATCCGGCCCGACCCCAGGCCTCACCCTACCCATCCGGCCCGACCCAAGGCCATAACCCAACAACTTGGCCCGACCCATGGCCGTATCACTTCAATACCTTACCCAACATCAACAACATACACTTTTATCCACCCATCATGTAGCTTTTTGTTCCATCGAGCTCACCTGTTCGTGTTTTAGCATGATTAGGGTCCCTGACTTGATCTGTCGACCAACTTTGCCTAGACCTAGACCGTGACGTTTATCTCAACCAAACCAACCATTTGGTACTGCCGAACATGCCTAAACGTTCCTGTACCTTACCTGTTATATACCCTGGAGCTACTTCCTATGCCTTGGATACCAGGATTATATCACCCTTGTTTGGATAAACTATCGACCTTTGCCTATGCATTGTTGGTTTGCTCGTCAAATCATGTACCCTAGTCGCACTATTGCATTTCAACGTGCGTCTGCTTCCTTGGACTTACCCCACCTTTTCCCCATCATCTCTACACCATTTACCCTTTATCAACCCTATCCCTGATTTCAAGTTCTCTCAATCTGTGATAGATTTGAGGGGGATTACCTATACCCTTAACAGGAGAAACCACTTCATATTATTGTCCGTGCAGCTTTACAAAACAAGCTACACGACAATAAGGGGCTAATGTAGACACCAAATTTGTGTCTTACGACCCCTTGTGACCCGCATCTCATTTCGCAACCTAACCTCATCACCTAAACCTTACACAATTATTTATTAATTACCTTGTAATTGATAAATCCACATCACCTTACCTGCCACCTCATTTTGCCACCTCATCATGACCTAGTCCTAACCCTAAACTAACCTAATTAAGACCTATAACTTGGTCCACACCTACACCCATGACTAATGACCCCTTTCTCGCACCCAAAACCGACCTTCTAGTCACTTGACCAAGCCCATGACTAATCTCTCGGGGAAAAGCGGGAAAGTGGGCTATTTTACTAAAAATAGCCTGCTTTTTCCTAACCGATACCGGTTCCTACTCGACCGCCGTCGGTTACGTAACCGCCATCGGTTCCCTGTAAATGGGCTCCCCAAACCAAAAACAAAGGTGAAGGATTTTTGAATCAAGAGAGAGCATCAGGAGCGATCAAGAGAATCCGGATCTTTACTTGGCAGGCCAGAGACAAGTGAAGAGACAAGAAGAGTTTGCAGCAAAGGAGATCAAGCCCAAGACTGCAACTAGATACCAGAGCCCTGTGATACTCAGCTGATCATCGGGAGGGAGATATCTCATCTTCTGTGTGTCAGGCCATCCTACCTCAGTTCTACCTTTGCCATCAGAGTTCTTGGACCTGCATCTTCGTCAATAACTAGTAAGTTACATCTTGCATGTCCTTTTAATAATACTTCTTAGACTTTTGAATCATAGTCCTCACAAATCCATTCCTAGATCCACTACCCGGCAACATATTGCATCTAACTATCCTTCATCTACCTCTCATCATCTCATTACCTAATATCACCCATATACCAGCCTTACAAACAACACGGCTACCCTACTGACAACAACCACTCCACAACACAACTAACCCACGGATCCTGACCCTACGATATCGGTTATCGGTAATCGATGGCATCGGTTATTGTGGTTTAAAACCAAAATCAGCCTTTCCCCTACTGTTTCAATAAAGCAACTTAATTGATATTTTGACGTCTTTGGCGTTAATTCATATTAGCGGGAAATTAACCACCTTCGAAAGGAAGTTTTATATTTCACAGGCCCAAGGCGAGTTTCCTCATTTATTGTCTAATCAAAATCTTGTGGTCTTGTGTTCTTATTTGCGGGTAGTCCTTCCAGACAAAAGGAGTTCTTCGCGTAGTCGGCTGATCTTTCTCTCTGATGCGCACACCATCTCGACATTCAACAGGTATTCCTCCTAGCCCCACCCTTATCTGTTTCTAAAAGGAATGAAAGGATAGAAACAACTCTATCACCGAAGCTCAAACATTCCGAGTGAAACATTTTGGCACTTAGGTGGGACCCATTTCGGGTTCTGTTTCTCTTGCTTATTTTCATTTTAGGAAGCATACTTGCTGTTGCTTTTTTTGTTATATTTAGTAAAGAATTTGTCTTGCTTTCCTAGTTTCGCATTAGTGAAAGTCATCTCATTTGCTTCATCGAATATCATTTTCGATTTGGGTTTAAAACACGTGCATTGCATTCCTACTTGTTGTTTTCAATTCTAGTGAACGTAGATTAAGTAGCAGGTCGTACACGTGGGGTGATATCCACGGTATTGACGGAAATTAATCTTACTTTCACTTTGCCTGACACACATCACCGAATCACTTCACAATTAACTCAACAGCTCAAAACATCCCCCTTTTCAGCGGTATTCCTCACTTGATTGAGGTAACCTTATAAGCCAAAACAACTTGACATTTCCCTAAGTCTTTTGTTTAGGATTGACATCATTCCGCGTCTAAAGGCATAAGCCCACAATAATTAAAATTAACCCTAGGGTTAATCTCTGGATTTGCGTGTGCATCTTGTTTGTTTTCGATTCTGTTTTCTCTATTATACTGCGTTACGTGATTACCTTAGAACAATTTGATAAATATCTTGAGCAAATCAGCGACTTCTTATATTTTCTTATACGGTCTTATTACACCGACATCGGTTACAGCGACGACATCGGCGTCGGCTATAGTATAACCGACATCCGGTTATTAGACCGATATCGGTTCTTGTCTTTTCGAGTTCTGACGACAAACCAGGCACCTACCAATTTTACCGATCGAGTTTGTTTACATTCTGACAGATTGAAACCCTCTTTGTGAACTCCTATCCATGGTTGTTATCACTTTCGAAAGCAAGCCGCCTCCATGGTTTCACATGCTTGCTCTATTCCTTTGCTGAATCACCCCTTCACATTCTAGCGGGAATCCTACGGATACCGGCGAGGTTCCTAAAATTCTGTGGGAGATAAGGACTTTGCCAAGTTTACGGATGCTAATCCTAGTCTTTGTCTGATACTATTTGTCTCATGCCCCGACCGTATGCCCAATGGTCAGCTCCTTGTTGGTATGCCTATTAGTATAGCTGCTCATTTAGCTCCTCTCTTTGATGACACCGCCTTGCTTCCCGCATCTTTAGCCCCGTCTCCCAATCCGATGGCTTCAGAGGTTCATACGACCACGATTAGCTTTCCTTTGGTTAATCTTGGACCCCACATATCACTACCACCGACTGCCCCTACCTCATCTCTCTTGCAGACCGCTCCGTTCATGACTTGCTCTCTGCCACCTATCCACACGAGCTTTCCTTCTCAAGCTCCGCCTACCTTTTCATTCCCATACACGTATCCAGTGACCTCAACATCCTATATGGGACATCCCTATTCGGTCGCCTCAACATATTCATCCTCCATACCTTATCAACACTTAACCCCACCAGTGTCTAGCGGTGGCCCTTGGCCCAATTTGCCTCCGTTTACCACAACCACACCATCATCTCATCCAACTACTGATTTAATTAAACAAATGATGGACAAAATGCAAAACCTGGAGGCTTCTGTTTCAGGAAGTCGTAGCGCCTTGACATACGAGCAAGTTTGTCGGGAGCCTATTCACCCTTCTGTCCCCCTTCATTCATATCCTCCTCAATGGGAGTTACCAAAATTTACTCGTTTTAATAGTAAAGAGGATCCTCAACAACACTTGCGATCATTTAGACATGCTTGTTATTTGATTGCTCATGATGATGCCTTGTTACTCCGCACCTTTCCCATGTCCTTATCAGGACCCGCCTTGGAGTGGTACAGTGCTTTAACCCAGCACTCAATCTTCTCTTTTAACCAACTAGCCCAATCTTTCTTGGATCATTTCTCCATTAACATTGCCAAGAAAGTATCTATCACCGACCTTTATGCCATCCGACAATTTGAGGATGAATCTATCGCAGATTTCGTTGGACGATGGCGGGGCCTTATCAACCAACTTACGTATGCCTTGCCTCAAACCGAACTTATCGAACTGTTTACGCGGGCCTGCGCTAAGCACATCTCTCCTACCCTCCAAATTCAAACTTTCCGTACATTTGATGAGGCCTTTACCATGGCTCGGAAATTAGAAATTCGAGCCTTAGAAGAAGAGAAATTGCGGTTGCTTGCAACAAAACCCCACTTTTCGAACTCAGATTCCACCAACAAACCTAACACCACCAATCCTCACCCATCGACCGCTTGAAATCAAAGGGGCCGTGCATGCGGTGATGGTCAAATCCCAACCACCGTCTAATACCCCAAAAACCACTTATAAGTATAAAGCGGAACCCATCAACTACACTCCTTGGGAGAAACATATGGTGTGATATTGGAAAAATTGCTCAAAGCGGGAGCCATTACCTTACCTCTGTTAAACCTCATTCGGGTTTGATTCCACTCGCGCCATACCTTCTGGTACAAAGAAAATGACTTCACCTAACTTCCACCGCGTGAAGGGACACGGTCATGAGAAGCTGCAAGATGTTGAAAAACATAGTGCGGGAAATGGTTGATCTGCGGGGATATAGCCCTCGATAATCCTAACGCCCTGCTAACAAAATTTGAAAATATTCAACAAACCATTCCCGAATCATTCTTCTAACATAATCTAAATCAAGATATCTTAGCCGAGGAGAGTGTTCATGAGATCCATGCGGTCTTGATTCCCGACCAAAGACCTCTATCGAACAAATTCTCAATCAAGCCTCTTCACTAACGCGAAAACCCCCCCTTCCTCGCCATCAAGACAAACTGAAATCCTTGCCGTTCCTTTACCCATCAAGGAATTAGCTGCCCGAGTTCCCTTCTCACAAATGAGCCTTCTTACACCACGTCCTTGCAAGATTGTGAGTGGATGTTATCTAATTTATCTATTTCCCAGACGTCTCCTTCTACCATTCTTGCTGTACTAGAGGAAGGCTCGCCACTTCTTTTTGTCATCCTTAGGCATGAGAAACCTCTTGAACCGACATCACCATATTCTTTAAATATGACAGATCCTCTCAAACACGCCCTCCTACCTATTAGTCCTTCATCACCTAAATCTTTTCAACGACCAGTCGACCTCTTAACATCTATTGATACAGTGCCTCATCTACCCCCTGTATCACACCCACAGTGGACTGGAATCACAACCCACCTTTCTTCCATACAAAAGTTCCTATTCACACGTGAGGACTGTCATTCCACAGAAGATAGACAGGTCCTATGGGAACGTTTGAGTACGCCATATTCTACTCAAATGCAAATGACCGATCCTGATGCCTCCACCATATACCCGAAGTGTTTACAGAAGCTTAAAATGCCCATGTTCTCACCTTCACCCCCCTCATCTCTACCAAATACCTCGTCCACTTCTATTAACTTAGCCAAATCTTCCCCTACGCTTGGGACCTCACCCATACCTAGTCTAACACACCCACCTAAGCGGCATTTATCTAAAAATAAAGCCGTCCACCCCATTAGGAGACAGACTCAATCTCCTCCATCTATGCCTCTATCACAAAATAAAACCATCATCGTCACACCTACCTTCCATATTGGGACCCCATCCCTCTACCTTACATCAATATATCATACCTCCTGCGTTTTCTTTAAAGTGACCTACGCCTTCTGCACCCATACAGAAATCCAAGGGTATAGCAACACCGTCACCCCGCGTATCCTGTCCACCTATCAACCCTAAACAAATTCCATCATCAAAAGATTTGTTTTCGGTCACTCCTATTTCCCGTGGTTGTTTTCTGATACCACATCATCTGTGGCCTCATCATCCAACATAGCTTCTACGTCAAAGAAACCACGGTTAGGTAAAACCCATTATCAAAACTCCTTGGCTAAACCACCCCCGTATACAAACCAACCACACCCGTCATCACCAAATCGCACCAGTCAATGCCTCATTTTCCTCGATTTTGACCCACTCAAAGGGTCTTACGCCAAAATCCTTGCTATGTTGGTGGAGAATGCGACCATTTCCCTACCCCCACTTAGACCTTATGATCCATCTAAACCTCGACCTATAGGTTACGATGAGTCTAAAATCTGCGCTTACCACCGCACACCGGGACATGATGTAGAGGGATGCAAAGCTTTGAAAGCCATCCTTCGTCAGTCACCTCTCTCAGATAGAAAGGTTAAGAAAGACAACTTACGAAGGGAGAGACCTTTAGCTTCAATTCCCTCTCCTATACCACTCTTTTGTCCCCGCCTCACCAAGATCTATCATTATTACAGCCCCACCTCTCAAGACCATGACCTATCCCTACCATCTTCCTCCTCTCGTATTCACGAGATCAATATGATTAGTGTTCTTTACTCGAGCGCAGAAAAACAATGGGAAAGCGAAAACACACTGCGGCATCTCTTTCTCCGTCAACCATCCCGAGGTGCACCACCACCTAAAGTGGTTATTCGCGGACCCGCCTATCCCATCTCTAATGGCATTGCCCACCGAACTATGATCAAACGGCTTCACCATCGCCCGTAAAAATGACACTGTATGATCTCATTCAGACTTCTGAATCTCATCGACAAGCTCTCGTTGAGATCCTTCAAGGGATAGAGGTTTTACCTAATGAAACATTGCCTGTTACCTCTATTCTAACACCCAATCACGTTGCTTCACTCACTAAACAATCTATCTCCCCAACCACTTCTGTCTCTGTACAGCAAGCCGCTGCTGTCAGTTTCTCCGAAGATGAAATTATCGACTTTGGTGCCGAAGATCCTGACCCTGCTCTTTTCATCTCAGCGTACGTTCGGGATATCCGGGTACGTCGTGTTATGATTGACGGGGGCGCCAGCCTAAACATCATCTCTTCAAAAGCCTTCCAACAAATGAATATCCCTTCCAGTTGCATGTGTACCCGACCCCATCATGTTGCGATCATTCAATGATGCTATTACTTCTACTTTAGGCACCGTGATCCTTAACATTCGTGTAGGACCACGTACTTTACCCGAACTCTTCTATGTCCTTGAGGGAGAGTTCCAATACAATATGTTGTTAGGCCGCCCTTGGATCCGGGCTATGGGATGCGTTCCCTCCACCTTACATAGATGCATAAAATTTGAGTACGAGGGAAGTCCTATACCGTAAAAGCTGATCCTCCCCCTTCAAAACTTGCAATATGTTGTATCGCCTAATGATGTACTTGTACCAGGTCAAGACACCCATTCATCCTACCCGACCATCTACTTCCGATGCACCTACACCTTGACCAATGAGAACCACCGTTCTGAATATTACTTCCTTTCCCGCAGATAACATCCCAACCTCAGGCCCCTTAGTAGATGTTTTTCAACGCCTTACGCTTTGGGAGTACCGCCTATATAACGTTAGTTCTTTCCATACCCATGAGGAGTACGGACAATTACATGCACATCCCACTATGACCGTCGTGCGTGGGGGTAATAATCTCTACGGACCACCCCATTGCCGCACCAACCTAACGTATGGGGGTGTTGGCGCATCCTCCATTACCCCGAACCTCCTCTTGGTGTGGTTCCCTTCCAATCCGATTTTCAATACTTGACAAATCGTCGTTTTTCCCTCACCTTCTTGACTCATTGTGCTTGGAAAGGCTTTGGTTTTGGTCTTTATGAACAAGGCCGACATACACTCATTCCCGTGACTACACGCAAACACAATGATCGCAGTGGTCTCGGTTTTCCTGAAACACCTACACAGGAGACACCTCGTGTCAGTTGTATCTGGAAGAAGGCAGCGTCACCCCTACCAAACCATCATCACCCACTTTGTCATCATCACCCACAGAGTCGATAGACCCTGAATCTATCCCTCCTAACTTTTTTTTTTCATAAATGCTATCTTCATAGGTCCTCTCACTTATCAACGCGATAATGAGGACCCATCTTCTCTTCCCCTTCTGTATCCAGACATGATCGAAGAGGATTCACCTTCGATTAATGTTGTTGAGTGCCAGGATGACGACTCCATCCTCACTTACCTTGGGGCGGACGACTCCTATATTCAACGCACCTTACCGTCTGAAACTCAAACCATGTTGAATGAGTCGACTATAGAAATCAACATCCACACGGAGGAGGATCCTCACATTGTGAAGATCGGACAATCCCTTAACACATCAGAACAAGCCGCCTTTACTACCTTTCTCCGTACCCATAACCAAGCTTTCGCTTGGTCCTATGCTGACATGCCGGGAATTGATCCTACCATTGCCGTCCATAACATCACCCTAAACCCCAATTCCAAACCATTCAAACAAAAGCGAGAAAAATGCATCCACGCATTGCCCTCTTGGTCAAAGAAGAGCTTCATGACTTCTTTACTGTTTCCTTCATCTTGCCTATTGACTATCCTCAATGGATTTCTAACATCGTACTGTCACTAAAGCGACGGGGGACTTCGGATATGCACAGATTTCCGAGACCTTAACCTCGCTTGCCCCGAGGATGACTTCCCCCTCCCAGTATTGATCAACTTGTTGATCTCACTGCGAGCCATGAAATGCTTTCTCTCATGGATGGCTTTTGGGATACTGATCAAATTTTGGTAGCCCGGCCGATCAACATAAAACTACCTTCATAACTCCTTGGGAACCTTCATTATCGTGTCATGCCGTTTGGCCTTAAGAATCTTTGGTGCTACCTATCAGTGGGCTATGACTTACATTTTCATGACATTATGCACACTATCCTTGAGGATTATGTCGATGATCTTCTTGGAAAATCTAAACATCGCGGTGAACATCTCGATGTTTTAACCATTATTTTCGATCGCTGTTACAATATATCGTCCATCTTGACCCAAAGAAATGTGTCTTTGGTGTCCTTTCGGGAAAACTTCTTGGCTTTATTGTCTCTCTGCGTGGCATTGAGGTCGACCCATCTAAAGTCAAAGCTATTCTAGAAATGCCCCCACCTACCAATCTTAAACAATTGCGTAGTTTACAAGGTAAACTCCAATCTATCCGACGTTTCATCTCCCAACTCTCGGATCGATGTCAACCTTTCCATCACCTCCTTAAAAAAGACATTGACTTTCAATGGAGTGAAGAGTGCCACCAAGCCTTTGAGGCTCTCAAAGCTTATCTCTTGCAGCCACCCGTGCTTATCCCACCCCAGGACGACCGCCCTTTCTATCTTTACCTTTCCGCCACTGACCATGCTGTAGGGGCCATGCTTGCACATCGTGACTCTGAGAATCGAGAACAAGCCGTTTATTATATAAGTCGTACTTTGGTGGACTATGAGACTAGGTATACACATGTAGAAAAGTTGTGCCTAGCCCTATCATTCGTGGCCACCAAACTCCGACACTACCTTCTGAATCACAAAACTTTCGTCATCACCAACACGGACCCCATCCATTACATGTATGCCAAACCTCATCTAAACCAACGCATCGCGGATGGCTCATGCTCCTCGCCGACCTCGACCTTGAGTTTGTCCACCCAAAAATCAATCAAAGGACAAACCATCGCGAGACCAACTTGCGGAAGCCCCTTTACAGGGAACAATTTACCAATTTTACATTCCCAGCGAACTCATCGCCACTCTTTCACTCGGGGAGAGTCATATCAAATGACCCTCTTCTTGATGGATCTAAATGCCGTAGTGGCGGAGGAGCCGGCGTTGTTCTCATTCCTCTCGGATGCTTTGAGCCTATGCCTCTCTCATTCCGACTCGATTTCCCTTGCACTAATAATACGGTGGAATACGAGGCCCTTGTTGGGTCTCCAGTTGCGTTACACTTAGGTATCAAATCTATCAATATTTTTGGCGACTCTCGATTGGTAGTCAATCAGTTATGGGCATCTACCAATGCAAAATGAGGAACTTCAAAGTACAAACACTACGTGGATTCACTTCTAGCCTTATTTAATCACTATTCTATCCAAACCATTCCCGCTCCACTAACAAATTTGCGGATACTATGGCTTGCTTAGCCTCGCAAATTCCAGCTTCATCATCAGTGACTCGACGACATTTTCGTCTTGGTCAACAACTCTTTGCCCCATCTTATTCAGCCTCGGTTGTTTGTACGATAAATAATGTGTCTGCTAATTCGCAGGATACTTGGTACCACCAATTCCATGACTACCTTACAACCTCTGTTCTCCCACCTAACCTTACTAGTAACAGTAAACGTGCTTTCTTAAAAGTGTTTCTCGTTATGTTGTCATGGGGACTCCTTTATAAACGTGGCTTTGATGGCATCCTCCTTCGTTGCCTAACCGGCGCGGAGGTCACCTATACCATCCAACAAGTCCACGATGGGATTTGTGGTGGACATTTTAGTGGCCTTGCCATGGCTAAACGAATCCTTCGCCTAGGTTATTATTGGCCTACTCTCAATAATGACTGCTATGAATATGTTAAGCGTTGTGTTATGTGTCAACAACATGCCAACCTTGACATACTCCTAGCCACCGCTACAGTGCTTTGAGATCTTTGGCCTTTCTCACAATGGGGTTTAGACCTTATTGGTGAGATTCACCCGACCTCTTCACAACGTCACCGTTGGATAATCACAGCAACCGAATATTACACAAAATGGGTGGAGGCCATTCCACTCATTTCAATCAAAAAAGAAAAAATTGTCGAATTCATTAACCATCACATTATCTGTCGTTTTGGTATTCCTCATCACCTAATAACAGATAATGGTAAATCTTTAAAAATAAGTTGTTATAAGACCTTTGCGACAACTTTGGTATCAAACTTAGTTTCTCATCACCCCTACTTATCCATGAGCCAAATGGTCAAATTGAATCTTCTAATAAAACCCTAACCAAAATCCTCATGAAAGTTGTCATGAATCCGGAAGAAATTGGCATGATCACATTCCCTTTGCCCTTTGGGCTTATCGTACTAGCATTCGTACCTCCACTAATGCCACACCTTTTCTTTGGTATATGGTGAGGGCTGTCTTGCCTCTCGAAATACAAATACCCTCCTTAGAATATCTCTTGGGATATTCTCACAATGATGATTTCCGCCAAGAGCGGTTAGCCCAATTAGAGCTTCTTGACGGCGTCGTCTTACGGCTCTTGATCACCTCAAATCTATCAAAAACGTATCAAGCGTGCTTATGATAAACGACTTCATGAGCGTACCTTTAAGGTTGGTGATCTTGTCCTCAAAGAGAATCAACATGTAACCAAACTAGAAAAGAGCAAACGTGGAAAATTTGCTCCTAATTGGATTGGGCCTTATATAATCACTCACACTTATGGATCGAGGCACTTATCGTTTAGCTTAAGCAATGGTAAACTGAGCTTTGAACCCCTAATGCCTTGCATCTTCGACCATTCTCTTTGTTGAATTTAGTGTTATATCACTTCTTATCTACTGCCCGCCCTTGAGCTCACTTACCACCACATACACTTTGTTTCCTACACCTCATAATAAAAATCAAGCTCACATAGTTTGATTCTCACTTCACCTCAAAGAATGCCTTCCCTTTTTAGTCTAGTCCATGACTTCAAAGTATTAAAATAAGCCGTATTCTTATGGGATTTTCTTGAGTCAAACTTCCTGCAAAAACTAGATGCTTCACGTCGAAAGGACATCTAGCTATCTACCTTATATATATTGCTCCCTCGAAGGACAGCTATATGCCAAATTATTCTGCTATTATATATAGACTGCTCCCCCGAAGGACAGCTATGCACTAAAATCATATCTGCTACTATAAATAGACTACTCCCTCGAAGGACAGCTATACACAGTCAGCCTTTATCAGAAGCTTCTCGCATGGATCAGCTTTGTGAAGACCTCAAGAATAGTACAATCAATATCCCTTGTAGACTTCCCGCATCGATCAGTCTATATTCAGTAAAATAAAATCCTCATTCAAAAGAACTTTTGGGTCATGGACTTGTCTATTTAGGGTAGGTTCTCTTTCGTCAGAACACTCGCTTTGTAACAAGTTCTCTTTACCTCAGTTATATCATCCACCTCACCTCACCATTTGTTTCAACTCAAGGGACGTGACGTACACCCGATATATTGTGATCATACAACTCTTTTCACCTATTGACTTCTCGTCTATGCACGGTACCTAGGGCTTCAGGCTCGTTCTACGTTGTGTGGTTTGTTTAGCTCTTTTCACCTACGGAGCACTCTTTCCTCTTTGCCTCGCATCTAGGATTGTGTGTTGATCTTAATCAGGACATGGTTCCCTTCTACTTGGGTAGGCTAACTTTACTTCCCTTATACCTTTTACACATCACCAATTCATTACCAACACCAACAACCTTACCTTACCAATATTAATATCAATATTTTTACCAACCAACCAATTGCCTAAACCGTACCAAATTGCCTAAATTCACCTCTCCACTGGTCCTAAGGAGAACTACATCGATCTCGAGGCCCTCCTTGCTTTGTGCAATGGGCTATGTAGGCGACACTTAGGAGACATGGGGTCTCCCAAGGTTAGCTCGACCATCCCCTACCATAACCTATCATGTGTTGTGTAAATATAAATATTTTCACGTATTTATATTTAATCACATCCTCTTTATCCTTTTTGCAAAACACCAAAAATCCAACATGGCCCATTCTTATTATTTTCATAACTCAAATCAACATACATATTTTTTTATTTAGATGGCCAAACAAATACATCTTCTTACCAACCATTCGCATCCTTATTTATTCTTATACCTCGATAACCTACCTATCCCCCGACCCATCCCGAGGCCTCACCACCCTAACCATGATCGCCCGACCCAAGGCCTCCACCTCAACCAACTTGGCCCGACCCAAGGCCTCCACCTACCTATCCGGCCCGACCAAGGCCTGGAGGATTTGGCCTCTGACCCAGGCCGCCACCCAACAACTTGGCTCCGACCCAGGCCTCAACCTACCCATCCGGCCTCTCCCAAGGCCTCACCTATCGCAGCTACCATTTGGCCCGACCAGGCCGCCACCCAACAACTCTGCTAGCCGACCCAAGGCCTCAACCTACCTATCTGCCCGGCCCGACCCAGGCCTCACCTAACCATTTGGCCCGACCCAAGGCCGCCACCCAATAACTTGGCACGACCCAAGGCCTCGGCAACCTACCTACTATCCGGCCCGACCCAGGCCTCACCCAACCATTTGCTCTGACCCCCAGGCCTCGGCCCAACATCTTAGCCCCGACCCAGGCCTCAACTTACTTATCCGGCCCGACCCAGGCCTCACCCTAACCATTTGGCCCGACCCAAGGCCCCAGCACCCAACAACTTGGCCCGACCCAAGGCCTCAACCTCCTATCTGGCCCGACCCAGGCCTCACCCTAACCATCCGGCCCGACCCAGGCCTCGGCCTACCTATCCGGCCCGACCCAAGGCCTCACCCTAACCATTTGGCCCGACCCAAGGCCGGAACCCAACAACTTGGCCCGACCCAAGGCCTCAACCTACCTATCCGGCCCGACCCAAGGCCTCACCCTAACCATCCGGCCCGACCCAGGCCTCAACCTACCTAACCATCCTGGCCCGACCCAAAGCCTCACCTACTCCTAACCATCCGGCCCGACCCAAAGGCCTCACCCTACCCATCCGGCCCGACCCAAGGCCATAACCCAACAACTTGGCCCGACCCACGGCCGTATCACTTCAATACCTTACCCAACATCAACAACATACACTTTTATCCACCCATCATGTAGCTTTTTGTTCCATCGAGCTCACTGTTCGTGTTTTAGCATGATTAGGGTCCCGACTTGATCGTCGACCAACTTTGCCTAGACCTCGGCCGTGACGTTTATCTCAACCAAACCAACCATTTGAGTGCTTTGCCGAACATGCCTAAACGTTCTAGTACCTTACATTATATACTGGAGCTACTTCCTATGCCTTGGATACGAGGATTATATCACCCTTGTTTGGATAAACTATCGACCTTTGCCTATGCATTGTTGGTTTGCTCGTCAAATCATGTACCTAGTCGCACTATTGCATTTCAACGTAAATCGTCTGCTTCCTTGGACTTACCCCACCTTTTCCCCATCATCTCTACACCATTTACCCTTTATCAACCCTATCCACTGATTTCAAGTTCTCTCAATCTGTGATAGATTTGAGGGGATTACCTATACCCTTAACGGGGAAACCACTTCATATTATTGTCCGTGCGGACTTTACAAAACAAGCTACGACGAAATAAGGGAGCTAATGTAGACACCAAATTTGTGTCTTACGACCCCTTGTGACCCGCATCTCATTTCGTGACCTAACCTCATCACCTAAACCTTACACAATTATTTATTAATTACCTTGTAATTGATAAATCCACATCACCTACCCTTACCTCATTTTGCCACCTCATCATGACCTAGTCCTAACCTAAACTAACCTAATTAAGACCTATAATTGGTCCACACCTACACCCATGACTAATGACCCCTTTCTCGCACCCAAAACCGACCTTCTAGTCACTTGACCAAGCCCATGACTAATCTCTCGGAGAAAAGCGGGGAAAGTGGGCTGATTTTACTAAAAATAGCCTACTTTTTCCTAACCGATCTGCAGGTTCCTACTCGACCGCCGTCGGTTACGTAACCGCCATCGGTTCCCTGTAAATGGGCTCCCAAACCAAAAACAAAGGTCGAAGGATTTTTGAATCAAGAGAGAGCATCAGGAGCGATCAAGAGAATCCGGATCTTTACTTGGCTGAGCAGAGACAAGTGAAGAGACAAGAAGAGTTTGCAGCAAAGGAGATCAAGCCCAAGACTGCAACTAGATACCAGAGCCCTGTGATACTCAGCTGATCATCGGGAGGAGATATCTCATCTTACGTGTGTCGAGCCATCCTACCTCAGTTTTGCCTTTGCCATCAGAGTTCTTGGACCTGCATCTTCGTCAATAACTAGTAAGTTACATCTTGCATGTCCTTTTGATAATACTTCTTAGACTTTTGAATCATAGTCCTCACAAATCCATTCCTAGATCCACTACCCGGCAACATATTGCATCTAACTATCCTTCATCTACCTCTCATCATCTCATTACCTAATATCACCCATATACCAGCCTTACAAACAACACAGCTACCCTACAACAACAACCACTCCACAACACAACTAACCCACAGATCCTAGACCCTACCGATATCGGTTATCAGTAACCGGCATCGGTTACTGTGGTTTAAAACCAGAAATCAGCCTTTCCCCTACCTGTTTCAACAAAGCAACTTAATTGATATTTTACGGTCTTTGGCGTTAATTCAATTAGCAAATTGACCACCTTCGAAAGGAAGTTTTATATTTCCCGACCCACCCTCATTTATTGTCTAATCAAAATCTTGTGTTCTTGTGTTCTTATTTGGGTAGTCCTTCCAAGACAAAAAGGAGTTCTTCGCAGTCATCTTTCTCTACGGTCTAACCATCTCGACATTCTTGAAGTCAAGGACTACCCCAAAAAGACACATATCAATTGTATGGACAACATTATTTCCATAATGTACCATCCATGTCTTATCCATTCGTTTAGCTTTCCTTTTTAATTTCAATGCTAACTTAGTAGATATAAAACATTCAGTAGCTCTAGTATCAAAAAGTATGACTACAGGTGTACGAAATAACTTACCTTAACTTCTAAAGGTGTGACTTACTTTTCACTTGTTTGTTAGCTACCGCAAAGGTGTGTATCCCGTGATGTTGATTGCAATCGTCCTTCTTCAAAGGACAATGTGACTCGTAATGGTCCTTTCCATAGTTAAAACAACCTCCAACGGGCCCTTTCCTAGGCTCAAATTTATTTCCAGCCTTGAAGTTATCATTCTGGCTTCCATAGGACTTTTTTCCATTACCACTATTTTTGGTAAAGTCGTTCGCATACTAGTAACAGGTTTGTTCATTCCTGTTTTCTTATTGTTATCTGCAAAAATTTTGTTTTTCATGCTAAACCTCTTCCAGGGTCCCTTTTTAGGTGCAAGAGATGAAGAAGAGTTGGGAATCTTCTTCCTAATCTCCTCCCTATGAGCAGAGATTGCTCTCAATTTCTGTTCTTGCCTTATTGCCTTTTCGACAACTCCTTCCATAGTGGTCGACCGTGGACATCCACCTCACCACCAATGATGGGATTCAAATGCATTATGAACTTTCGTATCCTGAAATTCTCATTAGCTTGGTACTGCGGTACATACTTAAGGAGTTTAGTAAACCCTTCCCAGTATTTTGTCACAGTACGACTTTCCTTGAGACAAGTTCTGAAATTCAATCATTTTCTGATAAAAATAGTTGAGGCAGCCATCATTGCCTAAAGTAAATTTTAAATTGATCCCATGTTATGTCTGTTTTGACAATATTCAACTCAACCTTACAGTTGTCCCACCATGATGATGCTTCATGAGAAAGGTATATGCCCCCTATATTCCTTTTGTCTCCTTGGAGAAGTTTCTTATTGCAAAGTACTTCTCCATTTCACTAAGAAAATTTTTAGCCCCGTCCCCAAGTGTAGTTCCATAAAACTTTGGAGGACTTATTCTCTTTCTATCATTTGTGATTTCCGCCGCTAATCTTGCCCTTTTATTTTCAGGCTGATTAGGAACGTTCACGTTACTATTATCAACACTCAGATTTCCTCCATTGGTGTTGTCCATGGGAAGTGGCTGATCACTAATATTAGCATCTTCTTCCTCCTCCTCACTTCCCACTGCTTGTTGTTCCAAAATAGTCAGACAATCTCTTGTATCTAGCAGGAAACAAGGATTTCATCTAGTTTTTGGGCAGTAGCTACTTCTCCACCTAGTAATGGGTTGTTCGTAGCATTCCCTCTTGTTCTAACCATTTTCTATTCAACAAGAAAATGTAAATCTTATCAAATTGTGGACTCATTAGGTCCAAGAGCTGTAACCTTCAGCTTTGATACCAAGATGTAACATTCCCATTTTAAGACACTAGAACAAGGGATTTTTTTGATAACGTTCTCTATTCTAAATTACATAATTCAGAACACATGATCAAGTTTTAATAATTGTTCTCTATTCTAAATGACATAATTTAGAACACACAATGCTATTGAAACCAATGTTCTCTATTCACATATTCATAATATGGAACACACATCCAATGCCATTCAATCATATAACAGATAACCATATACTACTGTAATGACTCGAAGAACTACCGATCTCCCATTTCATGGCTTGGAGTTTCATCAATCTCTCATTTCATGACTCGGCTACTTACCAATCCTTCATGTTAATCCATGCATTGTATACTAAGTATAATTGGTTTTATTTACCATTTCAGTTATTGAAGTGTTCCATTTAAGAGGCCTATCTGAATATCTATTACCGATATTCATCTGAAATCCTACTTCTTAAACCAGGTGATCGGACAATGCAACCAGCAACTTGTGATACTTTGGCCAAATATTTTCACATGCTTAGCATGATCATATTCCTAGATGTCATACTCGTTAATGGAATACATCGTTCAACCCACTTCATCTGTTATCTAGAATGGTCCCTTCTGACTTCTGTCAGACCTCTTGTCCAAGTTGAACTTTAACCAAAGATAGCAATACGAAAGAGTATAGAAAGGCACTTGAGGTGACTAAAGGTATGCAGACATACCTCGTCGACCCTAGTCGATTGCATGTGTCTAGTTACTTTTAGTCTACTCGAGTCACTCCGTATACAAGGTCACATTCCTAGCTTGGTCCAAAGTAAAATTGAGGCCAAGTCCAAGCTTATGTAAACCTTGATGATTTGATTCGGAAGGGTGTTGTAACATGTCAGCTACAACATTGTGTCATCATGAAGGCCTAGCCTTCATGAAGACACCTTATCAGCAGGTGGCATGTGCCAACATCCTACGGAATCCTCCCATCAAGGGTTACACATCCAGCTAAAAGTTTGATTAGATTCTTATCTTAAATTTTTAAGAATAAGTTTCAGCAACCTTGTTGATAGCCTTCATGATGACACAATGTTGCAGCTGACATGTGCCAACATCCTACGGAATCCTCCCATCAAGGGTTACACATCCAGCTAAAAGTTTGATTAGATTCTTATCTTAAATATTTAAGAATAAGTTTCAGCAACCTTGTTGATCCTCTAACCTCATAGTTCATTACAGTTGCATAATTAGGAATGACGTGAAATGTCTTGTAGCTCAATATACATTCACTCCTCCTTACCGAAGGATTACATATTCCTTTCTTGGTTCATTAATTAAAGCTTCAGACTTACAGTCCATTGCAGCTTAACGAAGTAAGATTAACTTACTAAGCTTATTCAAGTTTATCCGCAACTGATTTTAAATTCAAGTTTCCCCTTTTTTTGTCATTTATATGAGATCTATCTCCCATATAGGTATTTTCATTTATTTACAATTACCTTATTTCAGTCTAAGGTTTGTTAAGAGGAGATATGATTCCTCCTTCCGAATATCCTTTGGGTAAAACATCCCAAAGAATATTAATGAAATCTGATTACAGAATTCAACTGTCCTTTCATTAAGATTCATTGTTTTAAAATTCCATTCCGAATTTCATTTATACAAGAGTTCATATATATGTCATACTCTTTTACTAATGTCAATTTAAAGACCCATATAGACCTAAGTATCAATTAATTGTACATTCCAACTTAAGAGTTGTGATCAAGTGAAGATTAGACATTATGTCCATTTAGTTCTAATAGCCATCATCGAATAAATACAAATTCATCGAATAGGATTAACTACTTGATTGGGTAAGTGCAGGAAGTTGATGGACAAATATAGGGTCATCCGTGGACATCATATTGCAAATAACAACATAATATCAACTTGTAGGGATTATTAGCAATATATACACTCAAAATTAGACAAAATTATATTAATATGAATCATAGCATCCGGAATCTAGTTTCTAAAATACTAATTTTTGTAAAAAATGGACAAGATTAGCTATATTAAACACTCAAAATTCAATGACTTGGTTTTTTTTTTTAAAAACGCCGATAAGATTATAGTCCGTTTGCCCACAATTTGGATGACCAAAAATTGATATATATATTTTTCCTTTGGTGAGAAGTTATATGCCACTATCTATCTTGGGATGGATTTTATTTTGTATTTTTTTGAGTAATATTTTATTTTTTATGATTTTTTCCGTGAAAGTGGTATGAAAACATAAAGAAAACAGAGCACTTTCCGTTTGCCCGCCATAACTTCATCAAAAAATATTGAAATCAAATAATTTTTTTTTGAACATGTATATAATTTCACCACGGTTGGGATGGTATAAGTTTTATCACATTCTGATAAGTGAAAAAAAATTGCAGTCTTAAACGTAGACATAAACATTCACAAGAAAAAGTGTCTTAAAGACCTACTATTAGTAAAAAATTATAAAATGATATTTATCCTATTCTATTCACTTTAAAATCAGTATTTCTACAAAGCTAATAGTCTCCCCTACGCAATGGTACCATTTTTATGACATATTTTTTACTTTTCGGCATGGTTCAAGTCCGCGGAAGACTAAATTTGATGTTTTACTGTTTTTAATGTAAAATTCAGATTTGATGTCCACTTAATTGTCCCCCAACTTGGTGGACTTACCCATTATACTTCAATAATTCAATAATGATACAACAATTAAAATAACACACCTTTCCCTTTTACTCATTTCCCCAAGATTGAAATTTATACAATTTACAAGTCCACACAACCGGACTTCATTCATACCAATCAACAATAACAATTCATAAAGAAAGAAGAATACAACTTTTTCTTTTTCCCTTTCCCATGAGAAGGACAATAAAATCTCAGAAAAGATCCATCCCTTAGTTAAACAGAAGAAGCATCATAAAACAACATGTCTTCTTCTAACATTTACGTACTCCATCTGCAAGAATTTCTAGCACGGATCAGTTCGACGAACTGAGCATGTTAAACTCTTACTATTAAAAAGAAGTGCTTTTGATTATCCGTTTCAGTAAAAGAACTCTGCTTTTATGAAACGTCCCATAATTATAATGGACATCACATAAGAATTAAGTACCGAAAAGGATAACCAATCTAACAACCATGTCACAATAATCAACAGTATAATCAACAGTACCATTAATTAATAATTCCTCAAATATTTATTGCAAACAAGCAATGTTATATCTCCATTACTTAACCATTTCTTTCAAAAATGAATGTAGTTCATTTTGATTCCAAACAGTTAACCCAAGAATATTAACTCTAACTGTTCTCTAATAGGAGCATTTAAAAGAAGTAATAAAATTACTGTTTGGACACAATCAGTTCATTTCCGTTCCGTCTTGTAAATGGAATTCTCATAGTAAGTTGACTAAAATTTTAAACAAAACTCTTTCCTTTTTACTACTCAATAAACATCATCCGAGTTCAAATGCAGGAGAAGAAGGTAGACAATCATCACAAAATAGCTCTTATCACTTTTCTGAATTCTACAACAGCAAGGTAATTACCTAATTCAGAAAGAGAAAACAAAAGTGAAATGCAATCATGTACACCCGAAGGCAGTTACAGTTTATTCCATTATTTATTTACTAAGAATTTAAAAGGAGAAATAAAGAAAGCAGTGTTTTCTCCAGCTAACGATTCCATAACATCTTCTTATTAACACGATTGAACTAGTCAATCTTATGCAAGGAAGAACATCAATTAATATTAACAGTCAAGAGAGAAAGATCTGTAAATCATTAATTAAAATGAGATAGAAATTCTCGTTACCTCCTTCCAACACATTACCAAAGGTAAACTGTGATATGCAACCATAATAATGATGTAATTCCTTTTCTCACCAAGAATCTGGAACAATTTTTAATATCTTATCAACTACTATAAAAAGAAGAATATTTAATTTATATGTTTTACGACTGAGTCGAAGGTATCAAACCATAACAAAATTTTCAATCGCACCCTTCAATATTAATTTCCTTCACTGAAACAATGTGTTTTCCTCAACATAAAAACAAGTAAATGTTTACAACCCAACAACATAATCTTGTTTCCACTGGAATGCTAAAAGAAAGAAATCAATTATAATCATGAAGGTATGGGATTTACCCTTATTCAGTTGTAATGAAAACAACAAGAAGTTTAAATTCACAGAACCTATACTCACCAATGAGTTCGAAGCAGTAAAAACCACACATTCAACATCAATCCTTCAGTTAAACAATTTGATGTACCTTCCAGGTTTAGTCAGATGTTGTTTTCAAACATTCAGTCATGGTACCCAAAAATCAGAATAGAAGAACTTTACAACATTTCAAAACAAACAGCAGTGAAGAAGATATGACGACCTCGTATCCCAAAGAGAACCCACATCTCAATTAATTTTTTTCGAGCAAAGAAGGACAACCCACAGAAGATCTATCCAAACATGCACGAAATCTATAACTTTCTAAACATATAAAACTCAGCGAACAGTATGCTAATCACTATTACGTTTTTCAAGTTTAAACCCACAACAGACCACAAAACCGAATGCACACATTTTCTTAAAATTCTAACAACAATGGGGGATTTTATACCCATTTACAGTTTTGGCTGAAACAACATCTTTCCATAAATGCATCTCGAATATACCATAAGGCATTTTTTAAATGACGATTTCAAGCAAGAATCACAGTCCAATAATAAACATATCAAAACATTTGCAATAAACCACAAATTTCCAAAACAAAATTCATTTATTGAAACGTTTAATGAAAAGCATAGCTATTTAACAGAAAGGGCTTAACATGCCTGATAAAACTTCTTGTTGTTGGTAGGAAATCACACTTGCCCTCAAAAGTTCCTCTTTTTAAGAACGACAAACAAAAATTTTCCCAACAGCCTCCTTGTTTCCACAGGCTCAAAAACAGCCGAAGGTAATCAAAATAACTACAACAATGGCCAAAAAAAATTTGCAAGTTTGAAAGAACAACCATGGCAGAGCCAAAAACCAGAAAACCAAATGAACACAATAACCCCGAAAATCCTCTTTCCTCTTTCCTAGGCGGGTTGGTTGCCAAAACCAATGTTAATAAATGCATTGAATGCATTTTCCCTCTCTTTCTCCACGCCACCACCAACTCAAATTTGGCAAGTTTTACTTTTTAAATTTTGCATGTAGTTTGAATTTAGTTACATTGCTAATTAGATACCTCCAACTCCCATGCTCCCACCAACTTTGGTGACTAAAACTACAAGGACTGAAATTAAGTCCTTCATTAAAGCTTAAACCTTCCCCCTTATCCTCCCACTTGACATGTATTTCCCCTTAGGTCTCCCATAGGGTTAATAATAGCTTAGGTTACAATGTCAATGGTTAGGTTTCCATCTAGGTCACAAATCATTAGGATTTGTAATAATTTACATCCCCTTTAATTTAAAATCCACATAGGATAGTTATTAGGTCATAGGTTAAAACATAACCCGTAGTATTTTAATTAATAGGTTCCAAGTAGGTTTTACCGACTTAGGTTTAAAAATAGTATAATGCAGGACATTCCGTCCAATGCGTAATATATACCTTGTTCATTTTGCATCAAACCTCTTACTGCCTTACGCTTTCCAGCGTTACAATTTATACGTATTCTGGAAATTGAATCTTACCTTTGGCAAGCATGGTGCCAAGTAATTATACCTGTAACCAGGTTCTTTAAAATTTACAACAATCTCCAGCCTGGTTCTAGACTTCATTCTATTTAGAAATTCAATCGACAAGACGACAATAAAGAAGGATGAAAGCATACCTTGGATCAATGGAATTGATTCAAGGTGTCTTTTAACATAAATATGAGTTCATCAAATACAAAAGCAATTCTGCAGGTTCACACTTGCAAAACACAAGTGATAACGACATCAGTCCCAAGTAAGTAAAGTTACAGTAAGCAAGGGTTCAGATTAGTGACACATGATTTTTAAGATTAAAAGATACATCTTAACATAATAATCCTCATTTCCATAGTTGCAGCATCACGAAAAGATGTTATCATAGTAGCTGCCAAAATCAAGACGTTACATAGGATTCTTTAGTCTTTCACCTCATGGATAAAAATCCTTTTGAGGCATTTACTACTAACATTCCAATGATCTAAATTCATATATAAATTCCAACCCTCATAATACAAATATTTTGTTATATTCCTCCCGTGAGGAATCAAAATGGATCAAAACTTCTACTTGATGTCACCTCTATTGTTCCCACATTTTCCTTTAATGTTTCTTCTCCCCACCTCCATAAGAGCATATAATTTAATGTCTACATTCAAATCTCTACTACTCATTTTTAAGTCTCCTCTTATCTATCATATTCAACCAAATTGTTCTTCTAATAAAAATGCCTTAGAATCCTTTGTGTGTAATCTACAAGCCAAATATATTCAATCAAAATGAAGAAAAACTATCTACTCTTCTTCAAATAATTCCTCACTTCTTTGTCACACAATTGAGAGAGAGAGAGAGAGAGAGAGAGAGAGAGAGAGAGAGAGAGAGAGAGAGAGAGAGCTTGATTATGACATATAATGGGATACTCAATGGAAAAATTACACTCGAACAATGTCACAAATTTCCTCCAAGTATTCAGCAAGAAAAACATGAACTTAAGAACAATTTATGCTTGGTAAAAACTTACACAAGGAGAGAAAAGACATCAAAAAGTGTAAATAACAACTATCAAGGTCAGTAACATAATTATCGAGACCAAAGAAATTGATAACTAAGAACTTAATAAAATCTCATGAACATAAATATTGTTGGACTCCAATATAATCAAAGATGTGAATGCTCCAAGAATCAGCAAGAGATTAACCAAAAATAAAAAAGAGTGTGCATAAGGAAAAATAATCTACTCATTCTCATAGATAAAAAAATGGGTACATATAGGAGTGTTTTGTAACTCCCATGCATGGACTCATCATACCTCCATAAGGGAGAAAGGAGTTACATTCCATAATGGGAAATTAACTCATGTACGATGTGCACTAACGCATATGCAATATTGTATGTCATAATCTTTCATATAACTCTTAATGAAAACCTAGACCTATGATCTCACCTAATTGAGATGAATCACCATGGGTGTGAGAAAATCACATAATCAATAACTAGAGGTGAATAATAACCCTCACACTAACATCCCCTCTTCATTGAAGATTAGGTAGAGCTCATAGCAAGTCAAAAAATAAGATGAAATCCAATATAAAACCTAATAAATATGTTTTATATGGGTCTCGAAAAATAAAGGCATGATAACGTACCCATGTATAAACAATGATATTTCTCGAAAAGAATAAGAGGGGAGAAAAAGATCTTTGGAAACTAGGCCTAATGAGGTACCCATGTACAATGGGGATCTCAATTAATGGAGAAATACCACAAGGGAAAACATCCACTTACAAAAGATAGACGAATCTCCTAAACAACCTAAGAAATATGCATCAAATGGGTCTCAATAACTAAGGCTCGATAAGTTACCCATGTACAAGCTGTAATATTTCTACAAGAAGAAGATGAGGAGGAGATTGAAATCTTGAAGTAGATGTTCTCTAGTAGTAGAGCTCATCCCAAAAGGAGATCACATCTGAAGATACTTTGCTTCAGTGAGGGGTTCGGTAAAGAATCCTACATAAGTCTCAGAACTTTATTAAGTCTCCAAGAAGAGTTTTAATGATGTGGTTTTCTACCTATAGACTAAATAAGGTCCATCTATATTGAAAAATGTTTATATCCTTATATATAATAGAAATGGTGCATTGAATATCCTCCCATTTGATGAAGGAACACGCAGAAGTAGTACAAATAACTTTGAATTTGGGCCACAACTAAAGCATGACATAGGTGTTGAAATAATGTGCTCAAGAACAAAAGGTACTACCACTAATGTAGAACTGTCAGAGTATGGGTATGAATCATTCATTGAAAGAATGTCCATAGGAAATGAATGAACAATAACCTCCACAATGTTGGAATGATGATGCATAAGAAGGGGCATATCAATGATGTTCTCCAAAATAGTACAAGTGATTTTTATCCCGAAGGGGAAATCCCAAAAAGTAGATGAGGGACTCCTCCGCAGTGTAAATATGTGAAGGAATGGTTAAATAAACTCGATGTAATGTTGTTCAAAAGTAGGTTTTGTAAAGGTACATCTAAGTTATGGAAGATAATCATCTCAAAAAGGTTGTTAAACAAGTACAATAGAAATGTTTGACATGTATGAATCATTTGTTCACAAGAATTAGGATGTGTAGATGGTGAAATGAAAGTATGTGGCTAGGAACATGACTTCTTGGTGTTCAATGGATAAAGGAGGTTTCAACATTATTTAAAGGGTGACCAAAATACAAAGGGTATGTATCCTCATCGATATTCTCATCATTAGAACTAGAATAACAAACCCCATCATCAAAAATATCATAAAACAATTCAAAGTGTCGGTTAAATTACCATTACATGAAGTAGGTGTGTAAATAACTTTGGTAGAAGAAGAACAATCAATGATAATATCTAAAGGGTCTCCATATTAGGACTGAATAATCCTCCAAACTACGTGAGGAACTACGTGTGTGCCATATGATGGTGAATAGATATGTAAATGTGTATCAAAAACAACCAAGAACCATATCACAAGTGTTAATCCAATCATTGAGCTGGTATAAATCATCGGTGGTAGATACTTGTCAATGCCAGTATGGATAAAGATATTGTTGAGTGAGAAAATGTTCCAAGCTTGAACACTATGATGTATAAATCTCCCTACCAAGAAGAAGTGGAGGAGGATGTAATACATATTTTGTCCTACAAAGCATAATTTTTGAAAGAACATCCTCCATGGCGCATTTGTGTATAAGAGTAATCAATGCAAGATAGTATTGAATGACAAATCATGCTCAAATAGACGTCGGAGTTAGAAAAAATGCGCTCGGAATGTAAGAATAAAAGGGTGAAAGAATACACTCAAGGATTTGAGACATCAAACTCAAAGAAAAATGTGTTTTCATGTGATTACAACACCATAGGACAATATTTTTAACCCGGTATTTACAAAATTTCAAAATTTGAGTGATTTGATTATAATTAGGTGTGAGTGTGCATCGTTAAATAGTTAGTCGTTCACCTTGCAATTAGCGTAAAATTACGCAATTATGGAGACAACAATGATTTTCAAGAGATTGAAGCAAATTAACACCATAAGCAAGAACAAAACAAGGCTAAAACAAGAAGGGAAAAAATAATTTTCATGTGAGAAATAGAGTCTCATGCCGCAACAAAACCCCCTTACCACAAGGCTATGGAAAACTTGCTCACTAGTTTGCAAGTAACAAGGGTGATACAAAGCAAAAAGTGACTTGAAACAAGTCCACAGGGACCTCCAGACACAACAAGGGCTCCTAGAGGGCGAAAACACTAGGAATGATGTTACACAATCCAACAAAAGATTAGTAGCAAATAACGTCTAATAACGCTAAAAATGCACTTTAATTTTCCCAATTAATCTAATTTTAATGATCGAAAAGTTTTATAAAAGCGATTAAAAACAAAACAATAATATGCTAATTAAATTAATTAAAGATCCAAAAACATTAATTAGATGCCTAATTAAAAATATTAAGACCCTCATAATTAAAACAATTTACCTCCACCGATTAAAATATTAGATCCTAATCAATCTTAAGACCCAACTTCTAGATTAATTAAACCTACCTCTTTAGAGATAAAGCCTACCTTTTTAAACACTTAACCACCTTACCTTTTAATATAAAAATACCCATTACAACCCCATTCTAAATTTAAAAAACTTCGAAAGGATTAAATAAATCAAACTAAAAAAACAAAAAGAAGTAGGTTAATTATTCAATGCAAAAAGAACTCGGTTAAAACAGTTCGAAGAGGATACTAAGTAGGCCGTTACATAGCTGATAGTTCGGAACAAAGATGGATGAGAAGAGCTCGGCGTAGCATGGTTACATTGAGCGGAGAAAGAGCGACCAAGGGAAGACTTTGAGAGGGAACACATGACACGAGATGTAGAGAAAAACACAACCCAAGCTTGCGGCACACCTCGACTAAAAACTAACACAGACAAAGGAAAAACCCAAACTAAAACACATCTCGACTTAAATCTCAAGTAACTCACCCCATGATCAGACACGAAGTAATGAAAAGGGCAAGGAAAACTACCAACTTGATGCACGTAAATCAAAACCCGATGCAATCAAAGCAACTCGACCATACAAAAAAATGTAAGTTAACCATGCAAAAATTAATATAGCTCATAAAGAACCAAACTCGCTGAAGATTTCGACTCGCCTAGTTGAGAAAGTAATATATGGGAGGAAATAGAGAAGGCAAAATATAGGTGTAAGGCACAAAATGAAAACCATGAAGGGGAGAAGAGTAGGAAGGATAAAACTAGAAAATTTTCAAATAATATTTTATTTTTAATGAAAGTGATAAATATGATGAAACTATAAAAAGTACAATCTATCTCTAAAAATAACTTTCCCACCAAATTTAAGCAAGGGAATCATATAAATATAAATTTATGTATTCATAACAAAGGATCAATTAGTAAGCATTAGCTATCACCACCTAAGGCTACATCCATCAAGCATATAAGAGCTCCATTGCATCCATCTAGCACCACCTAAGAGACACAAGGGTTGGTTATTCTTCATACACTTCATAGAATGGAATTTTAATCTATTCCATGCACACATCTATTACATTTATTTACATATATCTTAATTTCTCTCTATCAAGTGAGACGTATAAGAGCCACCTAGGGCATGATTCCGCACGCGCACACACACACACAAAAAGAATTACATTGGGTATGCGATGTAGTGGACTACTCGGTCATAAGATCTCCATTGTGACAACCGAGGACATTCCACCCTCATTCTACATTTTTCTTTGTTAGTATTTTATGTCTATTTGATGGTTTTGTAGGTTCACATTTCATTGTAGGTTTCAAGTGACCTTGGCAATCATTGTGCAACCTTAGAGCGACCAAATGAGAAAAACAATGAATACCTCACGACCACTCAGAGGAGGTTTCTTGAACATTTCCACAGAACCCGGACACCCATAAACATGTCTCACGGAGCCCGCAGGTGCCCCTAACTCTCTCCAGTGTCGCAGTCCAACTTATTCTTCTACAACCGTATTTATCCGAGCTTCGGTGTGATGGTCGTGCTTCGTATTTCATGTTTTCTAGATCTATACACCTCTGACATTTCTATGAATCATCTAAGGCTTCTTACCCTCTCTTTGCACTTAGATTTTTAGTTTATTGCTTAGTTGCTTGGGATAATTTCTATACTTAATTGTTTATTCATTTATTACTACAACAACAATCAAATTAGGCATCTAAATCCATATTTATCTTAATCATTTTGGTGAACTTGAACTTGATTTGAACGCTCTTAGGATCCTCATCCTTTCATTACTCCTATCTTTCTAGGGTATCTTCATCATGAGTATCTCTATTAATGATTTCTTGCTCATCAATCCTGAATTAAGAGATAGAATAAAAAATCTCCTTGCTACCACTCGTATTCCCGCAAATATGCATCCCGATTCGAATATCAAACATTTTTGATGATTTTTCTTAGCATATTGCTTTCCCTTAGAATTCTAATGCTTATCTTACTATTTTTTACAATGATCCACCCTTGCATATCATGATCTACATTTACATTATGGGTTTCAAATGTACTTTAATCGATAATGGATATGAACTTAATATTTTTCCTATGTCATTCATAAAAAATCCTTGTCTTTCTCGCTGCCAATGTTGGTCAATCGTGCCTTTCTCTTCATGCATATGATGGTTTTTTTCATCCATGTGTAGGCCACATTACTCTTCCTATCATTGTAGGGCCGAAAACCATTAACATAATTTTCTTTGTCATTGAATTTCCGGTTTCATATAACTATTTTATTTGATCGGTTATGGCTTCACGCCATTCAAAAATTTTCATCTATAGTACATCGTTGTGTTAAATTCATACATGAGGGCATAGAGTATACAATTCCTAGCAATCATGATTTTGTTTGCATTGTCACTACTTATGGTCTTCGAGACTTTTATATCATAGTCTTTCTTGCACATGCTCCCTGTAGTTCTCCACTTACACTCGGAAAATATTGGCTTCATTACATTGGGGGAATGTTAGATCCTAATCATATTGATATATCTTTCCCCATGCCGTTTGGTTGTGTTTTAATTTGTAATGAATCATTCAAAGGATATTCACCAAATCTCACTCATTAGTATGCACATGGGTGTCCATTACCTCCTTTTACTAATGAGGAATACACTATGGGCATGTATAATTTATGTCTAATTGATCCTTTCTCAATCAATTTGAAATTATCATTTATTAAGTTTCGATGCTTCACCATTCTGTTTGATCATGACAATGATGACCTTTTAGATGGCATTACTTGATCACTTTCATCATCACATACTTGGGGGCATCTTACTTATTCCCCCTTTTAACATCAAAAAGTGATATATTTTCCATTCACTTTGCATCTAGTCTTTCACATACACCATATACATCTTGATACACTCTTGTATCATCATTTCCAAATGATGCACTCTCGTGTTACGGTACACAATTGATCATTAAGGGCATACTATACACATGTACCTCACACACTACACTAAAAATTCACACATCGTGCATTTTACACCTATGACATCTTCTCTCGCAATCCCTACCACATGTTTTACGTATTATTTACTCTACACATTCACAACATATCTTTCTCACATCTACTACTACGTGCTAAACTCATTATCGTATAACACACTCTACTCACATGGTCCATACTTGAATGCCGATGGTCTAGAAATAAAATGAACCTCCCCACACTCTAATCATTGTGCTTTATTGATTGCATATTTTTAGTACACATATTCAAACCATTTCCCGATGACGCACTCTCATTTACGGTTCATTCTTGATTATTGAGGGGGCATAAATAAATGAACCTCACTACGTCATGTCAATTCACACTCACTCGGGGGCATGTGGTCCATATCACTCTCACTTTGCATTCCATTCGACTCATCCATAACATACCGCATATTTTGGTTGCATTTACTCTATCTTACACTTACTTGGTACATGTTCACTTTATTACACATTGTATATAGATATATTATATGGCATTATTTTTATCATACACACATGCGCATTCACTTCGTTTCTACTTGTGATAAAAATTTCTATAAATCGATACATGTAGCATGGATGCTTGGCACAATTCCTATTATCAGTCCCACAAAGAATCTTGGGGGCATCGACTTTCGTACACTATAGGTTCTATTGTTTCATTTTGTTTCATAACACACTACTTTACCATATTATACATGCCTTGACATAGTTTTTATCTTTATAACATGCTAACGGTTTGTTTCATGTGTAACATTTTTATGCAGGTCATTTTCCACCATGGTTGTCTATTACAATTGCTTGTTATTTCTTGTCATTGTTTTCCACTATTTGTCGGCTTTTCCATTTGTCTTGTTTACACACTATCTGATTTTAGATTCTTTAGACATGATTGTCTTGTGGCATCATGAATGGTGTCCCATGTTGGCAACCTACTTTTTGCAAAATAATTTTCCTTCTTTCTTGTTTCTATTATATTCTTACATCTTAGCGTATGTATTGTTTGTTTAGCATACATTTTGTCTTCTACATGCAATTTTATATTTACTTGTACAAACAATTATCTCCCATCCAATTTGTTTCCATGTTCCTTGTTTTTTACCAAGAACATTCCCTTCCCCCTCTAGGGAACAATTTCAACATAGTGGTCCGTCCTCTTTTGGGCCGCACTCCTTCAAATATTGCATGCACCCCAAATGAGGGCTGAATTATTTGGGTGAATCAATCACCCTATTCAATGTTACATAGACACAATACCAAAGTATATCAAAGTATTCAATTTTACGGCTCGAATCATACTTGGAACTTTAGCATCAGATCCCTTCCTCGAAACTTATAACTTAGGGGTAATTACAAAGTGATTGGTGGTTTAACATAGTATATAGAACTCTACATAGTGGATTTTACAAGGAAAACATTCCTTAGCACTCACGTTTGATCAAAATTTATACACCATCTGCAATGGTGTTCTACATTGTGAAAATAAGTTAAAGGTTGAAAGATAACACCGTACTTTTCTCCCAATGCTTCTTCCATGACCTAGCGTGAGATTTCTTTAAAAACTCATCATTGGGGAAACTATCGTGAGATCACACAAAAAGTCATTCCTCTACAATAGCTAAAGGACCCTTTCTACACTCTTTACTTGGAATAGATTAGGTGCACATGTTCTTTTTCACATTTTAGTGTTATTATATACTTATTTACATGATTTTTACACATATACATGTGTATTTGACTACTTGTTCATTCTTCTCTTTTACAGTCTATCTCGTATGGGAAACGGTAGTCTACATCATTCAACATCACAAACAATCAACATCAACTTCAACAATAGGTACATTGAGACATCTACACATGTGTTTCCACCCTAGGTTCATTTTCATCATCAATTTTTGCACTTTCTCCCCGCTTATTATCCATGCTTCACACTTTTATCACTCCATGATTTTTTCTTGTCCCACAACACAATTTCTACATCAATCTACATATATATCGGCACACATCTCTATCAATTTTATGTTACCAAGATTTACGCTCACCAACATAAAGTAGGGGAAAATGAAGACACAAAATCATGCAACTTGGGTAATTATCTAGTTTTGATTACATACTACTATCCATAGGAATCCTAAGTAAGGAAAGTACTAATTAACCCATGTCTTTGGAAACCTTTATTTACTCTTTGTTGCGACTTTTGGTCTTACACCTTACTTGCTTAGTATTCATTTTTATAATTCGACATTTATCATTTTGGAGACTAGTTCCCAACTAGGATGCCGGTGCTAGATGCCCTCGTCTGTCTTGGAGCCCGTAACCCCTTTATACTTTGTTCACAATTTTTGGGTGCTTTCTATTCATTTTAGCATCTTATCTTTTTGTTAGCTGGTATTTTTAGTGTTAATTACGAAATTCAAGTAAGGGAATCATATAAATATACAATTATGTGATAATAATAAATGACCAAGCACTAAGCATTAGCTAGCACCACCTATGGTTGCATCCATAAAGCATCTGAGAGCTCCATTACATCCATCTAGCACCACCAAGGGATGTAAGGGTTTTATCCTACATACGATTCATAGGAGGGAATTTCATTCTATTCCATGCATAAATCTATTATATTCATTTATATCTAGCTTATTTTCTCGCTATCAAGTACGACACACATAAGAGCCACCTAGGGCACGATTTCACACACACAAACCGAGAAATGCATTAGTCCGAGATGTAGTACACTACTCGATAGTAAGATCACCATTGTGATAGTTGAGGATAGTTTGAACCTTGATTCGGATCTTTCTTTTAAGAATTTTATGCCTATTTGAGGGTTTTGTGGGTTTATATTTCATTTCAAGTTTCCAGGTGACATGAGAGATCATTGTCAACCTCAAGGTGACCAAAGGTGAAAAAAACCTCGCGACCACTAATAGGAGGCTCCCTAAACATTTGTGTAGACGCAAGCACCTAGAAAGAGGTCTAGGGCACCTTGTAAGCACCCTTATCTCTCTCTAAGCTCCCCACCCAACTTATTCTTCTAGACTTGCATTTTTCTTAGCTTCGATGGGATATTCAGTGCTTCGTATTTTCTAATTTTCCATATCTTTACACCTCTAAGATTTCTATGAATCAACTAAGGATTCTTACTTTAATTTTTCACTTAGGGTTTTTTTATTGCTTAGTTTCTTGGGATAATTTATGTACTTAATTTTTATTCATTTACTACTACGATATCAATTAGATTAGGAATATAAATCCATATTTAGCTTAATCAACGACACCAACACAATCTTCTCGCACTCGAGGTTAAATCTTATCCTCTTCCTCCTATTTTTGTTTCACCTAAAATTTTTCTTTTCAATGGTAAGGAAGATCCAAAAGAACATCTCGATCATTTCATTTTCTTTCTTAGATTATTCCTTCAATGATGTAGTACTAACAAAATTGTTCCATAGAATTTTAAAATATTATGCATTACAAATATTGTATGATTTTCTTCTTCATTCTCTACGATATATTACTCCATTAGAAAATAAATTTTTGGCACATTTTTCTATTAATACATTTACTAAAATATCATATGCGAAAATGGATAAAATGAAAAAGGACCTAATGAGAAATTCAAAGTGAATATATTTTTGTTATATTCTAACTAAAATGAAAAAAAGACTATTATCTCAATTTTACCCCAAGAAAATTGAGCAAACACGACCTGCGCGCAGAAGAAATATAAGGGTCGATTCACGTCACATGAGCCCACGTTTCAAATCTAACGATTAGGATGTAGGTAGGCTCGAAAATGGAGGAGTAGGTCGACTCAAGGAGGAAAACAATGTCAAAGAATCCAGAGAGGGTCGACGAGGAAAATAGGGAAAGGCTCAAAGCCTTCTAAGCTTCTGACAAATGATTCGAGCGGGCTTAAATTGGCTAAGTATGGAAGAGACAGTGGAAGATGCCATGTGTCTCATCGACGCATCTCCAAAAAGTAAATCCAAAAGCAAGAGAATCAAACAAGCACCAAGCCTCCACGTGTCTAGAACCCCAAAAGTTGCACCGATATTGAAAAATCAACGAGCTAGTGAAGATACCACGCATCAACTAGGCACATTTCAATAGTGAGAGCCCAAGGTGAAGACTCAAATTAGCGCCAACCATCCACATGGTTAGGGTCTAAAAAAATCAAATGGCAAAGTGGGCCAAAATTAGGTGAAGTATAAGAGTGTTGGCGGAAGGCACCAAGTGTCTCAACGGTGCACATTCAAAGGTGCGACCCAAAGCAGAGACTCAAATGAGCACGAGGCTTCCATGTGTCTAGGGTTCGAAAAAGGCATTGGCTGAAATTTTCTAAGTATCGCAGACTTGTGGAAGGAGCCACGTGTCAGCTCGGTGCATCTTTAAAGGTAAATCTAAAAGTGGGTTCCCCAACAAGTGCTGAACTTCCACGTGTCCTAGGTCTGAAAATAGACAGTCGGAAGGCCGAAAAGTCAATATGGATAAAGTCAGCAGAGGGTGCCACATGCCTTAACCACACAAATTCAAGAGGGTGGCCCAAGGGCCAAACTCATACAAGCTCTAAGTCTCCATGTGCCTCGGGTCAGACATATGGCCCCGCAAAAAAAACTTAGCCAAAACACAAAGGAACAGAGCAAGCCGCGGAAGGTGCCACGTGTCTCTTTGGTGTAACTTCAAAAGAAAAATCCAAAATCATTCCCAAATTAGTGCCAACTCTACACGTGGCCATGTTTCAAGTCAAAGCGGGAAGGTGGGTCGTCGGAGGCAGTTTGAAATTTTTTCCCGAGAAGGCATAAAGTGTAAAAATGAGCTGCACCTCCACCGATGCCCAGAGGAGCCACGTGTCAAGCCTAAATTACATGTGAGAAGGTGGGACTTGGAGTGATTTTTTTCCAGGAGTGGGCCGACGGACCTGGGAAGACTTTTCACCCAAATGGAAAATGCGGACCGACGGGCCCGAAGATGGTTTTTTGACAAAATGAATTGCGGGGCTGTGGGGCATTTTTGCATTTTTGTATTTTTGTGCAAAAGGTGCAAAGTGAATTTCAGGCTGCGGACCCGTTCGCTAAACTGCTGGTTTTCACCATTTTTGTACGGACCCGACTCAAACATTCAAATGGGCATATCTTTCAATCCAGAGCTCGGATTTCAACAAATTTGGTACCATTGGAAAGGTCTCGACCTCCACTACGCCATAAAAACATAAAATATTATTTTTAGTAGGATTTGGTGGGTGAAAATCTAGAAAATGTCTTTTCCCATTAATACGGGATCTGATTGCTTCAGCTTCTAGGATTTTTGATTTTGGTTTTCCATTCTTCCTTCTTCAACACACCAAACAAACATGGGGAACTAGAATGGACATATTATAGGTGGATTTGTAGGAGCATTGATGGTGGTAGCTAGCCCCAAATAAGATTAGTCTCCTCTTCTCTCTCTCTTTCTTTTTGCATCTCGTAAAAGTGAGATTTTGGCTCATTGTAAAGGGTTGTTCATCTATTCTCTCCTACCCCCTCTCTATTTCTTCCTTAGGGTAGAATGCAGAGCTAAGCCTCCTCTCATGGCTTTGTACTAGTGTTTTCTTACCTCTTACCCATTGATGATGTACAATGTAATATTTTTGAGCAATAAAATCTATTTCGTGATGCATATGTCCATCCTTGGCTCATTTTATTGTCTCTTCTTACCTCTCATCGTTGCAGGGTATATTGTGCATACTTTGATGTCTATTGCAAGTTCTGGGAGTTATGCTTAATGGGTCTTGTAGTGGTGTTTCATGTGAATATAACTTTTGTTTGTGGTGTATCTTGTCCACCCTCTCCTCTGCTCACCTCTCTCCACTTTAGGTAGCCAGATCTGTGATCAACCACTTCCTTTTCTAGTGTATCGCCACTTGGTGTAGGATCCATTTTTCTTTCTCTCTCCCTATCCCCTTGGAGCAGCTTAGATTAGGATTAGAATACGTTCTTCCTGCACTCAAGTAGCTTGTGGTAGGTAGATTAGGAAGCAGGAACCAACCTTCTCTAGAGGTCCATCTTAGGTTTGCAAGTCCCACAACTTGAGAGATGGCCCAATGTTGTGCAATCACATCGAATGCCCCATTTCACACTTAGGCCATTCGGGGGTGCTGTGATTTTGCACTAAAATTTTTTGCATGCTTGGTGGGACACTAAGGTTAGTTTTTTCTCATCTTTTTGAGGTGTCTCATTCTCAACAGAGAATCAAAAGTGATCATACGACCACACTAATAGTTTCAACATGCCCAATGGGATAGGTTTGAAGCACCTTACCACTTCATCTAAGTAGGTTGGTGTGTTCCTATTAAGATTCAACAAAGGTGGGGGTCCATGTGTATAAAAAGATCTCAATAGTCAAGTGTGAACCGAAGCACAAGAGTTTGTCATCGGGTAATAACGATGATATTATGATGTATGAATGAGTGTGAATTCAAAATCGATGAAGATGTAATATGTGGATGTTTTGAAAAAAATGCTAGTAGGAGAGGGGAGCATCATTTGGGTTTACACATACTACAAAATGCACTACCTGTATAGCTCAATTTTCAATTTTTGTTCATGACACATTGGGTTACACAACGAGTGGGTTCGGATTAGTATACAAAACTCCATACACAAGTGGATTTTACGGGATAAGTTGTCCTTAGAATTATTAGGAGCAGTTATAAGATAGAGAATAAAGAAGACCTTCCTCTCTACACTAATTCTTCTAGTAGTGTCATATCACCCAAAAATCCAAACAATACGAGACCTCTTCACACTCTGGGAAGCAGATTACATGTTGGAGGATACATCGGACTTTCCTCCCTACACTTCTTTAGACTAATAGAGTGAGATCGCCTAGAAAACTTGAACTTCATCAACATTTATAGGATCCTTTCTAAACCCTTTTTCTCATCATGGATTAGGTGCACATGTTCCTTTTTCATTTTCATAATTTCATTACATGTTTTTTACACACATTACATACATCTTTACACATAGTTTTAACACACACACACACACACACACACACACACACACACACACACACACACACACACACACACACACACACACACACATATATGTGTGTGTGTGTGTGTGTGTGTGTGTGTGTGTGTGTGTGTATTACTACTTTATCATGTTCTCTTTTGAGGGTCCGTTTGTATGGGAAGGATGAAGTCAACAATAACAAAAAAACCACTTTAAATCACACACATCACACTCGAAATGTAGGTACATCACACACATTGGAATCTACATACGTGTTTCTACTATAGGTTCACTCTCATAAGTTTTTTCACACTTTTTCATCTTTAGTGTCCGCGCTCCACCGTTTTGTCACTTATTCACTATGCTTATGTCTAGTCACTAAAGTGGTTTCCTACATCACTCTTACATGTATATTAGTTATGCATTTCTATATAATTTATGTTACCAAACATTACGCTCACCAACATAAAGTGGGGGATAATGTAAACAAAAAATCATGCACTTTGGGTAATTATTTAGTCATGGTCTTATTTTACTATTCATATGGTTCTTAAGTGAAAGAGTATTGATTAACCCTTGTTTTTGCCCCATCTTGCTTTTCTTTCTATTTCTAGTTTTGATATTTCACCCACACTTTCTCAAAGATATCTATATTCATTATGTGTTTTCCCTATTATCCGATGAATACGAGGTGCACAGGGCACCTAGTCCCCTCCATTCGTCCTAATACTCTTTGCACTTTCTTTTTTAGCTTTCAAAAACTTTCTAGCCATCTTATCTTTCTTTTTTTTGGTGGTTGTCCTTTTCGACGTTAATAACCAAATTTAAACAAGAGAACCATATAAATATAAATTTATGAGACCATAATGAGGTACCAAACACTAAGCACTAGTATCTCCAAAATAGGATGCATCCATCAAAGGCTTCTATCGCTTGCATCTATCTAGCTCTATCAAAAGGGACAAAAGGTTGGTTCCTCTACATCATACTTAATAGAAGGAGATGTTATTGTATTTTATACATCATTTAATTACATTATACATCTAGTTATTGCTCACTACTCACAAAGTGCAACTAACACAAGAGTACCTAGGGCACAATTACACACACACACACATCTAGAACTACATTGGGTCTATGATGTAGGGCAAAAACAAAGGTAAACTAGATTAGTTAGTAATTCCACCATTGTGTCCACTGAGGATAGTTCGAACCCTTCATATGCATCTTTATTTTTTAGGGTTTTTATGCTTTGCTTGGGATTTTACAGTGATTCCTTTATTACGGGTTTATTGCAAGATTTGTGAATATGCAAAAACATACATGTGACTAAATACGAACACAGGAGATCATTCAGAGACACCTCAAGGTTGGACACAAGTGGAATAATGCTCAAATTCGTTCCCTTATCATTTCTACAAACCAAGGAACCCAAATCTCGGACAGGGGTGCCTCAAGTGCCCCTATCTTTCTCCATACGCCCTAGTCTCGGTCAAACAGCTTAGATCTACATCTTTGTGATTCCATGTGTGAAACTTTTCTCCACCTATTTAGCTCATCTCCACTATGAAACATTCCCAAGACATATTCAAGTAAGATAAGGCATTATCAACCGTCTTTGTACATTAGGATTTTACATTTCATTTTATTAGATTACTTGGGTCTATTTACTACATTTTATTTCATTTATTTACTACTCTTATAACATCAAATTAGACTAAAAATATCCCATTTTGGTTTAATAAAAAAACAATAACTTGAAAATCCTAAAAGATTGCGATGCATGAAGGTATATGTTTTCGTATGACCTTTGCTATTAAATCTCAAGAATACACAAATTAGTAGGATAGTGGTACTCTAGTGAAACATAACATTATTTATATGGGTTTAACTAAGAGTAAGGTCATAAATGGAAGAGTGTGGTGGCTATGATTCTTATTCATCCTTAGAAAAAGGGGGTGGAGAGGAGGTAGGTGGAACCATAGGAGTAGGTTTCACACCGGATCCATTCTTATTCCCCATAATCATCTAACCTTTAGTCAACGTGTTATATTTTAGTTTAGAAACCGTAGGTTGCGTCAATCTTGGCTTGGAGTTAGCTAGGTGAGGAAAATTGTGAATGCGATGGTATGGGGATTGAAAATGAAAAACGTGTTGGGAAGATTTGAATATACCACCTTTTGAGAGATATGTAGGGCCCCAAACTAAATGTCCATATGGTCCCACAGATCTTTCGAAAGGTCAAATTTGACAAAAACATGTTTTTACAGGATGAGCATTAAAGAAATAGTATTCTTCATGGAAAATCACCAAGTCAATGGGTTTGACAATATCTACAAGGAAATATGAGAGATGAAGACCAGGAAGTTCATTCCAAACTATAATTTGTAACGAAATTTTGCTAGTGTGGCTAAATTCAAGAGTCCATGGTAATAACACTAACAAGGTGTTTCTAATAAACCAACAAGCCACCTTCAAGAGAAGAGCTTAAAGTCGAGTAGGATCATGAAAAGAGAATAGATAAAACCCATTGGTCGGTTACATATACATGAAACCAGGATACCATTTAATCCCAATGGTTTTTTATCTAGTTATGAAAGTAGGATTATGAGGGAATGTGGCCATAGAAATAATAAATAAGGAAATTATTACTATACCACTTAACCACCAAAGTAGGATGATCTAAGAATTATGTAGATCTAAGAACATTTAGGGAGGATTCATAATCCATACCTCATCAAATACTTTGGGAACAAACTTTCGTAGTGCTTTGGAGCCATTTTCACCACTACTTGTATCGTTCTGATGGAAGGATATTTGGCCATTTATAAGCAACTCACCATCTTAGTGACAAAAAATACTCGAGTTTCACTATTATGGGACCAACAGTAACCATAAAAATATTAAGGAGGAAAATTTCTCATTGTGGTGTATGAAAGGAGAATTCATGAAAAAAACTAGTAGAGCCAAAGTTTCTAATTTTTCATCTATTTTTTATCTTGTTATTTTACAACACGAAACTTGCATATAACCAAAGTTATTTGAAATGTCCCGACCATATGTAAATAGGTCACTTCACTAAATATAGATACATTTTGTGACTAAAATATCATGGTTAAATATCAAGGTGTATGTTATTTACCACTTTAATTCCTTTGGGGATTTCAAATTTTGTAGTGGATGCAAGATGACTCTTGTTTATATGTATAAATTCAATTTTTGAAATTTTCATATTTTTCTCTTGAATATATTATTTATCTTCCGAATAAGAGGGCCCACATAAAGAACATAACATAGATCTAAATTTTTTGTGTTATGAATATCACCTGAAATGGTGTCTTGATGAATGTGAAGTGAAAATTGTAGGATATAAGATTATAATAGAGGCCAATGTTTGTAAAGCATAAAATTTGTAGAAATAAATAAATAGAAAGATGAATAACAAAAAAACACTTTAGAGAGATAGAGATAAAAGAAATACACAAAATACCAAACATGTAAGAGATGAACACAACATTTACATGGTAAAACCCCAACTCCATTCGTAGGGAAACATAAATGGTGCAAGATATACATATTTCATTCTATCAAGATGAATAAAACATATGCGGACTCGAAGTTTATGTTATGAGGTAGTTTATATATCCACCAAAAATTACTTTAGATATTCCCAAAACATGCAAATCATGTAAATGATTTATTGGTCACCCATGGAGGAGTATAAATACAAGATATTTGCTAAAAATGATGGAATAATTACCGACATTGACAACTAGTTTTACCTACCCTAACATCCCATTTTATATGCTAATTACTTTCAAATTACAAGAAAATCTGCAACACTAACATTTAGTTCCTAATCTACCAACATTCCCCTTTAGTACATTAGTTTTACAATGTACTCAGTAAACAACTCAAATATCACCTTTCCAAGGGAATTTGTTATTATTGCAGCTATTTGTGCATCTATTGGGTAGTACTCTAGGAGTATATGGTGGTTTAAGACTTACTCTCAAATATAGTGACATTTGACTTTAAGATGCTTTGTTCTTTCATGATAAATAGGATTCTTCACAAGATTCAACAAACCTTGAATGTTACAATGTTGGATAGGTGGATTTTCTTCATGATTGTTCAGATCACTAGAATATGACGTAACCATATCACCTCACACCTATCTTCACATGCAGCACAATACTCTTCCTCGGTGAATGAAAGATCAACAATTTTTTGCTTATTATTGATCCATGAGATCGGTCTAGCTCGAGATGAAATATGTATCCTAACATTAATTTATATCATCAACATATACAAAATATTTTGAGTTAGTATACTCATGTAAGAAGAACTTATTATTATTCTTGTATTATAGACCATGATCAAGTGTACTTCAGACATATCTCAAAACATGCTTTTTTGCAACCTAGTGAAACTTATTTGTCTCATATATGAATCTTGAGAGATAGCTTTATTGATCAAATTTCTCATTCTTGTTCCGTTTTAGTGAAAGAGATACTAAAGAAATCTAAAAAAATCCAAAATGCAAGGGTTTAAGGTACCTTGATGTATGATGGATGCAAATGGATGGGCACAAAGTGGATGACCCGAGTACAAAGTTAATGAACCTACAAAACAAAGGTAAACTAGAAAGATAATGGATTATTTTTTTATACGTGGATGCCAAACCCGGACTATAGAGAGCGGTCGATGAATACCGAGAAGAAGAAGCTAGATAATAAGCTAAAAATGTATATCTAGAAGAATCGAGTACAAATGGTGATCATAGAATCCCAAGAACACTTTGAATAATATGCGGATGGATATTTGAGACAAAAGAAAAAGGGAATGCTAGAAAATATATATTAGGGATGAATTAGATGGGAATGGGGATTGGTTTGATGGTGATCGAGTGCGTGAAAAATAGATCTAGTGCATAAAGAAACAAAAAGGTAGATCTAAGAACTAGAAGCAATAAAAGAGTAGAAGTAGACATTGAAAGAAAGGTTTGAGAATAGAGTAAATGATGACATAGGGTTGGAGTCGATGACGAATGGGGTGGAGTGACGGTGATATAGAAAATTTAAGAGACAAAGCTCAAGGTGGATTAGTTGAATAAGAAACTTGCAGTAAACCGAGTGGAAGAAACAAGCTTTGATAATGAAGTTACGGCGGTAGTTGAACCTGCAAGATATTAAATTATGATAAATAAAAACAATGATATAAATGATAACATAGATAAACACAAAATCAAAGTAAACCTCCCGAGCTTCCATAAGTGATGTAAGACAAAAAAATCCAATGGACTCTAAGAGGGTTGACACAATTGGAATAATGCTCAAATTGAAGACAAAAAAGGCTATTTTAAAAAAGCAAACAAATAAGTTCACACAGTACAAAAAAGCTAATATTGTGTCTTGTGTTGGGAGGGGGCTAAACTAGTCCTATAGGGTCAACGAAAACCCGACTAGGTCATGTTCTTTGCCGAATGCGGGTAATTGCTCATTTTGGTGTTGAATGATAGATTTACTTCATATTTTGGGATTTTAACAATTAGGATAACTTCTTTAAAGCATGTAGATGGATAAGGGTTTCTAGGAAGTGTCATGGGTAGATAAGAGATAAAGATGGGTAGAATAAAAGCTAGAAAAAGTGTAGGGATGTAGATTTAGGTGGTTAGAGATAAAAGTAGTCTAAAGAAAGCTAATTAAAGGTAATTAAAAAATAGGGAGAGATGAAATATAATTAGGGGTAATTATCTAATTAAGATTAATTAACAAAAATTAATTAAGAATTAAAGATGATGGGCCAATAGATATGAATTTCAATAAAAGAATGAATTAAATTAAGAGGGTCTAGATAGGACCATGGTGAAATATGTATGCGAGGGAAATAAAGGGTAGTGATAATAAATTTGTGTGTGTACATTTGCCCCTTTTTTCAATTGGATTATGCTAGCAAAAACCATGAGACAAAAACAATGATAGATAAAGAGTAGGATTAAGGTTAACGAAGGATTGATGATGATCTCCCCCTTAAACAAGGAATAGATAAAGCCAAGGGTAATCAATGACGAGTTTGAAGGAGGTAGATGGAGAAGGGCTAGTGGGATAAGAAATATGGGTAAAATGATAAGGTGAGGAAAGATTCACCAAGCAATAAGGATTGAAGAAACAATAAAAAATATGGCGGTGACTCTAATATCACGTGCGGAAAAAATGGAAGGTCTCAATGAGATGGAGGAAATGTTCTATGGACCAATGAGTGGGAAAAAATCACTACGAAATGGAGGAAATCCAATGATAGAAAACTCAAACTAATGGGAGTCGTGAGGACCAATGTGTCATGGGAAGGAATTAAAATATGTACAACCAAATGCAAAAATAATACAAAATCATTCATTACACAAGGAATCAATCAAAAGGTATGCCTCGTGAAAGGAATAGGATGAAAATAATGGTGCCCTAGCATAGGGCATGCAAATGGTCAAAGAGGAAAATCGTAAAACAAGTGGTGAAATAAAATACCCCAAGGGAAATTAAATATGGCCTTAAAGGAGGACTTTGAGAGAAAATAGGGTTAAATAGATGATTCCCTAACAAGGGACAAGGAAAAGAAGAAGGGAAAGCTAAAAAAGGGCTACTAAGGAAAATTGACAAAGATGACTAAGGCTGATCGATAGTGACCCAACGAGGTCGATGAAGAATTGGTGTTAGTAGCTATAAAATCCCGAGGGTCATGACGATGTGCATTTTCATGCGTGCAATTGATGATTGAGATCGAGAAATATAAAAGGATATTATGAGATGTAGGTCGTTGGAGCAGTGATGAAGCCCTAGAGGATGTGTAGGTTGGTGAGTAGAGAAACCAATGCTTGTAGAGAGAGATAATGTTATCCAAGAGAGGGATAAAGTTACATAGGAGGCACTTTGAGTCATCTAGGAAAGAGATTGTTACAGATCCGGCTATGATTGTTGCTACAGAGTCGCTGAGTGGTGCATAGGTGGCATCACAGGGGTTGAGATAAATGCCACCTCCCAACATGATTGCAATGGATAGATAAAAACTTATATGTAGAGGCTAAGTATTATGAAGGGATCATGATTGAGAAGGTGTTGAATTCACTAAGATATTGGGAACATATGCAGGCGAACGACATGTGGATTTGGTCCATATAGAAATATGAAGAGTGTGCCTTAGCCATAGCAAGAGGAGGGAGGCCACATGGGTGGCGATGATGTGTAGGGGTCGGGTATTATGCCTTCCCAGAAAGCAAGATTTGAGGATAATAGATGTATAATTTACTAATTTTTATGATATCTCTGCTTTGAGAGAGGGGCCTTAGAGGCCAACTATGATGTATTGATATACTTATTTTGACATATATATGATATATGATGTTTTCATGGATTTGCATGTGTTCATTATATGATGTGATGACTTAATTTATATTGATGTTATGCGATGATGATGATTGTATGATTTTTTTAATTTATATTTGATGATGATGATGAATAAAAAATGTATGAATGGTTAGATGGTTAATTTTTATATATGATAGATGATGATGTTTGATGTAGATGATGATGGTAATATGTTTTGCATTGATGACGATGTTTGATTATGTGTTACTTTAGATTTGATAATGGATGATGAATGTATATGTATTTATAATATGTGATATTAAGAAAGAGTAATTTCAAAATAGATGTGAAGAATGATGATTATAAAAGATGATAGGTGAGAATAAAAAGATAACATATAGGGGATTTAAATAAACATATATGTTATTACGATAAAATGAAGAAGAGTTAAAAGATAAATGGGGAGGGATGTAGAACAAAACACAAATTGATGATAGTGACCTATAGGTATGAACAATGCTATGTCATATCAAGGCGCACATGGGGAAAAGGCTCCTCAAATCACATTGGAGGTAAACAAAAAGGAGATATAAGTAAAGTAAGGCACACTCGACTAAAACAGATGCAAGTAAGTAACCAACAATAGTTAGTTATATCAAAGATCATGAAGAGAACATGGATGAAGTGAACTCATAAACCTAATGTCGTCATGACAAAGGGGTTTGTGATGTAACTTGTATGCATGAAGAGGGTTCTCTGTAAGTTGTGTTCCCTAGATCTATGCCCTAACTCTAGAAAGGGAATGGAGAAAGTTAAATGTGGAAGCATCCTTAGGATGGTGATAAATTAGAAGGTTGATCAACACAGGAGCTTCAATGTCATTATAGAAAAGAGTATCCATCCTTCGAGGGTATGGTATAATTTATACATATGTGATATAGATGGAAAGAATGATATACATGATAGCTGTCCTTTAAGGGATCAATATATTTATTTAATTTAATTTTCTTTTGTTTTGTTTTTTTACATGAACAACTTTCATTCGAGGGATAAGTTTTTTTCATAGATTTTGAATTTTGATAAGAGCATTCATGAATTGTTAATTTTACATGGGGAAGAGATGAGAATATCCAGGTAGACCACTTAGAAGAGGTTAATGAATATACAAGAGACACCTGTGGTCCCTTAGCATGGTTCCAATAGGTAAGCAAGAGGGTGATGCATGTAATGATCACATAATTCTCACCAAAAAGAGAGAATGTATCCATATAGAAAATGTTATGTTTATGTCCGTGGTGCCCATATTTAAGTTCATTCCTAGAAACAATACGGTAGACAAGATTAATTAATATCATTACATAGTGATAGATGAAAGAGGCTAAAATGGAGGAATTATGTAAGGATATGAATAAGTTCTCATTGATAGACATGATAGCAATATAATGGTACAATAATGGGAGGCCAAAAGATAGGCTCCCAACCCATACTTATGTGTGATAATGTATGGTCCAATCCAGTTGGGGAAAAAAATTTCACGTTTGCTCCTTTCTAAGGTAGTAACATTATTATTTTCTTAAAGAACAAGGTCACCAACATTAAAGTCATGATAAGATAGGATGACAACTTTCAACTGAATATGATGAGGTAGATATGCAAAGGTAAAGACTATACACTACCCTTTGAGGAAATGGAGAAAATATGTGTCCCTAATGAGATAAAGAGATGGCCATTATAGTGGGCTTTAAGATGAAAATAGGGTGCCCCAAGAAAGGCACAATCATGGCCACAAGGGTGGACTAAAGATGAGATTAAATGGTCCCCAAGGGAGGGATGAATATGGCTATAATGGCGGACCTTGGATGAAGATAAATGGTCCCCCAGGAGGGAAAAATATGGCAACAATGATGGACTTTTAATGAGAGTAAAATGGTCACCTAAGGGAGGGAAAAATATGGCCACAATGGTGGAATTTGAATGAGAGTAAAATGGTCCCCTGAGGGAGGGAAAAATATGGCCCTAATGGTGGAATTTGAATGAGAGTAAAATGATCCCCCAAGGGAGGGACAAATAGGGCCATAACAAAGTGGAATTTGGGTGAGGTGATGGACAAGAGGGCTCAGAAAAGATAAATTTATATTAGATGTGATGAGTTGGATGATAAAATATGCCCAATACCTCGGAGATGAGGAAGCAAGAAATATGCAGTTTAGGAAACAGGAGAAATTACCACAATAAATGGGCTTAAGATAAGGGTTTAGTGCCCTTAAAAAAGGCACAAATATGGCCACATCAGTTGAATTTAGATGAATCCATGGTGCCTCCAAGGGAAGCACATATATGGCCACAAGGGTGGTCTTTGAAAAGAAGATGGTGGATAGATTGGTTGGTCAAAATAAACTGGATAAGATCATATGAGATGAGATTTATAAGATAAGATAATTCGAAGGATGGAAAGGAATTGATCTGCAAGTATAATGACCCTAGAATTAAGTCCCCGAGCATAAAGGGAGGCTTATGATGGATAGGGGATGATTTTATGTGGAATAGGGTGTGTAAATGAGGAATAAAATGTGAGAGGATCAATAAGAAGGGAGGATTATCCCCTAGCAAAAGATGTAGATGACCAAGTGGATCTCAAAATAGATTGGATAGGATAGACAGTAGGGGATTATAGGGGGTGGTTAGAAAGGAAAATTAATGTTGAAGAATAAGGTAGGACCCTATTTAGGAAGGATGATGTGTGGAGGAGACTTGATAATGTAAGATGTGGGTGAAGGAGGAGACCTAGTGACTCAGATGGATGGAGAGGTAGAAATAGGGATTGGATTGATCATAGATAGGATGGTAGATGGAGAAGGACAATCTTCGAGAAGGTCATCACTCTCAATAAGATTGTGGAAAAAGGTTTGAAGGGCCTTACAATGTTTGGTGTCATGACCCGAGGTATGATGGTAGGAAAAATGAGGTGGGGGTCAAACCACAATGGCTTCGGGATATTTGGGTTAAAGGCCTTGATAGGTGGAAGCATGATGGTCAAAATTTGTAGTATGTTTTGAAGGAATTTCAAATAGGATTTGATGTATGTGTTAGGAGATACCTTACCTTTGTAAGGATTATTAGATTTAGATGCGGGAGTGGATTTGTGGGATGAATTAGATGTTGAAGATGGAGTTCGATGTTTTGATGCCTTGGATTCATTTTTTATGATGATTAATGTTCTATAATAATACGTTTTAGATGGTTTTGGCTTGGGTTTATTGATTTATTTTGATATTTTAGATGAAGGGGGCACTAGAAGATATGGATGTGGTGTTAAGATACATGATGAGGTATTGGATTGTTTTCTCGAGGGGATATCAATTTTATTGTGAGGACATGAATGAGACCTTTGGGGAAAGGTTGTCAAGGGTTCTATATTTTTTTGGTGGAGGGAACCCTCATAAGGAATGACAATTCTCTCAACTAGAGGGTCTAAAGGTTGTTTTTGTGGTTGATATAGGTTAAGGGAGAAGGTATTGTTTGATGAATGGATGAGGAAGATGTTGTGTGTGTATTTTCCACATCATTAGGTGAGTCATCTCACTTAGGTGAGATTGTAGGTCCATGTGTCATTTAGGGGTCATTATGATATTCTCTTACGCGTCAGTGCGTCAGTCAACACATCAGTCATGTCATATGCGTCATTGGGAGTTACACTTCTATTATGGGAATGTAACTCCCCCTCTCTACTCGAGTTGTCATGATTGCAGCACTGGGGGTTACTCAACACCTCCTATATGTACACCCCATTTGATCTATGAGATAGAGGAGAGTTTTATGGCTTAACCAGGTTCTTCCCATGTTTCAAATCTTTGCATGCACATTCGGTTGATGCTCGCTCCTCCCGAGATCTCTTCACGCTGCCATTCGCACATCCGTTGATGTGCACGTCATCCCTCGTGATCCTCGCTTACGGGTTTTAAACCCTCTTTCATGGTATCAGAGTGGATCTTGTGGATCCATGCACTCATCGGTGTTTGTGCACATTTTCTCGGCTTCTAGCGTGATATTCAGATTCTCGTGTGTGTGTCATAATGGATATTCCGATGTGCTCTACTTGCATTGATTTTGGGCCTCATACCTCTTGTTTGGGTTTGTTGTGGTTCATTTGGTCATGTTGGTGTTTGTGGATTTTCAGGTTCTTCGAGGTTTGCATACAGTTTTTGGAGCATTTGACTTGCATTGTTTAAGGGTTTTGTGCTTGGTTTGTTGGCTCGAGGTTGCTTGTGTATGGACTTTTTATGCGTGCTGACTCATTTACAGTGGTGATCTCACTCATTTCTGGTTCGACGTTTTTGGGTTTTGGTTTTACTCAGACTTGGCTTACGTGGTCGTCCTCTACTCAGACTATGTTGTCTTTGCTTGAGTGAGGGATTTTTACATTCACGCTGGCTCATGATTCTCCACCACCATTTCATGTGTTCCTTTTCTTATTTGAACGAGATTCACTTTTTTCTTGATTCAACACTCTGTAATTTGGCTTTGTTTCTCATGGCACCTTGGCCATTAGATGTCGAATTGTGCTCTTGCTCCAACTCTGACTTATGACTATGAACTTGTTCTCGGTTTGCTACGACTATGCACTTGTTCTAGTTCATGGTTTTACATAGCTCCACCAACTCACTTCAACTATTTTTCAAGCACTCCTATGTTTGGCTCTGGCTTCCTCCAATTTGCTCCAGCTCCACAACCTCGGTTCACCTGTTTGGAATCCTCTTTGCTTGGATGTTACTTCACCTACAAATCTGTGCATTGGTTAGCAGTTCCTTGTTCAACTCTGCACATTGGCACGTGTGGCACCGACCTTGGTCAAGTGGTTCCGTTTCCCTGCTAGATGCGACACAACTCACCAAACCCGGCGTTTCCTTCCATCTCCACCATTTGGCTCGACCTTCTGGCTCGTGGCACCTAGTTGATTATTTCTTATGGCACTGTGCATTTTCTCCACTTCTGCAGGATGGAAAATCTCCCCTGTGTGTTTGTTGCAGGCTGGGAAATCTTCCACTACTCGTTGGTTGTTGCAAGCACGTGCACCCCTCTCCTCTTCCTTGGAAAACTAAATCAATAAAAGTGGGCCCCCACACACTCCTTCCCACCTTTTTTTTAATGTTTTAAGGTGTTAAAAAAACATTAAAACATTCATTTGGCATTGTAATTTTTTAAAATTTGGGTTTTTGGCTTGTATTGCTCCCCTTCCTACGAGCGTCGAAGATGGAGGGCGAGGTCCGGGGTTGGCAGGAGGCTAATCCCCCTCATAGTCAAAACAAACCCCTGCTAAAATTCCATGTTGTTTCCAATGAGTACCCACACGATACCCTTTGCACCCATTTTGGGCACTTTTTAATGCATTTGCAGCATTTATTGCATTTTCCATCAGTTGCGGGAATTGTTTTAATGCTATAACTTTTGACTCGTTGCTCATTTTTTAGCACTTCTTTAGTCAAAGTTGCATGATTTTCTCACATTACATGATGGCATTGTTAGTTTTGTAAATGCACTACTTTATAAAGTGCCACATTCTGGGGGTTGATTGTACTCTTGGGCCTTCACACGCGATGCATTATTGGCCGTCGACATCTTGCTTTTGTGCATCTTGCATTTTTCATCATGGAGAGTGCTCTTTCTAGACTTGAGCATCATAGGATCACTTTACAGCCTCCACCACTTCTCACCGGGAGAGGGAACTATTCAGCTTGGCGTGCTTCCATGGAACGTTACTTCACCCACAAGGGTCTTTTACCCTTCTTGCTTGGGCCAGTTCCTGCACCCACTGATCATCGTCATCTAGAGGACTTTCTTGACACTTGCGACCATGTATTTGGTCACATGATGATGCATGTCTCTCGATCTCTCTAGTTTCACGTGGCGACTCAGATCCACCTCACCGTGTCTGGAGCATTCTTCAGTCCCTCTATGGAGACCCTTCACATACTGCATTTTTGCTGCTATTGCTGATTCAGTTGTCTCCTCCATTTCTTCATGTGATGGCAGTTCCACTGACATAGACTCATTTGGTTCTACTTCTGATGATGAGGATTGTGCACCTAGTTTTGATGTTGAGAGTACTACAGAGGACTCTTCTCCTCTTTCTCTCACTATTCCAAAGAGTGTTGACACATCCCACATCTCATCAGATATCGAGCAGTCTCATACTCAGTCTCATACAGTCATTACACTAGCCTCCTTTCCACTTCCAGTGTGCAAGGCCCCTTCACTCCTCTACCTTCATTGGATGACTCATACCTATCTGACATCACTCTTCTGTTTGTTGAGCCCCCTCATTGGGATGAGTATCTTCCTGACCTTAGTTGTCTTTTTGCAGAGTCCACTTGTGATGCTCTACAGTTCCTCATCCATCTACAAGTGTTTCAGAGGAGTTCATCATCTCTGTTGTTGGGAGTGCCCCTTCCGAGAATCATGTCACTTCCACATTTCTAGAGACCTTCATTGATCCACCCTCAGTTGTGGATCCCTTTTCTGTTGTGGAGGATGTTTTGTTCCCTTCACATCACTTGGACATCCTTTCTATGGGTGTTCCTCTTTTTCACTTTGATAGTTCTACACACATGGCATTACCTTTAGTTCCTTGGCACTCACTCACTAGACCTATGTCACACTTTCATGCACCAGACTCAGAGTTCTTCATGTTGCTTGCCTTCATTTCCTTTGTGGAGTGGGCAGACTTCCAGCACATCATTTCTGTCCTTCCTAAGGGTAGGCACACAGTTCATTGTGGGTGGCTCTTCTTCAGTCCAGAGGCAGAGGATCTCGTCATCGACATTCTTCTGGGAGACTTCTTAGAGCTGCAGAGTTCAGATCCATCCATGGCATCTTCTGCATTCCTCTCATCTCCCTCTTCTTCTCTCTTCTTCTTCTTTTTCCGAGAGATTGCCTCTTTGTACATGGGTACCTTTTTAGGCTCGTCTAGAGCTGGGACCCATATTTGGCATCTTTCTTAGATTAGAGAGTGTTTTGTTCTCTTGTGGTGGATGTTTTTCCCACTAGGTTTTCCTTCACTGCTTGGGACCTTTTTCTTGTGCATGGGTACCTCATCAGGCTTTGTGTCGGGACCCATTTCTCATTTTTGACTTTCGCCTCATCCTAAGTTACAATGAAGGGGGTGTTGGTGTGTGTATTTTCCACATCATTAGGTGAGTCATCTCACTTAGGTGAGATCGTAGGTCCATGTGTCATTTAGGGGTCATTATGAGATTCTCTTACGCGTCAATGCATCAATGCATCATATGTGTCATTGGGAGTTACACTTATATTCTGGGAATGTAACTCCCCCTCTCTACTCGAGTTGTCATGATTGCAGCATTGGGGTTACTCAACACCTCCTATATGTACACCCCATTTGATCTATGAGATAGAGGAGAGTTTTATGGCTTAACCAAGTTCTTCCCGTGTTTCAAATCTTTGCATGCACATTCGGTTGATGCTCGCTCCTCCCGAGATCTCTTCATGCTATTGTTCACACATCCATTGATGTGCACATCGTCCCTCGTGATCCTCACTTGCGGGTTTTAAACCCTCTTTTAGTAGACACATGTGTGGAATCAATGGTAGGTGTAGGTGTGGATATTGATGGAGAAAGAGGTGCTTGGATCATGTGATTGATGAGGTCTATGTGAGATGTTGATTGGGTAAGTTTTGGATAGGTTAATGTAGAGATGGTTTAGGTTTTGGAAGGGATGTGCATACCATTTATGTTTGTCCTAAGTGGGGTGATTATTCAATAAATGTTTTAAGGGCATCATTGATATGTTTCAAATTGAGAAGGTGTGAGGGTATTTATGTGGAAATAATAGATTTTGGGGAATTGAGTGTGGAAGAGGGTGGTGAAATAGGCGATGTGGTCATTGGAAAAGATGTAGGAATTTGTGATAAAGATGTTGAGGTAGATATGGAAGGGTTTGTTTATGTAGTAGTTGTAGAGGTAACTAATGTAGTGATGGGTGTGTTTGATGTAGGTGTGGATGAGGGGTTAGATATGATAATTTGGGGCATGATATATGCGGATGAAGGTTAGTCAAAGCTAATGTGGATGTGGTAAATGTAGTAATATATGTAGATGTAAGAAAAGTGGCATAAATTGATGTTATAGGTATGGGGATCATGATTATGGTTAATGTAGATGTAGGGGAGGTTGCGGACACAATGTCTAAGATGGGGGAGATGATGAGGTAGGTGAAATAGATATGGGGAGAGGTGTTTGATGTATGTTATTGATTGAATATGGATTAAATTTTCATGGTGTGGATGGTGGAAATGGTTTTATCGGTGGTGAATTAGGAAAGGTTTTTTTGAAGATACAAAGGGGTTGAGATTGCATTGGTTGGGGGATGTGTGATGTTGGAAAGTAAGGACATAAAAAGATAACTAGTTTTTTTGAAGCTCATGGGAAGTGGGAATGTCATTAGATTGCAATGGTTGGATAAGCATGTTAGTGATAATATCGGATGAGGTAGGGATGATATTGATATGACGTAATGTAGGTGGAATAGGAACCGTTGATTGATATGATAGAGAAAGGTGAGGGATTTATGAGTAGGAAGTGATAGATGGGGCTAGAAGGAGGCCCATGAGTAACCAAGGGCACGGATGAGACATTGGTCATGGTAGATGTTTACTGAGATGAGATGATAGAAAGATTTTGTTCCATTTTATTTGCTACCGAACGAGTGACTACGGGCATGAAACAAAACAAGGCTTACACTAACTAGATCAAATAAGTAAAGAAAATAATGATTTCTTATTTTTAAATTATTAAGAAAGTATGAAAAGAAAAAGGTTATGGATAAAAAAGGTACCTAGGAAATGGAAATCTAGAGCTGGTTTTACGTAGTTATGGCTAGGGAGTTCTTGATATACTTGAAATTACGTGAGGCTTGAACTTTGTAGGATTTCTAATGTGGCCGTAACATCATAGAAGCTTTCTATTGGGTGATGAAATCCCAATCAATCCACCTGGTAGGATGATGTCTAGATTTGTATATTGATTTATGAGTTTGGTTGTGTCATGGAACATGAGATGCAACCGATTAAACCCTACTTAGCTAGATGAACAAAAAATGATGTAAATTTTTTTTTAAGCCGAATCCAAATGTGAAAATTCAATGAGGACACACAAAAGAAAAGGGAAAGTTTGATACTAAAAGAAAAAATAAGAATAAATGTAGAACGATTTTTCTTTTTATTTTATCTTCAAAGAAAGCAAATAATTATCCAATAAATTATAGAACCCAATACAAACATGAAAAATACAAAACCTCTACCGCAATGTTAGTGAAAAATAGAAAAATGAAAGACAAAATGCAAGAGAATCACCTAAAAGGGTCCTTCCACCTAAGGCGTGCCAAAATTTTGATCAATTTTCTCATTCATTTTTAGATTAGTGAAAAATATACTAAAGAAATCCAAACAACTCAAAATTGCGAGGTTTAAGTTACCTCGATGTATGATGGATGCAAATGGACAGTGCAAAGTGGATGACCTCACCGCAAACTTGATGAACTGCCGCAAAACAAATGTAAACTAGAGAGAAAATGGATTAGATGGTATAAATGAGGGCTTCTCGATGAAGTTTGTTCCCATAAGTGTTAACTTCCTTATGTGGATTTCAACCCCCATTTGATAAAATATAATGAAAGAAATGATAGATAATGTGATAACATGAAGAAGTCGATACCGAATAAAATATGAAAGTGATAGAAATGAATGGAAAACAAAGATCTAATATAAATCAACTTAAAGCAATTTTACTGGCTGGGTTGATGGTGACCTAGGATGCAAAGAGGTAGGCCGACAATGACCTAAGTAAATGAAGCTAGATAATAAGATGAAAATGAATATCTGTAAGAATTTGAGTGCAAATGGTGATCATAGAAGCGTGAGAACACTATGAATAACCCGAAAATGGATATTTGAGAAAAAAATAAAAAGGGAATTCTATAAAATAGATATTAGGGATGAATTAGATGGGCACAGGCTCGGGTCGATGATAAGTGAGGTGAAGACAAAATACATCTAGTGTAAAAGAAGCGAAAGTTAGATATAAGAACTAGAAGCATAACAGAGCATATGTCAACATTGAAAAATCTATGAAAATAGAGTAAATGATGACATAGGTCAGGTCGATGGTAACTAGGGTGGAGTGATGACTACCTAGATAATGAAAGACAAAGATGAAGGTGGATTAGTTGAATAAAAATCTTGTAGGAAAAATGACCGGTAGAACAATCTAATAATGAAGTCTCGACAATAGCAAAACCTCTAATGATAACATAGATAAGAACAAAATCAAAGTAAACCTCCCAAAACTTCTAAAAGTGATGTAAGACAAGCTCTAATGGACTCCAAGAGGGTTAAAACAGATGCAAGATTTCTTAGATTCAAGATAATTTTTCACAAAGCAAGAAGGCTAAGATTGTGTCTCATTTTTCGAGGGGGTTAAACCAAGATTGAGGGTTGATGACGTGTCATGGGTAGATAAGAGATAAATATGGGTAGAATAAAAGCTAGAAAAAGTGTAGGGGTGTATATTTAGGTTGTTAAAGATAAAATAATCCTAAATAAAGATAATTAGCAAATAGGGAGAGATGAAATCTAATTAGGGGTAATTAGCTAATTAATATTAATTAACAATAATTAATTAATAATTAAAGGTGATGGACTAATAGATGATAATTTCAATAAAAGAAATGATTTTTTTAACATGGTCTAGATAGGACCATGGTGAAATATGCCCTCACTAGCAATCAAGGGTAACGATACAAAATTTTGGAGTCTGAAGCTCACAACAAAACATATGTCCTGGTCATGTGTAGGTCAAGTAGATGATACTCCCGATGAGTTTTTATGAGAGTTGGATCCACTTTAGGTGAGTCCTAGAATTAGGAGAGTTGTAAATATTTCTCCTTTGGTGTTGAAATCAGCTTACAATGTGTAATTATATATTTTTCTAGGAGTCCCTGTTGTAAATATCTCCCCCCCCGGGTAGATATAGACAAGCGAAGAATATGGAAATCAAAGAAACTTAGAGCCCGATATTTATTGAGTCACCAGCAGCCCAAGATGCAGGTAGAAGGTGCACATGTAAAAGGATGTCGACACAAATATGGATGCACCTATGGCACAGGTAAAGGATGTCAACACAAATATGGATGTGCCTATGGCGCAGGTAAAAGGATGTCGACACAAATATGGATATGCCATGGCGTAGGTAAAAGGATGTCGACGCAAATATGGATACGCCTATGGCATAGGTAAAAGGATTTTGAAACAAATATGGATGCGCCTATGGCACGTAAAAGGATGTCAACACAAATATGGATGCGCCAAGGCGCACCTCCAGAAGCGCAATGCTTTGAGCACGACACAGTAGACCACTCCACCCAGGATATTCGACGGCCATAACTTTTCACAGGGAGCTCGGATTCACACAAGGTTGGAATTTTCGGAAAGCTTACGAGGTCCTCTGTCCAACTATGATTGGATATATTTAATTAGGTGAGAAAAAATTCTTAAAAATGAAAAATATAGTTTGCCACTTTTTGGGTTTGCTAGGGTTCTCACCTACCACCATAATGAGATGAATTAAATGCAACCTAGAGGTGGTTGGGGTAGATTTGGAATTCCTCTCTCTTTTCTCTCTCATTATTCCTATAAATTTTAAGGAGGGGCTTCTTTCTAAAGGTTGGACATTCTTGTTTTACCCTCCCTTCTTCTCTTTCGTAGGTGAATTTGTGGAGCTCAAACCTCCCATCTAAAACGTGGTGCAACTTTTCCTCTTAGCATTTTGTAGTGTAGTTATCATATTTGCAAATAATGCATGTTTGGATGATTCTCAACCCTCTCTATGTTCATTTTCATCCTCCTAATCTTTCACTACAATTTTGGTTATCTCGTGCATGATCTTGCATTGCATTTTAATGGTTTGTGTTTATTGGCAAGACAGGTGTTCATCATTCCTCGGTGCATCACCTTTGTTTGTTTAGGTTTTTTTTTATGCATCTTCTTCCCCTATCTCCTTGCAAGTTAGATTAGGTTTTGAGTAAACCCTCTGCATGTTTTATGTGTGCATCTCGAACAGAGGAATAGGAACCGGCCTTCATCTGGAGAGCTTTCCCGATTCATAAGGTCCCACACTTGGGAAAATCTCCATGTTATGCAATCACACACCGAGAGTCTCAACCCATCGAGTTGCAGACATTCGGGTGCTGATTCGCATCAACAAATCCTTGGCATATTTTATTTGGGAGACAAAAATTTGAATTTTTTTGTTATATCTCTAAGCCAAGATAAGAACGGACTAGCCCCAAGCTATTCATATCAAAGGATCTTTTGTGGTCCTTATTCATAATATGAACTTGATCTTCTGAAATTCCAATGATCATAACATTGTCCCCATAAAAAACAAGAATGAATATTTTTGTTCCCACCTTGTTTATGTACAACGTGGAATCTAATTGGCTACAAGTGAAATCATGTCACAAACAAAGTGATCATATATCTTGATGTATCATTCCCTAGGAGCTTATTTCAGTCCATAAAGTCGTTTGATGAGATGACATACATTTTTTGGATGCTTTTCCTTAAAAAATCCTTCTAGTTGGGTCATGTACACTTCTTCTTTGAGATAACCATTGAGGAAATAACTCTTAACATCCATCTTCTTAATTTTCCATCCATTATGTTCTATCGGTGCGCATACAACAATGATCATTTTGATCTTTGTAGTGGGTGCAAATTTTTCTTCATATTCAATGCATTTTTTTTGATCATATCCCTTTTCTACAAGCGACTCTTTGTTTTTTTAATGGATCCATCTTCCTTATATTTAGTGTTAAGAACCCATTTGCAGCTTGTGTTTTTCTTTCAAGTTGGCAGATCGACAAGTTCCCATCTCCGATTTTGCATGAGTGAATCATACTCATCATTCATGGATTTCTTCCATTGAGGTTAACTTATCTCTTCCCAAATATTACAAGGTTTAGAATTATCAATAAGTGTACTCATGAGTATAAAATTTACCCCATGTCTTGTCGGAATCCTCGTTTTGACTCTAAAAGAAGTTCTCGGGAGATATTTTCATACCCACTTAAGATGAGAGCTTTGCTGCTATTATGAAGAACTACTTTATTGATGTATGGTAACATTTTCTAATTATCTAATATAGACATACATCTCCCCTTACAACTTCTTTTTCTTGTGAGAATTATCCTCTTGTTCATCATCTGACTCAGAGAGTGATTGGTGAGATGTTATTGATCTTAATTCTTCTTTCGCATTACTAAGTTAAAGAATGACTCATCACAAACCTTGTCTCGAATTTAATATATTTTCTTCGTCTCAAGATCCATGAGATGATATGCTTTGAGGTAGTGATATAGCCCAATACGATGCATGAGAGTGGTTTTGATTTTATCTTCTTCCTCTTTTGAGATGGGACATGCATATATGGTATGAAACCAAACAATCGTAGATGATAAATTGATGGCTTTACACATCTCCATATCTCTTCAAGATTTTTTTCTATATAATCCTCATTGGTGCCCTATTCGAAGTTAAGCGGCTATTTGAACTACTTTTGCTAAATATCATTCGTCTATCTTTTTTGTTGAGAGCATGCAACGAGATATTTACACTAGAATGTGGTTGCATCGCTAAAAATTCCATTTTGGTGGGGCATGTAGGGAGTAGTCATATTATTTTTGGTGCCATGTTGGTTCAGGAATGCCAAGAACTTATTTGACATGAATTCTCCCTCAATCTAAGTAGAGAAGAAGAAGAGGTTTTCCAGTATCCTTTACCACGCGCTGATAGAAGACCTAGAAATAATGAAATGAATCACTCTTTTGCTTTAGGAAAAACACCCATGTCTTTTGGGAATAGTTATCTATGAAAAATTGGAAGTACTAGTATCCTAAAAATTAAGTAGGAAATGGTATGAGAAGATCAGTATGAAAAACCTCCAAACATATCTTGGCATGGAAGGTTTTTTTCTTAAACGAATCCCAATGTTATTTACCTGCAAAGAAATCTAGATTAAATAGTAAAGGATATGGAGAACTTGGGAAGTCCATGTACCATCTCCTTTGAACTGAGTTGTTACAAAGATCAAGAAGATTCATGACCATAATAATAGTGCCAGAGGGAAGTAGATTCTATCGTAGAGGTAGATAAAGCTACTACATAAGATGAAATAACATCTAAAGAAAATAATTTATCTTTCAAAAATGCTCTAGCAATAATTGTACCTTGTCATGAGATCAAGTAGGATTTGATGCTATTGTAAAAATAAATTCCACCTTTAGAAATGATTAAAAATATAACTTATTGATAAGAGATTGGATGTCAAACCAAGAACATATAATACCTTTTTGAGTGTACATTTGTATGTTCCGAGAGGAATGGTGACTTGTCTAATTCCTATTTTCAATATACTCTTTATCATCGGTGATCCTAACCCGATCTTCAAAGTGGGTTGGTATGTTAGTGAATCAATAATCTTCTTGTCACCTAACATGTATTTACTAACAATTGAATCTATCAACCATACATTCTTCATGGACTACAAGGTGTCTCCTCATCAGATCCATCATATTTTTGAGTTGAGAGATGTCCCTTCTTATTCCTCCGATGGGGATGTTTTTAAATTTATTATAATCATCATGCCCCGATGTACTTTTTTGACTAGAATATCCTTGTTTCAATCCATTATATCTGGAGTTTTCCATGTCATGGGTGTTGGTTCAAGACATACGACACCACCTATTCAAATTTTGATATTTTTTTGTTGTGGAGACTATTATTGTTTTCATTTCTCTGGTTTTTCATTGGGGGTCACTTGCAATTTCTAACCATGTTGTGGCTTTGTGATAAGAGATTTGTCTCTGCAACTCATCCTGGACCGAGTTGATGACTTCTTCTTCTTTGTAGAATTTTCAAAAGTACATCGAATGACAATATCATCTTGGAGATGCTCAACATCATGAAAAACACTCTGAATTAGGAAGGGAGATCTCTAAAGGTGATCAAGACAAATATTTTTTTCATCAATTGTCTCACCGAGTGCTAACAATTTCATTCGTAACTCAACCACTTAACGTAAGGATTATTCACCTTTCTTGTTGATGCCATAGATAAGGTGTGAAGCCTTAACTATAGATGGAACATCTTCATATTATTTTTTACATCATAGATGGTCACTATATGTACCCAAAATTGTAGGGTACTGCACCGCTGAAACGATGTTACACATGCCCCAATGATGATATAGGTCTCCTTGCAAGGTGTTCGTAATTCAAAAAGGCTCACCAAGTATACACTTGTATCCCGCATGCCCTTCAGCCTCCACATGATTTATTTTTATCTTTTCCCCCTTTTCTTCTTACATTTTGTCTTCAGTGATGAAACGCACCCTTCCCGGGCAAAGCGATCCCATGACTACCGCCAGACAAGGCGGAGGTCCAAGTAACCTTTGCCCTGCAAAGGGGGCAGTCCTGCACGCATTTTCCATATCCTTCCAACGATCACGTAAAACATAAATCATAAATTTTACATGATTTCTTCAACCAATTTGGTTTACATTAATGTTTTTTGTCCACTTTAGTAATACTATTTTCCATTATTTATAGTAAAGGAGTTCAAATGGGAGTTACCCTCTAGTAAATGCATTAGTTATAAATAGCCAATTTTTTTCAAGAAAATGGCCCCTCATCTTCTCAATTCTCTTATTTAGTATTTCAATTTCTTGCTTAGAATTCTCATTACTTTCATGTTGCTTCCATTGTTGGTATTTTAGAGGTCATATGATCTTCTTGTTTCAGTTTTGTTCCATTCATTGCCGCATACAATTAGTTCAACATATAATAAGCTTCATTTCTAGACTAGAATCCATTAAAGTTACATGTTTTTTTTTTGTCACAATGATAGTTTCTGAAACTCTCAGACACTTGTGTTTATTCCCGCAATAAATCCCTCTAGGAATTGCATAATAAAGCTCTGTTCACTTGCGCTATCTCTCTCCTACTCACATTGTATTCCGTCTATATCCAAAGATGCCATTGTTGAAATACCATCCTCTGTTGATAGGATCATATACATACTTTCTGGATTCACGAGGACACGAAGGAATGAGGAGATCACACTGAGGGGAAAAAATCACACACAACTGGATTTACCACTATTCTCAAAACGCTGTGTTTGAGCTATCAAAGTTCTAGTTACGACATATCAAATAGAGTAGTGAATCATTTCATTTTAGTTAAAAGTTTGCTCTCGATATCACCAGGGAAGATGTGGGGATTGATAGTTTATGAGAAAATGTGATTCAATCCTCACTTCTGAGGTAGGATCGAGAGTCTTTTCAATTAAAAATATATAGCTGCTTAGATATTTAAGATAAAGATCACAACTCGCACGTATGAATAGCCATACCAGCTACGTTGCTTGTTTTTATTCTCACTTAGATTAGTTGTTCATTTCATAAATATACTAGAGTAGCTATTCTTTAATTTCATAAAATACCTCATTGAAAATACAAAAATAGAAGAATGCTTGCATAGTGTAAATACTTCTTTTGTAATCAGCTTATTAAATGTTAGTTAAAAGTTGAATCATTTCATATGACAATCACAGACCTAGAGAGCCTAGAGAGTATATATTTGAACCCATAGTTCCTTAGCCAAATCTACCCACAACATTAGCTGGTATAGATTAGGACCTCAGGAAACAGGTCTTTCGAGCAACAAAAATTTTACAAGCAATTAGTGAGCAACTAAGAGGATTAAACATCGCAGATGACAAAGCTTACACATTCTGGTCAAATCACCCTAATTATAGACTACCTTGATAGAACACCCAGATGACCGTACAAGGGTTTGAAAGAGAACAAACATTTGGTTGCGATCCTTTAGTTCCACAAATCTGACACGAAAGACTTGCTCATCGACGTGAGATACTATCCTACACATTCAAGTTGCCAGAACACCTGTTAGGTACTCTCGAGAAAATCATACAACTTCTAGTTCTAAACGTAGAGGCTGAAAAGGCATACAATTATTGGATAGTTGGGAGAAGGGATTGATTCTTCACATGACCATAATAGGTCCACAACAACCACGAACTCATGGTTGTGATCCCCAAGTCCCACAACCCAACGGGCCTACAAATCAGTTAAGTATTGACACCGGCTTATGAACGTTGGTATTTAGATCCTCACCACTCCCGCCAGATATTATGGTACAATTCTCCGTATTAAATATAGAATCCAATCAATCTAATATTTTCTAGGCTAGACCAGAAAACCACCCATAGTTAACTATAAACCCACTAAATCACCCATCACCATTTTATGACCTTGTCTAGAGATATATACGAAGCTCCCATAGGTCACTTCCCACGTATCCAACAACCAAGAAACAGGATCTCGGTAGAGCTCAACATTTATTGGAGCCTCCGAGCATCCATTATATCTGAACGAACCATTACACCAATTCAGGTTAGTAGGGCCTTCTTCACCTTAGATTCATAGATTCCATTATTGCGTATTGAGGATATAAGACTACTTGATTAGCTTGTCTATTGACATTTAACATTCACCAGCTGTCTCGACACGACCTCGAGAGGTCAGGTAAGAGGAAGAGGTACTTGTAGATTCCCATGCTCGCATGTAACTTTTCCATCGTACAAAATTGGTGAACCCAATGTGAACAAACAAGTTCTTCCTTTTATTATTTTCATTTCTCTCATTCACTTTCGATGTTTCCCATTATTCTCGCTGGTATTCATATACCCCCCAAATATGTCATATGATGCATATGGCAGACCTCTCTCTCGTCTTGAAATAAAATATAGTCAAACAAATAGGCAACCATCACCCTCACTTTCTGCATGGGATAACTATTCAAGTAACTACTTGTCATCTCAAACTCCCCTCAAAGAACTAGCTCAAGTCAAGTTCTTCATTCCAATCGAGGAGTTTGACTGGGCTTTGTACAAGCACAATAAATGCAGAGCCATCTCTAATAATATGATGTTTACTCGGAGAGTCCACTTCATCTCCTCGGGTATTTTCGCACTACACAATTAGTAGACAGCTAGATCCACTCCCCATTTTTAGATGAGGAATACTTAGCACGCTTCTCTAAAAGAGAACAACGTTTCCAAAACATGTATATCCACCAATAGGAAATTTTCAAATATAGTCTAATACCCCCTATTCCAGAAAACACCCCCATTCCTCCACCTATGGGAAATACCCTTGGTGAAGCTTGGCGGGTAATGACCAATTCATAACAGGTATCATACCCCTATACAACCTCAAGCTATACAACAAACACCCCTAAGGAAAATGACTTCGTCTTCACCAATGGAGGTCATTTCAGCCTTAGCTGAAAAATGTTAGAGGCACGGAACTTGCTCAAGAAAACCAAAATTCATATTTTGGGCAAGCAAGAATCCCCCCCTCTGCATCATCCTAGTCAGTCGACCTCCTTCACGATCTCCTTACAGGGAGCAGGCATATTAGGCATGCCTCCTCAAAATCCTTATAGTTACCTAGAGCAAACACTAACTAGACTGCATTTTCAAATGTCGTTCTCGTTGAAAACATGACACCTCTTGGCTTGGCACCAACACAAACAACCCGCACTGAATAATGCTCCTCCTTACTAAAACATTTATTCAAAGTCACCACAAGGAGACATGTTCTCTTCTCCGGGATTTTCATTCAACCACGGGATTCCCTTATGTCCATACAAATGCATATGCTATGCCATATCAACAATCCATTCCACCTCAACCCCTCAAAGAAGCCCCATCGATGGTCGAGGCTTTCGTAGTAGGGACTTATTCAGAATATTTAAAAGATCCCTTACACTTCACCATACGAAGTGTTATGCTTCCATGACCTCTTCCCGATCTACCCAAATATAAAGGGGAAGGGGACCCAAACGCACACATTAAGGCCTATGCCACAACCATACAGGAGTTACTCCCTTGGGACGGGGTTATCGCTAAAATATTCCCTAAAACCTTAGAGGGTATTGCCCTTGATTGGTATTACTGAGACCCAAGCCTTCATACACTCATTTAAACAACTCATGTCGATTTCATCAAAGTTTTTGACAAGAACAAATTGTTAAGAACGGAATCGGGAATTCTTACATATTAAACAAGAACATAATGAATCCACTTTGCTCATTTTATCCCAAGATGGCGTACGGTTCTCTAATCATTAAAAGTGCTCCAAACATGGAATAAATGGAACTATGTGATTTATTCCTTAATTATCTCAATAGAGAGATAAAGGAAGAAGTCCAGAAGTGCCCACTAAGAACTTACGATGAAGTACTCGAGAGTTCTCTCCGAATCGACCAAGTAGTGATAGATAATGGTCATGAAGACATATGGGACAAATGGGAAATTAGCCACTCCCAATCAAAATATCGTGGCCTATTCTAATGTAGGGAATGCTAATCAAGGACCTAAAATCCTTAACAAGAACCACGGGGTTACAACAGATGGAGTAACTGACCAAGTTAAAAGGGAAAACGTTGTAAACATTTCGCCACCTGTTAATAATCAGTGAAATAACAATTTTACTCCAACAATCAACACGGTGGATTTTAATCATCCACCATGGCAATAACAACAACAACGATGACAAATTTGAACAAAAGTCCAAATCAAACCCAACTGGATATCAAAGTCAAAACCAAAGGTAATAGCCTCAAAATTTTAACTCTAACAACCAACAACGTTATCGTAATTTTGGGGCACAACAAATTATAAATTAACAACCTCAAAATTATAATCCGAATTTATATTTGGCTTCCACAAGATTCAAGGCCACTATAATAGGACTTGTCATGAATACAATAAATTCATGCAACGCTTGCTAGAAGATAAAAAACAACTCTTTATAGATATTTTTTTAGCAAATTTTGCAAAGTACCCATGCTAAGCGTTTATGCAGGGTAGTTCCTCAAAATGCACCCCTCAAGATCTTTAATGATCCGCTCCCAAACCACCCCAACAACAATAGGCTAGATCCTAATAGAACAAACAAAGGTGTTGTAATAGGAAACAATGATCATGAAGCTTCAACTTCATTAAATCCACCAGTCGCACCCCAATTAGGAACTCGACCTCAAACTAAGATAGTTTGTTTAGTGGAGTTAGACACCGAGCTACCTGTAGAAACCATAACAAGAACACAAGATTATTCATCCCAACCTATTCCAAGCTATCCATTGGAACTAGACAACAATCAACAAACACTGGTAAAACCCATAGGCACCTATGATTTAATTAATGATTTAACTAAAACCTTCTCGCACATCTCCTTCTTGGATTTGTTAAAGAACTCTCCCGCCCATAGGGCTGCTCTCTTAGAAGCATTAGGACTTGGCCATTGAATCAACATCACTCCTCCCATGGAAACACAAGTAAACCATGTGGAATTTGACATTTATCCTCTGGGGCAGCCAGATAGGGATACTGAATTTATATTCGATATAAGCAAAATTCCAACAAACACTGAAATTACATGAAGAGGTGACCCAAATTTACATTTAAAAGTTTGGGTCTACAATAATTATGCTAAATGTGCAATGGTTGATGATGGGGCAGCAATTAATATAGTCCCCTTCACTTTTCTTCAAAAGTTAGGATATGGAGAGATGAACTGTTCCACAAATACGAAATATGCTAAGAGGTTATGATAGCCTCAAAGCCACTTCGATTGGAACCGTAGTTTTACCGGTCACTTTAGGACCCAAGACGGTCCTCACCAAGTTTTACATTATAGATCGGGAACCAATTACAATATGATCCTTGGTTGGCCATGGATACACCGCATGAAGGCAATCCGTTCCACGTTATTCCAAGAAATAATATTTCTACACTTAGGGAAAATATTCGTGGCACAAAGTGACCCAAAACCCTTTGATATATACCTAGCTAATTTGAAGAAAATACCAAGTGTTCATTCCGAGTTTGAACTCCCAACAAATCAACTCATCAAACCAATCAATTCAAAACCAAAAAGAAGAGTTGATTACCAATACCGGCAGTGAGTTGGGAGTTACCAATCTAGCCGAGGACATTTCAGCACTCAAAATACCAAAAACTCATTCCTAACTCATGGAGAGGCTGAGGATGATCTTTCCATCGTAGATAACTTTGACGATGATAGAGTCACTCATCAAATATCTAAATGCCTATGCAGAGCTACACCTTGCTCACCGTATAGTTGATCTTTCCTTAATACCACATTCCTCTTCCTATTTTAGAAATCCCATGATAGAGTCTCCTCCATGAGAAGGATCTCGATATCTACTAGATAAAAAAGATGAAGAAAGTTTGGAACTACCTCCACTTCCCCACCTGAATTTGAAGATGGTAATGCTTCTTGAATAGAAGAAACCATTGATATAAATATTGGAGCGGAGGAAGAACCAAAAATTTTAAAGTTGGGATCCTCGTTAACTCCAGAGGAGATAGAAATACACACCCAAATCCTCAAAGAACATCAAAAGGATTTTGTATTTAATTATAAGGAAATGAAGGGCATTGTACCACAAGTTGTAGTACATAATCTTGTCACTAATCCAAATGTGAAGACAATTAAACAAAAATCAAGACCAATGAAGCCAAAAGTGGCTCTCATGGTAAAAGAGGAAGTAATAAAACTTCTCCAAGTAGGATTCATCAAACTTGTTGACTATTCACAATGGGTTTCTAATATTGTCCCTATCCTAAAAAAAGAATGGGAAGATACACATTTGCATAGATTTTTGGGATATTAACAAAGCTTGTCCCAAGGATGACTTCCCATTACCATCCATTGATGTTATCGTTGATGCAATAACTAGATTTGAAATGTTGTCCCTCATGGATGGCTTCTTAGGGTATAACCAAATTAAAATATTTGAACAAGATCAAGCCAAAACTACATTCATAACTCCTAGGAACTTATTGCTATGCTTTGTCATGCCATTTGGTCTTAAGAACACCGGTGCTATGTATCAACGGGTAATGACATATATATTCCATGATCTTATCCATAAAATTTTGGAATCATATGTGGATGACTTGTTGGCCAAAGACAAGAAATGTTGTGATCATCCAGAAGTACTTCGTATCATCCTCTCACGATTAATTGAATATGGCGTCACATTAAATCTAGAGAAGTGCGTGTTTGGTGTGACAGGAGGCAAACTTCTAGGCTACATTATATCTTCACAAGGAATTGATTTTGATCCACCCAAATTACAGTGTTCTCGAAATGATCCCACCATCGGATGAGTATGGAATCGGGTCATTTCTTGGGAAACTTGGTGCGATCCGCAGTTTCATCCCAGATCTAAGTTTTGTCCATTCATCCAATAAATAATCTATTAAAGAAATATTATAGCATTGATTGGACTGAAGAATGCAACGAGGCCTTTGAAGTAGTTAAATGCTTCTTGTTGTCTCCACCCATGCTAATGCCTCCCAAACCAGACTATCCTTTGATCCTATACTCACGAGCCACTCATGTCTCACTAGCCTGTATGCTGGCTCAAGAAGACAATGATAAACAGGAACGTGTGGTCTATTTCATCAGCCGAACATTGCTTGATTATGAAACACGCTATACATAGGTAGAGAGAGAATGCCTTGCCATAGTCTTTGCAATAAATTTTTAAGACATTACATGTTAAACCAAGAAACGAGGGTCATTGTAAAGATAGATCATTTACAAACATTTCTCACACAAGGGTCTTTATCTAAAAAGGTTGGACATTTCATAACCTTAATGGGTGAATTCAAGTTAACGTTCATAAACCAAAAATCCGTTAAGGGAAAAATCATTACAGATTAGTTGGCTAACAATCCACTAGATGGAGGTGATCTTGTGAATCTGGACTTTCCTAATGAGTGTATATACTTCATCAAAACTAGGCCTCCCATCTCCACATGTCCCTAGTATACTGACATCATCAATTTCATCATAGACCATACATACCCAGAAGGTGCCACATCACAAAAAAGAAGGTGGTTACACATTATTACCGCTAAGTATGTTGTCTTAGAATAGGTACTCTATCGTAAAGCCTTTGATGACATGCTTCTAAGATGCATCGATACAGAAGAATCCAAGAAGATTCTTCATGAATCCCACAGACGGGATATGTGGAGGCCACTTCGGTGGTCATGCCACCACTCACAAAATACATTGGATGGGCTATTTTTGGCCCACTCTCGAGCATGACGCAGTGGAATTTGTACGTAAGTGCCATAAATGCCAAGAATTCTCTCATGAGATTCACATGCTAGCACAATCCCTGCAACCAATAGTGACTCGTGGCCCTTCTCCACGTGGGGTTTGGACTTGATAGGGAAGTTCTCTCCCTCATCAACCGATGGCCATAATTTTATAATTACAGCCACGAGAATATTTTACCAAATGGGTAGAGGCCATGCCTCTCACCATTGTACCAGGTTCGGTAATTGCCAAATTCATTCTAAACCAAATTATCTGCAGGTATGGTGTCCCACAAGTCATTATCTCAGATAATGGCACATCCTTTAAAAATAATGAAGTCCATGAGTTATGTAGCAAATTCAAGATAAACCATCATATGGCCTCTCTTTACTATCCTCAAGCCAATGGGTAGGCCGAAGTGACAAACAAAATGTTGAAAGTTATTCTCCTCAAAATAGTCAAGGAGAATAAGTGAGATTGGCATCTAAAACTATATCCGCCTTGTGGGCCCATCAAACCTCAGTAAGAACACCAACAGGAGCAACTCCTTTCTCACTGTGTTCGAGGCGGCAAGATTCTCCCACTTGAGGTTGAAATACCCGATCTTCGTATCTCATTACAAGGAATTCGGATGAAGAATCTTATAGGGAGGAACACCTCTCTCAACTATAAAGCCTTGACGAGGTCGGCTAAAATCATAACAAAGGCATAGAGATTATGGCTGACCGGATGTACCGGCAAGATAAAAAAAAATATATGAGTGAGAAATATATGAAAGAGATCTGGGCCTAATATTAGATAGCCGGATCGATAAGAAAACTGGCCAAGGTAGAAAGTTCTATCCCAAATGGTTGGGCCCATACCAAGTCATGAAAGACTATGGAAATGATACGTATCTCTTGTGCACACTAGAAGGTGAGGAATTCGGTGAAACTGTCAATTCCTTGCATCTTAAACGGTTTTACGCATAAAACATCAAAATCACCACTTGTACATTATAGTTACCTACATTGCATTAGTCTTTTAGCTACTTCATTCTGTCCATTTCATAAAAGTGGTAGTCCAGAACTTTCTCTTAAAACAATCTATTACAAATTTCTGAACGTATTGGAAAAAGCATTCAAAACACATCTCTTCAAACATCATCAAGTATTTTCAAATCTTCTCATCAAGTTCGATAGAAAAACATTGACGAAAACCATACCAAGGCCTGCATACTTGGCTTTGCTCTTTCTTTCTACTAGGTGAAGTTGTCCTTTCCTACGGTCTGTTCTAGAAGCTTCTTGGTGTCACATCTATCCCTCTTAAATCTCTTTGAATGAAAGGATATCCAAAAGTCATAGATCGGAAATGTCAAAATCAAATGAAATCAAAAGCACCAAGCAAACAAAATATTTTATTTTACACACTTCTTTGCCCCATCAACCTTTAGTGATAAGCCCACATCTCTTACTGGTGGTGTGAGGTTGGGAAAGGAAAGAAGTGCCCTTACTCGACTATATCCTACCTTTAGTGAAAAACTTATGCTTCTTACTAGTGGCATGAGGCAAGGTGTGGGGGGTCCAGTCACACAAATAAAAAAATATTTGTATGCTAAAAACACAAATCAAATTCTATTAAGAGAAAAAAATATCCAAATTCCAAAGAGATCAAATCCTCAAAACCAGATTTTGTTAACCAAGTTGCCATTTATAAATCTAAGTCTAGATAAACTGGAAAGTAAGTGGCTTTCTAAGCATGGTAGTAGTTTTGAGTAGGGTGGGTGTGTAGGTCAAAATTTGGTTATTGTTACTGGTTTTTTTGTCTCTCATCACTCCATTCAATCAAACTCATACAACTTGTGCCCTTCCTAACTCTTGGTGTTAAGCCCTCGCATCTTACTAGTTGCGTGGATTTGGGATAAGGGTAAGTTCATCTCTTGATCACTATGCATTCATCACGTTTTTCCAACATAAGAAGAAACTACAAACATTTCCCAAAGAGTTCAAAAGTTCAAGTACTACCATATGTTAGTATCATCTCATATTAGCTTTACAAAAGCATAAAAAGTAAAACATCCTGTTTACCATCATTTTTTATCCATTGCATACATTATGAAAACATGAAAACAAATATTCTAAAAATATCTAAGTACACATGTGGAAACAAGTCACAAAATTCTAGATGCCAAGAGTCTAGATCCAAAAAGATATATATATATATATATATATATATATATATATATATATATATATATATATAAAGTTTCATATACAATACCATCATGCCTAGGCATGGCCAAAATGCTCATGAGCTCGAAAAATACAAAAACACTCATATGGATATCTAACAAAATGCTACAAAAATAGTCTCTCAATCCCTATGGGATCCCTCAGAGGGTGCATGACCACACCTAGGACTTCGGCTACGCCGGCGCTCCGAATGTACTGAGGGCTCACGGTCATGAATAGTAGCTGCCGTCTTGCTACGAGAATGACTCCTTCTCATCAAGCACTCAGCTGTCCTATATCCAGCTACCTCCATGTAAAGTGAAGTCATGATCTTCGCCACATGCCAGACAGAGGCAAAAAAATTAGTATACCTACTAGATGTTGAAGGCTCCCCAATATCCATGGAAAGCTCAACACGAGTCTTCTCCGAGGGGAGAAGCAAGGTATCAGTATACACTCAGCGAATCAAGTCTCGCCACTCATCCACAAATACTACAAGCAAAGGAGAAAACAAGTTAGAAAATGATCAATGATAAAACCAAGAATAAACAAAACAAAAAGAAATAATAAACTAAGATAACTCTAACTAAAACAATGTCAAGAAAAGAGTGGCAACTCACTCGGATCACCAGAGCCTCTGGAAGGATCTCTAGGATCCGCACCCACCACTGATGCCCACTGACTGGTGTCCCTCTCCCACATCTGGGGAAATGTGACAACCTACAACAGACTTTCCATCTCTACCTAAGTCCTAAGAGAGCAACTCCTCTGAAACTAGAGTCACCCTCTCTACACTCCACTCCACCCTCTCAGCCCGTAGGATCTCCTGGGTATCATGCCACTCGGGATCACTATCATCCCCCACCCATCTCACTGATCTCCATCTCCTCTGTCTCCTCCTCGGTCTCTCCCCCAGTGAACTCCTCAGACTTAGAGTCCACATCAATGGGCTCATCACTGCTATGGGCGAGACCGAAGCAATCCGAATTAAGGGTGCCTGAGGAGCACCGGCTCTCCCTCGTGCACGTACCACCCTCCTGGCTGCACATAGGAACACGGGAGTAAAATAGTCAAACCTCTAGGACCTCCTCAGCCTTGTGAATAGATCTATACACTGGCATCACCAGAGGAAGCATCTCACTATAGGGGAGGCCAAACTGCTGTGGAACTCCGTCAAAGGGGTGTATCTCTAACTTCCCCGCCCTATCTATCAACCGGCCGGTGGTAGCGGGTAATCGGTGTAACGGTCTCCTCCCCATACCCCTTCCATGGCCTAATAAGGAGTGGCCTCCATGTCTACAAGTGGTCGAGAGAGGCCACTAATTGGTGGGGTGCTCTAAGAACTGTCATCCCCGTCCACCTTGCTTTGCCCGATGTCCCGGGATCCTCCACCTCTACACCTCTCCCATATGGGGTGATATGCTCATACACCCAACTCATGACAAGATTTTGGTGGCTCAGTGATTGTCCCTGTAATCGGACTACCCTATATAAGTCATGGATAGGTATTCCCAAGAATATTTGCTCCCCAAGCATGTAGACATGTCCATGGCCCTCAATCTAATGTAATAATGGGGGCCCAACAATATAAGAGGGTGTCCCCTCCCTTGTCCCCAATCAGTTTGGATGCAAGGATGCCCATGATGGCCTTACAGAGCAAGGGAATGTCTGACTCAATAATAGAGCAGATCCTCACGCCCTTCTTTGATCCCATTGATATAACTACATCTCCATGTGTAGGTGGCCCACTAAACCACCACATCTAGATACTCGCTTGTCTTAAGAGAGCCACCGCCTAAGGATCGAAACACCCAGTATACGGTAAACATCCTCCATGGTGATGGACCACTCACCCCTAACTCCTGGCAATCGAAAGGTGTTCTGATCTGCATCCCAGTATGAAAATAAGTCACATAGTATGTGGTCGGCAGTGCAACGTGTGAGGGACCAGGCAAATCCTCCAAATACCACCCTCGGAGAGTATCCCGCTCTACCTGGGAGAGTGCCTCTAACACTGTTGGGATCCAATCACACTCCCTATCCTAGCTCCATCTAATGTACTCCTCCTTCTTCTTGCATACACCCAAAAACACAAAAATAAGTGAGTTAGTATCAAATCCTAATTAAAAAGACTACTAAAAACATGATAAAGTGTAAAAAATGTAAAAACAGATAAGGTAAAGCATTGTTTTGTCACTCTATCACGGACCACCGCCCTATGCAAAGTGGTGGTTTCGTAACCACCACCTTCTAAGGTGGCGGTCCCATAACTACAACCCTACACAGGGTGGCGATCCTGTCCCGCAAACCTAAACGGGTCGTATACCCTAAAAAAGCTTAAAAACAAACAAATACACCTTTTTTGCTAAAATGAAAACCTACCCTATGGGCACCCCCTAAAGACACGTTTAAAACTAAAATTTTCAAAAATGAGTCCCCAAGAGGAAGATTTCATCATTTCCACATTTTAGGTCTAAAAACAATAAATCGAGAAGAACTAACTTGAGACTTCGTGGGTCGATGTTCCGCTCTCGAAGGCATGATCACTATCTCACCACAAACATTTTGACTATACTCTCGTCGAAAACCATCACCGTGGGTCCTAGAGCTCAAAAATCTATCAAATCAATCCGCACAAATGAATAGTAAAATGACTTCGTTTTATATAAATAGCCCCCTTAAATTTGATTTTGAATGTCTTTCGCAGGCCGGAGCGCCAACGGAGGTAAGTTCTAAACCTCACATAGATAGTAAGTCCTCTTTTCGTATCAATTTAGTCTTATTTCTCAAATTGTTTTATCTATCTCGCACTTGAGTCCCTTGTTTTATTTTGTAGATAGCGGGACTTTGAGGTGACTTTCCAACACATGGGCATGTCGGGTATAACTCCTAACTCCCCATTTTGAGACCGCCATACTGGATCCACCATTTTACACCTCTTCATGGCTAAGATGCTTCTCCGAGGGGGAAATATGTACATACCTGAAATTGTAGGGTATGTAATTGCGAAACGGTGTGTTACACATGCCCCAATGATAATACAGTCTCCTTATAAGGTGTTCGAATCCGAGAAAGGCTTGCCAAGTATACACTTGTATCCCGCATTCCCTGCTCAGCCTCCATGTGCTTTTTTTTTCTCTTTTCCCCCTTTCTTATTACATTTTATCTTGAGTGACGAAACCACCACCCTATCTGGGCGGTGGTCCCATGACCGCCGCCCGCCATGTGGACAGGTGGCGGTCCTATATGCATTTTCTAGATCCTTCCGATGATCACGTTAAACGTAAATCTTCAATTTTACACGCTTTCTTCAACCACTTTGGCTTGCATTAATGTTTTTGGTCCCTTGGTAATAGTGTTTTTCCATTATTTATAGTAAAGTAGTTCAAATGGGAGTTACCCTCTGGTAAATGCATTGGTTATAAATATCCAACATGTTTTCAAGAAATGGCCCTCATCTTCTCAATTCTCTTATTCATTCTTTCAATTTCTTTCTTAGAATTCTGTTACTTTCATGTTTTGCTTCCATTGTTGGTATTTTGGAGGTCATATGATCTTCTTGTTTCAGTCTTGTTCCATTGGTGCTGCATACAATTAATTTAGCATAGAATAAGCTTCATTTCTAGACTAGAATCCATTAAAGTTGTAGGTTTTGTTTTGTCACAAGGATAGTTTCTAAAACTCTCGGTACACTTGCGTTGTATTCTCGCAATAAATCCCGCTAGGAATTGCATATTCAAGCTTTGTTCACTTGCTCTATCTCTCTCCTACTCGCATTGTATTTCGTCTATATCCAAAGATGCCATTGTTTGAATACGATCCTCTGTTGATACGATCATATACATAATTTTGGATTCATGAGGACATGAAGGAATGAGGAGATCACACTGAGGGGACAAAATCACACACAACTAGATTTACCACTGTTTTGTAAATGCAAAGTTTGAGCTATCAAAGTTCTAGTTACGACATATCAAATAGAGTAGTGAATCATTTCATTTCAGTTAAAATTTTGCTCTCAATATCACCAGGGAAGCTGTGGGGATTAATATTTTATGAGAAACTATGATTCATCCCTCACTTCTGAGGTAGGATCGAGAGTCTTTTCAATTCAAAATATATAGCTTCTTAGATACTTAAGATAAAAATCACAACTACATAGGCAAATAGCCATACCAGACTACGTTTCTTGTTTTTATTCTCGTTACTAGATTAGTTGTTCATTTTATAAATATACTAGAGTAGATGTTCTTTAATTTCATTGAAATACGTCATTGAAAATACAAAAATAGAAGAATGCTTGCATAGTGTAAATACTTCTTTTGTAATCAGTTTATTAAATGTTAGTTAAAAGTTGAATCATTTCGTATGACAATCACAGGACCTAGAGAGCCTAGAGAGTATATATTTGAACCCATAGTGCCTCAGCCAAATCTACCCACAACATTAGCTGATATAGATCAAGACCTCAGGATACAGGTCTTTTGAGCAACAACAAATTTACAAGCAATTAGTGAGCAACTAAGAGGATTAAACATCGAAGATGACAAAGCTTACACATTTTGGTCAAATCACCCTAATTATAGACTGCCTTGATAGAACACCCAGATGACCATACAAGGGTTTGAAAGAGAACATACATTTGGTTGTGATCCTTTAGTTCCATAGCCTGACGCAGGAGACCTCCTCATCGACATAGATACTAGCCTACGCATTCAAGTTTCCAGAACACCTATTAGGTACTCTGAGAAAATCATACAACTTCTAGTTCTAAACGTAGAGGCTGAAAAGGCATACGTTTACTAGATAGTTGGGAGAAGGGATTGATTCTTCACATGACCATAATAGGTCCACAACAACCATGAACTCACGGTTGTGATCCCCAAGTCCCACAACCCAACGGGCCTACAAATCAGTTAAGTATTGACACCGGCTTACGAACATTGGTATTTAGATCCTCACCACTCCTACCAGATATTATAGTACAATTCTCTGTATTAAATATAGAAGCCAATCAATCTAATATTTTCTGGGCTAGACCAGAAAATCACCCATAGTTAACTGTAAACCCACTAAATCACCCATCACCATTTTATGACCTTGTCTGGAGATATATACGAAGCTCCCACAGGTCACTTCCCACGTATCCAACAACCAAGAAACAGGATCTTGGTAGAGCTCGAAATTGATTGGAGCCTCCGAGCAGCCATTATATCCAAACAAACCATTACACCAATTCAGGTTAGGAGGGCCTTCTTCACCTTAGATTCACAGATTCCATTATTGCGTATTGAGGATATAAGACTACCCGATTAGCTTGTCTATTCACATTTAACATTCACTAGCTATCTTGACATGACCTCGAGAGGTCAGGTACGAGGAAGAGGTACTTGTAGATTCCCATGCTCGCATGTCACTTTTCCATCGTACACACCAATTTATCCTATGCTACAATTGCTATCACTACATCCAAGAAACATGGTTGCATGTCATCATTGATGCTTATCATGATCAATATCAAGGCTTTGGCATCATTCCTTACATACTTCATGTAGTTCCCACTCTTCTTCGACATTAATATTATTATGATTTTTCTTATTATGGATTGGATTTATAGACATTGTTATCATATTTTAGACATTGACAAATGGACATCATTATATTCGATTAACTCATTTGATAAACAATATGAATGTTTAGACTTATGACATGATTTACAGGATGAATTATATGCATGCATGGAAATATTAGTATTTGATGATATTGAACCACTACTATATTGACACATTGGATGTGATATATATATGTTGTTAGATGATTTTGTGATCTTAATGCTAATTGATAAATTGATAAAATTGAAATATATGAATTGTGAACAAATTGGTGAATTACTTTTGTTAGTGATGATTAGTTATGATATTTGATGATATGTATATGCGTATGTTTTATTATCTCAATTTCATTAATATGGCCACGAGGCCAGAAAGGTATTGTTTTGATTTTTGTAGGAATTTGCAACACAACAAACAAAAGGGGATAAGATACCTAACAATGGAAGGAATTTGGGGTATTGGCAACAGTCACCTTGAAAACTAGTGTAAATGTATGATTTTATTGTTGTTAGTTTGTTAGGAGGTCCCCATTGGGGGTGGCCTCAAATGTGACCTTGGGTAAATTGTGGTTTTCCCTTTTTGGTTTTATTTATTTGTGAGTAATTGTATTTTTTTTAGTATTGTGAGTCACTTTTATTATTGTTGTTAAGTACTCCATTTAAGTTAATTAAATTTTATTAGTTAGTGTAAATTAGGATGTGAAAAAAGGGGAGGAAATAAATGTGAGTAGGTAGTCTTGGTTTGTGTTGGATTTGAAAGAATTTAATTGATTTTGAGTGGTGTGTACTCAATATTGCAAGTGAATTTCGGATTTTGAATTTCAAGGCCATTTTGGAGGCTTGTGGGACAAGTTAAGCTTGTCCCACACCTCTTAAAGTCACCCACCCAATATGTCTATGATGTGAGGGGATTATTTTAGGCCTTTTTGTGTGTTTTAATGGAGAAAAAGAGAAATTAATTGCATTTTTCTTACAAGAGTCTTTAATTGTGTCCTTTAGGGGTGTGGGTTTGGGTTTGAGTATGTAAGAGGGCTTGTCATTCCCTCAACCAAAAATTTATTATGATTTTGAGATTGTGTTTGACCTTGTGATGTGGAATGGAGGAGAAATGATGTGGCATCCTACATGGATCCACATCACCTCTCTCTCCTCTCATAGCTATTTCTCCCCATTTGTTTGAGAATTTAGGGTTACTTGTTTTATTTTATTTTGGACTTTTATTTTTATAGAGCTTACTTTGAGAATGTTTTTTGGAGCTTGGAGTTTAATTGTGTTTTCTTGGACTTGGAAAAATGCTTGGACCTTACTTTTGGATTGGAACTCTTACAATTGCAAGATAGCTTCTTCACCCTTTTTTTATTTTACTATTTTGGTTTGCATATGTTTGTGAATGAATGTTTATTGCATGTGTGTTTTGGGAAGTAAAATGTCCTTAGGTTGTGTAGGAGAAAATGGAAATGGGGATATTTTGGAGGGAGACATAAGAGTTTATTGGGTATTTTAGGAGGGAGTTGGGTTGGGGTGCCCCACCTTGTGATAAGTTAAATTTGTGCTTATCTTGTTGTCTTATTGTGGGAGGCATAAGAGTGAGGGAGACATAAGAGTTATTTTTCTTTAAGGGAGGCATAAGAGTTGTTTTTCTTTGAGGGAGGCATAAGAGTTGTTCTCGAGGGAGGTATAAGAGTTTTTATGGGTTGTGATTGAGTTCTCGGAGGTTTTAGGGTTGGGAACCCAAACCCTTGGGAAGCATAAGTAGTTTCCCCATGTTCTTTTCTCTTTCTTGGCTTTATTTTAGAGCCATTGTGTTGGGAAAAATTGTGTGTGTGGAAGTGATTTGTTAAAAATTTCTTATTGTGTTGAAGTGATTGTGTGATTGTGGAAGCCTTGTTAAGTTGCTAATGGTTGTCTTATACTCTCCATTTCTTCATTGTTGGGGCTTGGGGGCCAATGAGGAAGAAGGCTTCTCTTCCATTGGATTATTAGTTGGGTGGAGAGTGTTTCCTACTCCCCCATTTTGGTTGTTGTGTTTGGAATTTGGGAAGAAGGTGGAGCTCAAGTGAAGAATGATCTTAGTTGCATTTGGAGAAAAGAAAGATTTCCCTCTTTGTAGAAATTTTATCATGTTGTCTCCATTTGAATGGAGGGCTTGTAACTTGAAATTTTTTTAATTTCAATCTCTTGTAAATATGTTGAGAAATAGTTGATTTGTATTGAGATCTCAAAATGTATGTGTGTTGGAAAGTAAGAAAAAAATTGGTATTTGTTACTATGTATATTACTTCATTTTGAAAACTTTACTAAGAGTGTTTGAATGAAAAATTTGCATTTTAAAATGTGTTAGTTTTTGTGAAAGGAAACTACCAAATTTTGCATTGTTTAGATGAAGTAGAAAACTTGAAATGGGTTTGAAATGGAAATGCATTTCTTTTAATCTAAGTTTTTTTCATTGCTTCCAAAGTGTGATATGTTTCATTTTAAAAATATTGAGAATCTTGTTAAAATGCACTTGTTGTTTGAAATGGTTGTCATTTAATTATTGTGAATTAAAGTAAATGTTTGATTTTTTATTGATAAAAAGGCATAGTGAAAATAGTCAAATTTTGATTACATTTTTTTATTAAGTTGAAAGTAAGGGTAACTTTTGAACTTTTTTTTTTTCCTTAGTATGTGGAAGAAAGAAAAATAGTAGTTTACTCTCATTAAATAGGTGGAAAATTTCCTACCTTCCTAGTAGTCTCACTTTCTATAGATTTCACTTTAACTTTTAAATTAAGTAAAACAAAAATCACTATAGTTATATACAAAATTATAGATAAATTTAATTATATAATTTTATATATATTAGAATATAATATAATTTAATAATTATTTTTATTAGAAATAATAAATAGTATTTTATAATGTTATTATTAATATTGTATATATATATATATATATATATATATATATATATATATATATATATATATATATATATATATATATATATATTATAAACAAAATAAATAATTTTTATTATAAAAATAGATTAAGAGCCATAAGGCCTTTGAGGCCTATGCGGGCTATGGGGATGTTGTTTTAAGGGATAAAAATGGGGAATAATCCCTTACCCCGCCCCAATCGTATAGAAAGTAATATGGGGAAAATATTACAAATCTCCCCCAATATTTACACATTGTAAATTATTTACACAACACAAAGAGACAAGATTTAACGTGGTTCATCAAATAGGGCTCACGCCCAACAAGAATCACTATGCTTTTTATTAAAGCCCCACTCTCTCAATACAATAACAATGGTCCGTTTGGATATATATATATATATCTATGATGTATGTACCCGTATGTATGTATGTATGTATGTATTATGCTATGTATATCTATCATATATACATACATATACTTATGTATAGACTTTGAAATCATTTGTAAATTTACCCATTTTAAAAAACCGATCGAAGATGGGGAAAAACCCACATAACAAAATAGGGAAAATGCAATGAAATTGGTTTTACATGACAAATGGAATTTTAAAACCAAACCCTACAAATAATTACAACCCATAGAATAAAACAATCAAATGATTGAGTATCCATCCTTGAGCTCCATTATCTTTCCATGGATTCCTTCTTCTTCTTCTCCTCCCAAAAATACCCGAAATAAAAATGAGGAAATAAGTCAAACGAATGAAAATAGCTTTCTAAAAAGAGGATTAGGGTTAGTTTGAATCCCTAGGGTCCATGGGGAGAGATTTAGTCCATCCAATGTCTAAAACACATCCCTACAAAATTAGGGAGAGTTTGAGGTGGGAATATATTTTCCCATTAAATGCATGTGTTTATTTTGTATGGGGCCACGGGTGGTGTAGGAGGTAAATTTATTTTGTTACCTTAATGTTTAGCCTCCCCGACTTTTAAAATAAAACCTTAAACCTTAATTAATTAAATAAAATATACTCATTTAGTAACTAGGAAATATTTATGTTAGGATTCTCATTTGTTCGCTATATATTAAATAACTAATTTATTTGTATTTTATTTTAATGGGAGGGTTAGTTTTAAAACTTAGTATAAAATAAAATTATTAAATGTCATTCTAATATGTTATTAAATTAAATATATTATTATAATGGGATTTTAAGCCCATAATGCCTAAATTAAATAATATTAATTAAAACAAATAAAATGTTAAACCAAGGAATAAAACTAAACCTACTTGAAGGTTACCTGTAGACAAAAGGGGTTATAAATAAAAACAATTATTAAGGAGTAAATTTTCTAATCACTTCCCATGGGTTGTCTTCCCTTTCTGTGTGGGAAATTTTGGGTATTACAAGAATTAATATCGATCTTGGGTTTAATTCTTGGACCCTTAGGGTTAGTTTGAAAACATAATTAACCTAGCCCAACCTAGTCCATAGATCACAAAACATTACATGATTTTATTTAAAACATAGAAAACGTTTTAAAAATGAAACAAAACCTAGAATAGTGAGCTAACTCCCATCTTGAATTGTGTAGGAGGTGTGAATAAAATGTGGGTATTTTTATGTGGAGTTTGACATACCACCTCGAGAGTAAAAATTTCCTTTAAAATTACGCGAGATACTACAAACATCACAGGATGTCAAAATGGCTATACAAGGTGGAGTAGTAGGGGCACATCCTAGAAAACATGATAAGGAGCCATCACACGAGACCATAACCTTGAGACTTGCATAATGATGATCATAGGGTAGAGAAATCCCACGTGGAGTCAGCTAAAGAAGATTCACCTTAGATGGGACATGTAGATAGGTTTTAGACACAAACAAAAATCTAGGAGCCCTCTAAACAGGGATGAGCATGCAGAGAGGATACCTAGGGTTGATAGTCTTCAAGCTAAGATCATATTAGGGAGATCCATAAGGGTCCCATTTTATTATTCTAGTGAAAAGAGGTTTCGAGAGCAGAGGCTTGGTTAGTGAGCTTGAGTGGGTGCTTTAAGATTTTCCTATATACTAAAATGCAACGAAGGCTTGTGTTGTGATTCATATTCGAGAGAGAGGGATGGAGCAACATGTCTTATGGAGGAATGAGGAGAAGAATTTCCATGTCAGATCGGAGACATTCACTTGGGATCTCTTTGAGGTCTAAGACAGTCAGAGAAGATACTTATCTAGGATGTTTATTCAATAGAGAATAGATGAGTTTACATGACTTGTAAAAATCTACTATTTATAGAATCCATGAGAATAGCAGGAAGAAGTCGGTTTTGGACTTGCTTCAAATGTTCAATACATCTAGGATGAGCAAATTAGATACAATTCATTAGGGGCCTTAACTTTGATTTACCTTCAATATGCATTCATTATCCATCATACCTTACTTGTCGTGGAAAAGGCCTAAATTATAGAGAAGACCAGGGAACGTATAATAGGAAAGGGATAGAGTGCAAATAGATCCGTATTTAGCGGATGTAGGATATGCTTCTTCACCTCCTCCTCCTCTCCAAACATTAATAGTCTTTATTTTCATGCCACCACAAAATCCACCTATTTCCAAGCGGCATTAGAAAAATTTATATAAATATGAATCGTAGCATTCGAATCTAGTTTCTAAAATACTATTTTTTTTAAAAAAAAAACGGACAAGTTTAGCTATATTAAACACTTAAAATTATATGACTTGGTTTTTTTTTTTTAAAAAACTTATAAGATTGTAGTCCGTTTGCCCACATTTTGGATGACCAAATCTTGTTATTTTTTTTTCCTTTGGTGAAACGTTAGATGTAGTTGTCTATCTTGGGATGGATTTTATTTTGTATTTTTTTGAGCAATATTTTTTTAATGATTTTTTCCATGAAAGTGGTTTGAAAATATTTAGAAAATGGAGCGCTTTCCATTTGCCCACCATAACTATATCAAAAAATATCAAATCAAATATTTTTTTTTAACGTGTATAGAATTTGTCCACGCTTGGGATGGTATAAGTTTTATCACATTTTGATAAGTGAAACAAAAGTTACAGTCTTAAACGTAGACATGAACATTCACGGGAAAAAATGTCTTAAAGACCTATTGTTAGTAAAAAATTATAAAATGATATTTATCTTATTCTATTCACTTTAAAATCAATATTTCTACTGAAGCTAACAGTCTCCCCTACGTGATGGCACCATTTTTGTGAAATGTTCAATTTTTAGCATGGTTCAAGTCTTTGGAAGAGCAAATTTGAGGTTTTTGACCTTTTACACTTCATAATGACCTTCCATAGCTTTGGTTGGGGAAAAACAAAGATTTCCCAAGGCTTAGGTTTGGCAGATAGATCCGCGATCATCGGTTTATAAAGCGATCATCACGGTTTTTAACACAAACCATGAGCGCGCTTTATAAACCGCGATCACGGTTTATAAAGCTGCGCTCGGTTCATAAATCATATTTACACACATCCCAATGTCTGAATTACCATGTGATTTTTACTCTCTGACCTTACCATATGAATTACTACAAAATTATGTCTTTTTCTACATGTTTTTCTTATCACCGGAAGCAAAACATCATGGGAGACAAGAAATGAAGTCAAAAAAGGAAGTCATTAAGTAAAAAAACACCAAACAAATTAGAGGCCAACAAAATTCAAAATGCTGAGCGAATGCGGAATCTTCGTGAATCAAGAAGAGGTTCATCTTCAACCAACTATTGTAAGCAATGAAGAACCAGGTAATGTTTCTCTTATCGATGTTGAAGTTGAATTAAATACTCGTGATGAAGATGTTTTTACGATCGATGTTGAAGAAGAATTAAATACTCATGATGTAGCAAATGTTGAAATTGAAGGAGACAATGAAAATGTGAATAAGGAAATTCATGTTGAAACTATAGACAGAGAAAAATTTGACAAAAACACCTCCTAGGATTTTACGTAAGAAACCTAATTTTTATTGAAATTGATGAAAACATTTTGAAACCAATGTCGAAAAACTTTCTACGAATGAAAATCGGAAGAAAAGCCACTTTGAAATTTGGGATAATCATTTTGAAATTTTAAATGATTCCCAAAGATGTCGATTGTTGGTTAGTTTGATGAAATTGATTAAAATGAGACCTACATTAAACACCTTAGGATTGACAACATCTAATATACGTGGTCAAACCTCTACATTGTTGAAAACCTTCATGATGCATATCACACTTTGTTGGTGTCGAGAGACACTAGGGATAGTAATATTGTGCATCGTGTACTTGCTTTACTAGTGTTGTAAGTGAATCAATAAAAAAACAACGTTTGATTATGCAAAACAAGTCGAATGTTGCAAGTTAATCGAAAAACTCTAATGAAAGCAATTGAAAGATGTAATATCCTTGATCACTCAATAACGCCGATTTTGGGCATTTTTGCTAGAGAGAGCACCGCGTAAGGACAAAAATAATTCGATGCTTTATAAGAGAAGTTGTTATTAAATTTTGGCATGATAACACTAGAGTTTCACCTAATACAAGAGATGTTATAAAATGGAGAGTTGGTTCTACTAATCGAACCACATCCAAAGCATTTCTTAGATATGACTCAAACTCAATTTTTTCGTAAGTTTGAACAAGAGAATCTAGAAATTAAAATTAGTCAACATTTTTTTGAAATGTTGAAACCATTCTATGTGAAAATCAACCACGCTCGCACCACTTGTTGTTGTAGGCAACATGTTGAATTTGCGATGCATTATGCTAAATTTTTACGTATTCATTCTATTTTCATTATGAAACTATGTTATCGAAATGTGGTGTTCAAGTTCCACCAATATCTTCCAGGGATTTCATTCCTACTATATTTTGTGAAAAAGAAGTTGGACAATTTTTTTATAGTCAGGATTGTTTAGATGGAAGTTGTAGTACATGCGGCGGATTACCTAAATTGGAAAGTTACATCCATGAGAAAATTGAAGGTACAATAGGACATAATTTAGTTGAGTTTGATAAATATAAATCAGTTGCATACCAGTTGAAAGATGGAAAAGAGTCTAAACGGTGTGAGCTAGTTACAGAACAAATGCCTGTTTTCTAATTTTTGAGAAAATTTAAGGATGAAATTGTTTATGAGTATGTTAGGCATACACATAGAGCTCGATGGTTGGATGAATAGTTCAAGCTATGCAAGGACACATTTCCTATTGGTACTATTGTTTTAGTGGTCGATTTTGCAGAGAATTACACATTGCAACCACAAATGGAGGTTCAATCACAATATTACAACTCAGTACAAGTTGCCATTTTTGTGCATATAGCATTTCTACATTCTCCTGATAGTACAGAGAATGATCAAAAATTTTTAAGAGAGTACCACTTTTATATCAGTGATGATCATACTCATTCTACTGAATTTGTGCAAGGGTGTTTCCAGTTATTTTATGGAAACTTGTCTGATAGGGACATCCACTTCAAACAACATTATATATGGTCAGATAATTACACGTCTCAGTTTAAGAATGCATGAATGTTTTATTGGATGAGCAGAATGCACATCAAGATGGGTGTGCAACATATTTGGAGTTTCACTGAGGCTGGACATGGAAAAGGAGAGCATGACGGTGCAGGGGCATGTGTGAAAAGAGCTCTTGCAAGAGAAGAGTTGAAGTACAAAGATGGTGCTAAATTAAAAGATGCAAAGAGCATAGTGGAATGGTGTATTGACAACATGGCCCGAGGTTCTCAAGAAAATTCCACGTTCACAGATATTTTTGGTTGATAGAGGAACAAAAATTGCTAACTACGAGGATTGTATGACACTCACTTGGGTCCAGTGATATGCACTCATTTTGTAGCTCAGACACTACTTCATGGGCCATATGGACAAGAAAGTTGACATGTTTTTGTGCATCTTGTATCAAATTTGTCACTTTGTTGAGTGTGATTCACAAGAATGGGTGGATGGATGGATTTGTAGGCCTCTAACTCCACTTCCTAGTTATCAACCTCCACAAGCATTACGACTTGTTTACAGATGAAGTTGCAACATCCAAGGACTTTGATGAAATTTTGATTTTGGTGCGACAAGGTATTTATGGTTATTTATTTAATTTTTGTATTGAGTTATGTCCATTGAAATTTTAATATGTAATTTAAATTTGAGTTGTTCAACCTTTGTTTTTTTGTAGGACATGTGTTTGCAGTTATTGCGACAGAAGACAATGAAGAAGGAACAGACTATTTCTTATGTCGTTGCATCGAGGAAAGAAAGAAGTTGACTTCTCCTATTATAGATGGCGAAGATATTGAGTATCCTACAGGGTCAGTGGTAGTTACTGGAACTTGGCTTCGATGGTATCCATTAAAAAACTCCTCTGTTTGGGTGTTTGAAGACTTTGAGACACACAGGAAAATACTCTTATATTCGCATCTAGTTCTAGCGACAAATATTCAACTATATAGATATCGAGGAAGGCCTAATAACAAGATTCTTTGGAAGGTTCGAGAGTCAGATCATGAAGCAATCTTGTCTGCTTATTCGAGTAGATCCGATCCTGATGGTTCATTGGAATGAATTTACAATGCTCATGTCTAGTATATATAATTTCTTTGATATATATAAATTTTTTAGTTAGATCTAGATTTAAGTTCATATATTTTATTTTAAATTTGTGTATTTTGTATATATCTAGTATATGGTTTTGATTTGAAACTTAAATTTCTTTGACTAACACTTTTATGTTCAGGTTAGTGGTGCTAGAAAAGCTTCCACCTTCACGTGGTTGGCATTGTTAGTAGAGAATTTTAAATTCTCGAAGCTAAGAGAAGCTTTCATTGTTTGAAAAAGTTGTAAATTTTGAAAATTTTGAAAAAGTCCTCCCAAATTTTGTGTTTACAAACCATACCTACACGTGTGCATGAATCGGTTTGGTGCCACGACCCACCGTTTGAAAAATATAGCGTTTGAAACCTTACAATCCTCAAACTAACTACTATTTCACATTTTGCAAACAATAGGGCAGCGAGAGCAGCACCTCTCTGGGAAGGAAAAAAAAACTAGAGAGGCTATTGTAGAGGGTCCCTACACCAGGTGTCGGATCGGATGAAATGAGATCTCTAGGTGCCACGAGTCAGTAGTCACCGTCGTCGAAGTTGAATGATATTTTGGTCTCAGGGCTCTTAAGGGACTACGCCCAAACAAAGTAGCCCGAAAGCAATGACCTTGTCACACACTTGAAACACCACCTCCTCTAGCATTCACCTAGCCACCTATGACATGTTGGCATGATCGGTTTGGTGCCACGACCCACCATTTGCAAAATATAGCGTTTGTGACCTTACAGTTGGCTCAAACTACACTATTTCACGCGTTTTGCAAACAATAGGGCAGCGAGAGACACCGATATGAGAAGGAAAAAAAAAGAGAGAGGCTATTGTAGAGGGTCCTACCAAGGTGTTGGATCAAGATGAGGCATCTCTAGGTGCCATGGAGTCTGAGTAGTCACCCGTCGAAGTTGAATGATATTTTGGTCTCAGGGCTCTTAAGGGACTACGTCCAAAAAGTAGCCTGGAAGCAACGACCTTGTCACACACCAAAAACCACCTCCTCTAGCATTCACCTAGCCACTTGGATGTGTCGGCATAGTCGGTTTGGTGCCATGACCCACCGTTTGTAAAATATAGCGTTTGACAACCTTACATGTTGGCTCAGCTACACTATTTTCACGTTTGCAAACAATAGGGCAGCGAGAGCACCGATATGAGAAGGAAAAAAACTAGAGAGGCTATTGTAGAGGGTCCCTATGCATTGGGTGTCGGATCGAGGCGAGGCATCTCTAGGTGCCACGGAGTCTGAGTAGTCACCTGTCGAAGTTGAACGATATTTTGGTCTCAGGGCTCTTAAGGGACTACGCCCGAACAAAGTAGCCCGGAAGCAACGACCTTGTCACACACAAAACACCACCTCCTCTAGCATTCACCTAGCCACCCGGATGTGTCGGCATAGTTGGTTTGGTGCCACGACCCACCGTTTGTAAAATATAGCGTTTGACACCTTACACTGGTCTCAAACTACACTATTTTGTGCGTTTGCAAACAATAGGGCAGCGAGAGCACCGATATGAGAAGGAAAAAAACAAGAGAGGCTATTGTAGAGGTCCTACACCGAGGTGTTGGATTAGATGAGGCATCTCTAGGTGCCACGAGTCCGAGTAGTCACCCATCGAAGTTGAATGATATTTTGGTCTCAGGGCTCTTAAGGGACTACGCCCGAACGAAGTAGTAGCCGAAGCAATGACCTTGTCACGCACAAAAAAAACCACCTCCTCTAGCATTCACCTGGCCACCCAGATGTGTCGGTGTAGTCGGTTTGGTGCCACGACCCACCGTTTGCAAAATATAGCATTTGACAACCTTACATTGGCTCAACTCACACTACTATTTTTCACATTTGCAAACAATAGGGCAGAGAGCACCGATATGAGAAGGAAAAAAAAACTAGAGAGGCTATTGTAGAGGGTCCCTATGCTTGAGGTGTTGGATCAGATGAGGCATCTCTAGGTGCCACGGAGTTCAGTAGTCACCCGTCGAAGTTGAACGATATTTTGGTCTCAGGGCTCTTAAGGGACTACGCCGAACGAAGTAGCCGGAAGCAACGACCTTGTCACACACAAAAAACACCACCTCCTCTAGCATTCACTTAGCCACCCGGATGTGTGTCAGCATAGTCGGTTTGTGCCATGACCCACCGTTTTTGCAAAATATAGCATTTGACAACCTTACACTGGCTCAAACTGCACTATTTTGCGCGTTTGCAAACAATAGGGCAGCGAGAGCACCGATATGAGAAGGAAAAAACCGAGAGAGGCTATTGTAGAGGGTCCCTACACCAAGGTGTTGGATCAGATGAGGCATCTCTAGGTGCCACGGAGTCTGAGTAGTCACCCGTCGAAGTTGAATGATATTTTGGTCTCAGGGCTCTTAAGGGACTACGCCCGAACAAAGTAGCCGAAAGCAACGACCTTGTCGCACACAAAAAACACCCTCCTCTAGTGTTCACCTAGCCACCTAGATGTGTCGGTGCATAGTCGGTTTGGTGCCACGACCCACCGTTTGCAAAATATAGCATTTGACAACCTTACACTGGCTCAAACTGCACTATTTCACGCGTTTGCAAACAATAGGGCAGCGAGAGCACATATATGAGAAGGAAAAAAAAGCAGAGAGGCTATTGTAGAGGGTCCTACACTGCCCAGGTTTGGATCAGATGAGGCATCTCTAGGTGCCACGGAGTCTGAGTAGTCACCTGTCGAAGTTGAATGATATTTTGGTCTCAGGGCTCTTAAGGGACTACGCCCGAACGAAGTAGCCCGGAAGCAACGACCTTGTCACACACCAAAACACCACCTCCTCTAGCATTCACCTAGCCACCCAGATGTGTTGGTGCGTAGGTTTTGGTGCCATGACCCACCGTTTGCAAAATATAGCGTTTGATAACCTTACACTGGCTCATTGCTACACTATTTTTCATGTGTTTACAAACAATAGGGCAGCGAGAGCACCGATATGAGAAGGAAAAAAATTGAGAGAGGATATTGTAGAGGGTCCCTACACTGAGGTTTTGATCAGATGAGGCATCTCTAGGTGCCACGGAGTCTTGAGTAGTCACCGTCGAAGTTGAACGATATTTTGGTCTCAGGGCTCTTAAGGGACTACGCCCGAATGAAGTAGCCCGAAAGCAACGACCTTGTCACACACCAAAACACCACCTCCTCTAGTGTTCACCTAGCCACCCAGACATGTTGGCATAGTTCGGTTTGGTGCCACGACCCACCGTTTGCAAAATATAGCGTTTGACAACCTTATTTGCTCAGCTCTCAACTTTTTTTTCACGTTTTGCAAACAATAGGGCAGCGAGAGCACCGATATGAGAAGGAAAAAACTGAGAGAGGCTATTGTAGAGGGTCCCTACACTGAGGTGTTGGATTAGATGAGGTGTCTCTAGGTGCCATGGAGTCTGAGTAGTCACCGTCGAAGTTGAACGATATTTTGGTCTCAGGGCTCTTAAGGGACTACGCCCGAACAAGTAGCCCGAAAGCAATGACCTTGTCGCACACCAAAAAACACCACCTCCTCTAGCATTCACCTAGCCACCCAGATGTGTCGGTGTAGTCGGTTTGGTGCCACGACCCACCGTTTGCAAAATATAGCGTTTGACAACCTTACACTGGCTCTAACTGCACTATTTCACGTGTTTGCAAACAATAGGGCAGCGAGAGCACCGATATGAGAAGGAAAAAAAAGCTGAGAGGCTATTGTAGAGGGTCCCTATGCCAGGTTTTAGATCAGATGAGGCATCTCTAGGTGCCATGGAGTCCGAGTAGTCACCCATCGAAGTTGAATGATATTTTGGTCTCAGGGCTCTTAAGGGACTACGCCCAAACAAAGTAGCCCGAAGCAACGACCTTGTCATGCACCAAAACACCACCTCCTCTAGCATTCACCTAGCCACCCGATGTGTCGGCACATTTTGGTTTGGTGCCACGACATCTTGAGGCATGACTTCTCACTCCTCGCCTCCGTTCATTTCCTAGGACTCAAAACATTCAATGTCACTTGTTTACCTTCCATCTCTCTTGTTCTCTTTGGACTTGCCTCTGTCCTCTTAGGTGCTTCATCACTATCCTTGCTTTTCTCTCTTGAGCTATGTTGTTGTGGTGATCTCTCTCCATCCTCTTGCTGCCCTAGCTATGTGCTTACATGCTCATTATTTTTGCATTGTAATAGGATTCTTCATCACAGATCACTACACAGAATTAGGAGTATAAGTAAATCATCAAACAATTAAGGGAACATGTGAGGACCTTTTATTCATAAGTGCAATCATTTATTGCATGAGATTAATCATCTCTACCTCAAATTGAAGCAATGTCTCCCATCTGAAACTTCAACCCCCCAGTCCATCAAGCAAGATCAAGCATTCATACTGCAAAGAAGGACATGTGACCATTGGGTGAGCATGATCCTTGAAAAAGGGAATGATCTATTTCCTGAGATTATCTCTTTGTTTAGATTGTTCTTGGTCATATATTTGAAAATCAATAGGAATAGAGTTGAGATCAAGAAAGAGAAATTCCATTGGGAAAATAATCTCCCATTTGCGAGTGAGATGAATAATTTTGATTCTCATTCCTTGGTGAGCTCAGGTGTGTTTTCATCTGACTCAGAGAACTTGTATGACATTTTGTCCCATACCATCACCTAGAGGTTTGATGCTCTAAAAGAAGCCATTTCTGATTTTGAATCCCATGAGGAGAATGTATCAAAATTTTTGGAAGATCTTGGCACAAGAATGCATGAGCTTGGTACTCCTCTCAGGGAGAATAATTCCATGAAGAATCTTCAGGATTCAAATTTCAAGAATTGGTTCAGGAAAATATTTGTGACCCTTTCCTTCAATAGTGATACTTTAGAAGCCCTTGTAGAGATCATAGGTTATATCTCTAATCCTATGAAGAGTTATGAAAAATATTTTAGTCAATGTGGAAATATCAATGCCATTCCTGAGAATTGACTCAACACATTGGAGCATGTGAACATCTTGGAAGATGAGAAAGTTTCATTTGTAGTTTCCAGATTCAACAAGATGGTCTATGGAAAAGCCTCATCATTCAAGATCTTCCGCGGAGGAAGACATGAGTTGATTCTTCATTAGAGGAGGATTCTTCATGATGGGTGGAACCTAAGAATACTAATAAGGGCTTACTGTCAAATTTTTACCCTTTTCAAAGGGACGTGGGGGACATCAGAATGCACCACCACATGAAATCTCTCCCTTTCGTCACTTAAGGCTTGTAACATTCTCACTAGGTATGATTCCTCAGCACCCCAACTTGATTATGTTGCCCCCTCTCATGAATACTTAACCCCTTCACACATTATCACCCCTTTAAGTCCCTTTGTCCCTTAATAAATGTGGTAAGGGAAATGGGGAAAACCAAAACCCATTTAGAAACTTTTAACCCTACCCTGTCATGCCATGTAACCCGGGTTAATCCAGAATGGTCAAGGATGAGTTAGAAGGTGAGTTAGCTAGGTTAATGTTAAGAGGTGAGTATAAACAAACACTTAGCCATTTTTTTAATCCCTTTTTAATATTTCCTTTTCCTTCATTGCTGCTAGTATTTAGTTATGCTACTAAATTTTCAAGAAACCCTATTGCAAAAATCACATTTTTGCTCATATCTCCTTCATTTTTGCTCCATTTCCCTACAATTTTTCCCATAACTTCTACTCATGAACTCCTTGAAGATGATCTAAAAATATTTTCCATTGGTACCCTAAATTTTTATAGCATCCCATTTAAAATTTCAGAGAAAAAACTTGCCTTTTTAGATCCTTGCAATTATGGAGATCGAAAACACTTGAAATTTGAAGCAGGAAACCATATGAAAATACCTAATCTAATGAAAAAATTTCATCTCAATCCAAATACAAGAAGACATGATTATATTTATTATTAAATTGGCATATGAGCCTTACTAAAAATAATAAGTTTTGATAACAAAGAAAAAAATTTGAAACCTCTGTGTAATCTTCAATTCTAGAAATATGAAAATTGTAAAACTTGAAAATCGGAAAATTGTAAAATCTTCAATGTTGCACCATAAGTAACATTATATTCATATAGTTCAAGATGAACTCTACCTCACTTATTTCTATCAATGTTCACATTAGTTGATATGCAACAGATGAGTGTTAGCTTTAAAAAAAAAAATAATTGTACGTATTGCCCTTTTGTAGTTCACCTAGCATGGTTTTGCTTAATGGAATAGGTTTGCTTAACAATTGTACCATGTAGTGCTCCGGGACATGGTTTTTTAATTTTAAATCAAACATACATATCTAGAACTAATAAATGGTTATGAAAACATACATAGAAGGATATCATACATGCAATGAAATCGAATCAAACATATAGTTCAGTAATATCGTTATGAAAACCAACACACATGGATATATAAGAATCAAACAAAGTGTGCTCCAGACGCACGTCTCTGAAAATATGTAAGTTCATAACATGTGTACATCTCGAACTAAGTGTGTCATAATGTATATAGGACCACATGCGGTCATAAAAGGCTATATATATACTATGGACTATATGAAGAAACATGTTCACTAGGACCAGATGGCCCATATATATATATATATGTACATCCGGGTGGACTATGAATCTACTCATGAAACATCTTCCCTCTCTTCGCCCTACTAGAAGTAGCACGTCCATGACACAGGGATGTAGTGGAGGAGATGCCACTACGGATTTCATCCATGTGGTCCTAGGCGTCTCTAAGCGGGCTGCTGACCTAACTTTGCACATTCATAAACAACAAGTTTTTAACACCCAAAATTTTAAAATACATTCAAAATTTAGAAACTTGTACAATTTAGTTAAAATGCATGTGAAATCTTACCGATATGTCATGATCCTATCAATTTGTTGTTGACGCATCGCGGGGGACAACAATAGACTCACGAGGGTAAGCTACATACAAATAATTAATTTTCAAATTAAATATTTCACATACATACAAAATTTGATATTGTAGATTTAAGTAATAAGAAATAATGAACCTCCAAAATTTAACAAATTTGAAAAATTGTACCTCGAGTTAGTGGATCTGCAGATCTTGTATGGCATATCTACAGACCTCCACGATCTGCATATATGGAGGAGTCTCTCTGCGATCATAAGCTATACAAAAACATGTACAAATCAATATTAAAATCTACATGATTGTGCACACATATAGAGGTCAAAGCATGTAATCCACGTGAACTTCCACAATTAGAAACAAAGTGTAAAGAGAAACTAACTTGCGTAAAACTCATGTGAGGCGTGCCAGTAGCCTCAGTTCCCAGAGCAGATGATGACCCATGAGCTCTGTGTATAAAAGACAAACATATTAATATGTACAACATACACGTGAAACATTATAATAATAATCTAGTGCAATCAAATGAAATTAAAAATGTAAGTTTGTACAACTTGAAACTTACGTTTGAAACACGCCCAACTGCAGTAGCTAGCATGTCGACGCTAGGATGTTTCCTTCACCGGCTCTTGCTATTTAAAATAAAATAAAAAATTAGTTTTTTACATGTATGTACATGACGTACAATCAAATACATATATATTAAAATCTCAAACATGTGAATTAAACTATTGTATATATATATATATATATTTATATTTATTTGAAATTTACCTATGAAAGACCAATATCAGTGGCACCAGTTCCAAAAACATCCCCCAGCATCTCATCTATAGAAAAGAAATCCTGTGAACCAGCAAATGATGTCTCACCCATAGTGCATACGGCACCACATGATCCACAGTGGTGTGGTGCGCTAGAACTGGCACCTCCACCAACATCACCAGATGTAATCTGGTCACTATGTTGGGTCAGAGTGTCAGTGAGCTCCCTCAATGCATGCAGTGTGTCAATCTCCACAACCTCCTTCACTGTAGGAGGGATAACTGAAGGCAGTGGGGGTTTTGGGGCATGGGGATCCTTGGTTGACCTATGCGTGCACCAGGTCTACTCTGTGCAGAGCCACCTCCTCGACCAAAAAAGTCAAAAAAGTCAAAATAATTCGGGACCTCATTAAGCACGAACTCATAATATAATTTCTTCAAAAAATAAAGAGGAACCTCATTGTTGTTGCATGGTGGATAATCAAAAACCATCCACCATCGGTCCCAAAAATTGTTTTTGATTCTTGTCATCATGGCACCATGGATTGGGAACCGTTTGCAAAAGCTACGCTACGGGGGCATTGGTTCTCGGGTCAATAAATAATGCACAAATGAGGTCTTTTCCATTTTTTTTCTTTTACGGCCGCATGGGATAATTTATCCATACCACCACCTACAATCACCTCTAAAGGTATTCCATCTATGTATTTGGTTGGTTGCGGAGTCGACTTCACCAATCAATGTTTGCAATGTGTTGGCTAAAGTCATGCGGGATGGATTTGTGGCATGATTTTGTCTTATAGTCTGAATAAGGTTCTCAATGACAATTTTATTTTCTCAGATTCTTCCAATGATATTATCTTGTGTTCCTGTTGGTTCAGTGGGGACAGAAGGAGCCACAGGAGGTGGATCTATGTTTGGAGGAGGAATGTTCGGAGGGTTTTGAGGAATGTTCGGTGGGTTTTGAGGAATGTTTTGATGGTTTGCATGATTTCGAGCTTGTTGACCAACTGAAAAAACAAGAAAATTGTATACATAAACAAACATTTCAAAAAACCCATGAAAATGCAAAAAAAAACCTAAAATGCAAAAAAAAAACCTAAAATGCAAAAAAATGATTAAAATCGGGGCTTACCTCCTCGTCTTGGTGGCATGGTTGAATCTATCATGATCCAGAAGTCCGATGAGCAATTTTGAGGTGGTATTCAAAGCTCGAGTGAAAAACATCTAGGAGAAATCACGGTTTGAAATACCTTCACCACTACCTCGATCTTCATATCCTTCCTCTAGGTTCTTATAGAGTGATCTTGGGCATGGATTGGTTATTTACACAAAGATACAAAGTTTATTATTATAGTGAGGTCATATCTTGTACAAATGATCCGCGAGTTGAGTCGGTGATAGCTAGAGTTAGGAGACCCATCTTGATTTGCACTATTTCTCGCTATGCAACTAAAGTAGTCTACGTGGCGTGGGTGGCGGTTGTATGCTATTAAAATTAGTGATAGGTCTAAGGATGGGCTAGTATGCCTTTTCTTGATGTTCACCCCATTTTGTAGGATTTTTCGAATGTTTTTCCTAGTGATCTTCCCCAGGTTTCCTCCCGACTTGAGATAGACTTTCACATTGATTTGGTTCCGGGAGCGGAGCCTATCTCATGCACTCGCATATAGGGCGACCACCCCCAGCTATGTGAGCTCAAGTTACAACTAGAGATCCTTATTAAGAAAGGCCTAATCTGTCCTAGTGTATCCCCTTGGGGTGCACCAATGATTTTTGTAAAGAAGAAGGATGGATAATTGTGGTTGTGAGTGGACTACAAACAATCGAACAAAGTAACGATCAAGAATCATTATCCCCTTCCTCGCATAATATATTTATTTGATCGGATGAAGAGGGTGACAATATTTTCTAAGATAGATTGTAAGTCGTGATACCATTAGCTGAGGATTGTTGAGGTAGATAGCCAAAAGTCAACTTTCCACACGAGATATGGCCACTATGTGTTCATCGTGGTACCTTTAGGTCCGATGAATGCCCCTGCAGAATTCATGAGTTTGATGAATGGGGTGTTCAAGAATTTTTTGATCACTTTGTGCTCGTGTTTCTTGACAAAATTCTAATATACTCACGTATGTTTGAGGATCATGAGGGGCACCTTTGATTAGTTCTGCAATGTCTTCATGAGCAGTAATTTTATGAAAAGCGGAGAAGTGTGCATTATTCCAATCGTAAGTGTAGTACCTAGGTCACATAATTTATGGGGAAGGTATTGAATAGTCAATCCTTCAAATATTAGAACTATTATGGATTTTCCATCACCTACTAGTGTGACCGAGGCGCACGCTTTCATGGGGTTGGCAGGATACTACGAGAAGATTTGTTTAGTACTTTTCTCGAATTACACACCCCATCTCTTCCCTTCAAATGGAAAGTGAAGAAGTTAATTTGGTCGATAGATGTGAGTAGGCCTTCAGAAATCAAGGAATACCTTACAATAACACATATTCTTAGAATGCTAGATCCACAAGGAGATTTATTCGTTTACACAAATGGATTTTTGGTAGGATTAGGAGGTGTATTGATGGAGGAGGGACATGTAGTAGCCTTTGAGTCTCACAAAATCAAGGTTTATGAGATCAATTATCCGACTCATGACCTTGAGCTTTCAACATTTTTGCATGCTTTAGTTTGATGGAGACATTTATTTTTATGTAAGAGATTCATTAGCACGATTGATCACTTGAGTCTTCATCACCTCTTAATGTACCCCAATCTCAATGCTTTCAATTGTGTTGATGGAGTTGATTTGTGAGTATGAAATGGAGATAGAGCATGTGAAAGGGAAGGAGAATGTGGTTGCAGATGCCTTGAGTCATCGGAGACATTTGGTTATGGCTACAGTAGTTGGTACAAACTTGAGGACTAGGATTTTGCAGCAGCTTCCACATGACAACTTCTACCTTTCAGTTAGAGCAGAGATCGAGTCTCAGAGACCCCTTGAGGGGAAGTTTGATGGATTTTCATTAGAGGAAGATGGTCTTCTTCAACACAGAGGTTAGATCTATGTTCCTAGAGATGGAGGATTGAGGTAGGATATCCTTGTTGAGGCACACCATGCACCCTATTCAGCCCATCTAGGGGTGAAGAAGATGCACGCAACTTTGAGATAATTTTACCATTGGAGAGGGATACAAATATATATGGCTCATTTTATGTCTCATTGTTTAGAGTGCCAAAAGGTGAAGGTCAAGCATCAACATGCGGTTGGTCTTCTATATCCTCATGAGATATCGGAGTGGAAATGGTACACCATTTCCATGTATTTCATTATAGGGTTACCGTATGTACCAAAAATGTTGGTGCACTGCACTACCGAAAAGAGGTTATGGAAACCCCAATGATGATTCAGATCTCTTCGCAAGGTGTTTGGAATCCATAAGAGCTCACCAAGTGTACCTCAAGCATCCTAGAAAGCCATATCTAGCTTTTGCATGTTTTTTTCTAGCCTCTGCCCCCTTTTCCTTACATTTTTATCTTTAAGCTACAGAACCACTGCCCTACCTAGGCGGAAGTCCTATGACCACCACCCAGAAAAGGCAAATGGTCCTATAATCGCATCCCCTATGCAGGGCGGTGGTCATGTGTGTATTTTCTAGAACGTTCTGATGATTTCATCAAACGTAAAAATTTAACTTTCACTGCATTCTTCAACCACTTTGGCCTCGTATTTATGTTTTGGCCACACAGGTAAATAGTGTTTTCCCTTTGTTTATAGTAAAGGAGATCAATTCCAAGTTACCCTATGGTAAATCCAAATGCTATAAATAGCCAACTTGTTTTCAAACAAATGGCCCCTCTCCTTCTGTGTTTGATTATTCAGTTTATTGGAAGTTCTTGCATGAGTTTCAATAGTTTCATATTTTGCATGAATTATCAGCCTCTCATTTCTATTTTAGAGATCATTTGATCTTCTTGCTTTCATATTACTTTATTGTTGTCCCATACAATCAGTTTAGAATAAGGTAGTTTCTTTTTTAGATTAGAATCCATTTAGAGTTGCAGGTTTTGTTTTGTCACAAAAGATAGATTCCAGAATTCTCAGCGTATTTACGTTGTATCCCCGTAATAAATCCTACTAGGAATTGCATAGTCAAGCTCTGTTCACTTGCACTATCCCTCTCTTACTTGCATTGTATTCGGTTTATATCCAAAGCTGCCATTGTTCAAGTATCTTCTACTGCTGTTGACACTATCACGTACACACTTTTCTGGATTCACGAGAACACGAAGGAATGAGGAGATCACACTGAGGGGACAAGTCACGACACAACTAGATTTACCACTGTTCTGTAAACTCTAGGTTTGAGCTATCAAAGTTCTAGTTACAATATATCAAATAGAGTAGTAAATTATTTCATTTCAGTTAAAGCTCACTTTTGATATTACCAGGGAAGCTATGGGGAATGATAGTTTCTGAGAAACTATGATTCATTCTTCACTTTTGAGGTAGGATCGGAAGTATTTCGATTAAATTAGTTAGTTATTTAAATATTTAGGATAAATTCACAACTGCACAAAAATAGCTATACCAAGCTACCTTGCTTGTTTTGATTATGTTATTAGATTAATTGTCCATTTTTTGAATATATTAGAATAGCTGCTCTTTTAATTTCATTAAAATAATTCATTGAAAATACAAAAATAAAAGAATATATGCATAGTGTAGATACATCTTTATTCATTTCAGTTAAAATTGAATCATCTTTGTATGACAATCACGGGACCTAGAGAGCCCAGAGATTACGTTTTCAAACCGGTGGTACCTCAACCAAATCTCTCCACAACACTAGCTGATATAGATCAAGACCTTAGGATTCAGGTTTTTCGAACGACAATAAACCTACAAGCAATTAGTGAACAATTGAGAGAGTTGAATATTGAAGATGACAAGGCATACACATTCTGGTCAAATCAACCCAACTACAGACTGCCTTGATAGGATATCCACATGACCATACAAGAACTCGAAAGAGAACAAATATTTGGTTGCGATCCTTTAGTTCCACAACCCAACACAGGAGACCTCCTCATTGACATAGATACTGGCTTACGTATTCAAGTTGCCAGAACACCCATAAGGTATTTTGAGAGAGTCATACAATTTCTAGTTCTAAACATAGAAGCCGAAAAGCTTATGACTATTGGATAGTCGGAAGGAGAGATTGACTCCTCATATGACCATAGGAGGTCATTCACAACCATGAACTTATGGTTGTGATCCACAGTTCCATAACCCAAGGGTCCTACCGATCAATCGACTTTGACGTTGGTGTATGCACACTAATACTCGAGATCTTTACTACTTCCACCGACATCATTACATAGTTCTCCGTATTAAACGTAATGTACCATTCAAAGTTAGGGATTTCTAGACTAGACCAGAGAATCGTCCATAAAACTCTAGAGGATCCACTACACCTCTCATCACCATTTTCATGACCTTTTCTGGAAATATACATGAAGCACCTACAAGTCATTTTCCACGTATCCAACAACCAATAAATAGGATCTCGGCAGAGCTCGACATTGATTGGAGCCTCCGAGCAGCTATTATATCCGAACGATCCATTACACCAATTCAGGTTAGGAGGGCCTTCTTTGCCTTAGATTCATAGATTCCATTATTGCGTGTTGAGGATATAAGATTGCCCAACTAGTTTTTCTATATCCACATATATTCCATTCTCACCGGCTATCTCGGCATGACCTTGGGAGGTCAGGTATGAAGAAGAGTTGCTTGTAGATTCTCATGCTCGCATGTCACTTTTCTATCATACAAAATTGGTGAACCCGATGTGAAACAAACAACTTTTCTCCTTTTATTTTCATTTCTTTCATCCACCTTCGCTCTTTCCCATTATTCTCATGGGTATTCATATACCCCCCGAATATGTCGGGATATGACGCATATGGCAGACCTCTCTCAGGTCTCGAAGCAAATTATGGTCAAAAAAATAGACAACCATCACCCTCACTTTCTACATGGGCTGAAAACTATTCAAGTAATTACTTGTCATCACAAACTCCTCCTCAAAGAACTAGCTCTAGTTCTTCTTTTCGAATTACGGAGTTGGATCAGCTTGCACAAACGTAAAAACCAGAGCCTTCAGGCTCTAACAATATGACATTTACTTAGAGAATCTAATTCATCTCCTTGGGTTTGGTTCAAACCACAAATCAAGAGACAATCAGATCCACTCCCATTTTTGGATGAGGATTATTTAGCACCTTGAAGTGAACAATGCTTTCAAAACATGTACCCACCTATAGGGAGTTTGGAAACACAACTTGATACCCTATTCCAAGAAAACACCCCCATTACTCCACCTATGGGAAATACTCGTTGAAGCTTACAGGTAAGGAAATCAAAATTTATATTTCAGGTGAGGAATCCCCAACCCTCCACATCATCCCATCAAAGTTGACCTCCTTACAAGAACAAGCACGTTAGGCATGCCTCGTCAAAATTCATATAACTATCAGCAACTAACACCAACTAGAACCACATTTTCAAATGTCGCCCAGTTGAAAATATGATACCTCCCGGATTAGAACCAAAAAATACATACCAGAGAAATGCTCCTCCATACTTAAAAATTTATTCAAAATCACCACAGGGAGACATGTTCTCTTCTCTCGGGATGTTCACTCAACCACAGGGATTTCCTTATGTCCCTGTAAATACATATGCCATGCCATATCAACAACCCATGCCACCCCCACCCCCTCAGCAGCACCATCAATGGTCGAAGCCTATGTGGTAGGGACTTACTCAGAATATTTGAAAGAGCCCCTAGACTTCACCATATGAAGTGTCATGCTTCCAAGACCTCTTCCCGATTTACCCAAATATAAAGGGGAGGGAGATCCAAATGTGCATATCAAGGCCTATGCCACAGCCATATGAGAATTACTCCCTTGGGATGGGGTTGTTGCCAAGATATTCCCTAAAACCTTAGAGGGTATTTCCCTTGATTGGTACTACAAAATACCTGAAGCCTCGATACACTCATTCAAACAAATTGTGTCAGATTTTATCAAAGCTTTTGATATGAACAAATTATTGAGAACAGAATCAGGGAATTCTTGCATATTAAACAAGAGCATAATGAATCCACTACTCATTTTATTCAAAGATGGCGTATGGTTCTCTACTCATCAGCAAGTTCTCCAAACATGGATCAGATGGAACTATGTGATTTATTCCTTCATTCCCTCAATAGAGAGATAAAGGAAGAAGTCCAGAAGTTCCCACTAAGAACTTATGATGAAGTACTCGAGAGTGCTCTATGAATAGATCAAGCGATAATAGATAGTGGTCGTAAGACATATAGAACAAACAGAAATTAATCACTCCCAATCAAAACACTACGACCTATCCTAATGCCGGGAATACCAATCAAGGACCCAAAATCCTTAACAAAACCTTGTGGCAATAATGTATGGAGTAATCGACCAAGTTAAAATGGAAAACGTCGTAAACATTTCGCCACCCATTAACAATCTACGAAATAACAACTTTACTCCAACAATCAACCCAAAGGATTTTAATTATCCATCACGACAAAAACAACAACAACAATAACGATGATGAAAAATCTAGACACAAGGTCGAAATCAAAACCCAATGGATATGGCAAAACTCTTTTTAAGAAAATCGGATAACCCCTACGTTTTTCGTTGATTTTACCAAGAAAATCGGGTTTCAATGACTCGACATGAGTTTTAACATGCTTTATGTCTCATGTCTTCCAAACCCGAAACCCGCCTCATATTGTATTGAGAAAATCGGTTTTCGACCTCCACATCGGAACATCCATAATCCAAAACATGTTTTATGCCCCATGTTTTCCGATTCCCAAGTCCGCTTAATCCTTTGTATCGGGTTTTCGGGGCTATGTAGCATCTAAGCACCTCATGCTTTATGCATCATGTTTTCCAAACCCGAAACCCGACCGCACTAAGTCCCCTCGTGTCGGGTTTTCTGACCTCCCAAACATGCCGACATGGCATTCATGCCGAGTGGTCGGTGAGTTGGCACACGTGCCGAGATGAAGTGTATTAATTACCAATTTTCTTATAAATACGCGATTTCCACGTCATTCTTACCATTCGTATTTTTAATTCGTGGAATTTTTCGTGCGTGCTCTTCCGCTTTCAAAACCAAAACTCACCTCGCTTCGATTGATCGTCTGCTTTTCGATCTTACATTTCTCAATTGAAGGTATTTTTCTTTCCTTCTTTATTCTTGGTTTTTATGGATCGATTGAGCGTATTTTATTCCCAATTTCTTGCCGGGTGTTGAAGGTTTTCTTTCCTTCGTCTTTCTGCGTTGTTTTGGGAAGGGTTTTAGGTTTTTAGGGTTTATCTCTTCTGAACTATCACTTGGTTCTATTCTCTTGAAGTTTTCAATTATATGCATGAAACATGAATAATAAAAAAGAAGGAGATTGTATATTTGGAATTCAAAGAAAAACCCTGTTTTTCTTCTTGGGTTTTGAAGATTGTTTTGCAGAGCCGAGACCCGAAGTGTATTGACGGATCAAAGGCTTTCTCAAAGTTCCGAAGTATATCAAGTGTCGGGTTTTCTTCCGTTCCGACATCAAAAGCAAGTGCCGGTATCTCCGAGTTCCCAGAGTTCCATCAACGCAAGTGTCGGGTTTTGCCAAAGTTTCGACATATCAAACTTGTCGGGTTCTCGTGGTTTTCCGACATCCTCCTCAAATATGTCGACTTTCTATTCTTCCGATATTCAATGATCGGGATTTTCAAAGGTGTGGATAACATCTCCTAGTTTCAAGCCTTTCTCCTCCAACATTCTTCATGTCGGACCCCTCGTCCATCTCAGAGAAGGCCGAGAAATCTAGCAGATGAAGTACAAATTCAAGAAGCCGAATCTCCATCATATATTGATTGCAATTATGATATCGTGGGACACCGAACTTGGCAATATAGATATGGATGACTTCTAGAATAGGGTGAAGAGTTCCTCTCAAACCCCATGGATGACAAATTTAGCTAACAAAGTGGCTTGCCCTCGCAAAGCAGCTTTCCCATGTCCGCCCAATGTCCGTAATTTGTTTTGGCTTGTGCATCTAGTTATGACTCGGCTTCTGCTCCGTGAAGAGCCAGCCGGTGAGGTAGTGATCAGTGCTAGATGGAGCGTATTTTGATGATCTTCTAAAACTACCTAATTTCAAGAGTATGGGGACCTCGAACATCAAGTCGGCTCGTAAGGCCCGGGATAGTAATCAGAAGACCGCATTAAGGATGTCAACAAGAAGTTCCCGGTCAAGGCTAAACCAGCAAAGATCTAGATTTCCAAGGACTATCCCCGATGTGATTTCATACAAGAAATCAATGATATTATCACCCCTGAGCCGAGCCGGTTTTTGGCTTGCTCAATCAAATGTATTTCATGGATGGATGTATCACTTATGGTCACCATCAAGAAGAATCAAGCAAGGGATCGACTCGGGACCCTTATCAAAGCAATGAAATTGATTCTCGATGACGACGGTCTTATCGACCGAAAGTTTTATATGTTTTCATATGTGGCTTACGCAGTTAAATGATGAGGAACTATCCTGGCCGATACTAAGGGAAGCAGAACGACAAACCCAGCTTTATAAATATTTCCCTCAAATAACAAAGAAGGGGTCCAAAGAACATTTTAGAAGGGTAAATGATGCCTTCTTCTACGAGAATATCTCCAAGTCAACCTGTGGTTAAGAAAGACAAGAGTCTCGACGAGGCTTGACCAAGTATCCAAATGGGGGTGTATCTTCTCGCAATTCAAGAAGTTTACATATCTTCGAACAAATATGTACTCTGGAGAGCCTTTCCGTCGCCTCGCTATCCAGGGATAGATTGATATCGATAGAATCGGTCGACACCGTTGGATTTTCACAAATTCCAACAAAGCAAGCATAAGGCAAATGTATCCTTCCCAATTTCTATCGGAAGATATACTTGCTCGACAGTAGCAAAGGCCAAAAATGTTGAATGCGAACTTCAGGAAAAATTGAAAAAGCATATGAAGTCTCGGGATGGTTTTGACATCCGAGGAGTGCTTAGAGCCTATGGAGCCCAACATCTGCACAGGCCTGACATTGAGGATATATGGGTTGATTCACGTAACGGAGTTGCATGTTCGCAAAAGATAATAGTAGGTTGACTATTGATGAGATTCAGACGCTGGAGCTTTCTGATTTGCCAGATGGCACGACTGACAATGAAAGTGTGTTGGATATTTCCTATGATGGGCTTAATGAGGATCAATACGTTTTCCCACCTATTGATTGGTCAGCAAATGAAAAGCCTCTATTACAGATAGGTCGGCTCTCATTCTTGCTCGCACCAAAAAATGGCTCTCCTCTTGGGGAATGAATTTTAAAGATGACAAGTTTCCAAAGTTGGCTGCTTCGGAGGCGGGGCCCTCCAAAAAGGAAAAGGACAGAAAGTCTTCTAAGGCACCTATAAAGGTCAAGATTGTCAAAAAGAGGAAAGAAAGAGAAATCTCTTCAATTGTCTCTCCCAGTAGAAATGGTGAATGTGCCGTAATCACCAACACCACCGTAAATAGGAGAAATTAATTTGGAAGAAGGAGGAAGCCACTCTGACTTCATCATTTGTTGATTATCAAATCAAGAAACTTTGTCTCTCGTATCCCAAGTGCTTTGGAAACCGAATCCGCACCTCCCTCAACAACCACTCCAACCTCCTCATTCCCATCCACTTCTTCTGTATGGCCGGTATTTTCTCTGACTTTCACCCTCTCTCGCTGAACCCAAGTGATCACCAAAGACGCCCCAACCTCGTACTCTCTTTGTTGCATCTACTACCACGTTGGCTACTGTTCCTCCTCCAATAGTAGAATCTTCTCCCCGAGAGTAGAATACCAAGCATTACAACATTGGCAATTTCCCGATACGCCACAATGGCTACTCGAGCAAACTCCGAGGAAGAGGAAAGTGATTGTACTTCTACCACCCTTTGATTTCAGCTCACTCAAGGCTTCTACTCACAAATCAGCCAAGAAACCCAAAACAGCTTTCAAGGGTTTTGGTAGATGCTTCAGAGATAAGTTCACAGAGATCGCCACTCCTCACCGACAAAACTAGAGAGGATATAACAAATTCTGATTATCGTGCAAACTGTGGTGGCTCTAGGGAAAGTAATAAGTAGAAGGGCGTAACAAGATGCAAAGGATTCCATAGACGTCTGTGCCAAAAGTCAAAGAAACAAAGGACAAAGCAGAGATGAACTTAAGAGAAAAGTGGAGCAATGACAGAGGTTTTGCTTAAATCTCAAAACCCTCAATCCATACCACCTTCTTCCTGCTCCTCGCTGATTCGATTTCTCATCGCGCTCCTGCAATTGAGAAGATTGCTAAACAAGGAAGGGTGGTTGATGAATGGGTCCAAAGGTTGCTCCAACAGGGAAGGAAGTAATACAAAGTGTTGTGAAAGTTCATCAACTCTGGGAGACATTCGTAAAGATGGAGAAAAGATGGATGAGGAGATTTCTCAAGAAATCGACAAATTTGATTTGACTTATGAAGCTCTCCAAGTGTTAAAGCAAATACCAAGACATCTCTTGGTCGAAGAAGGTATTCTCCCTCATACGGATAATAAGCATTTCCACTGACCAAGGCCATCGATTTAGGGTGAAGATTCTCAACGAAGCCTCGCGCTAAGTTGAGAGAATCAAGGGATAAACCGATTGATGGGAAAAGTGATTTAAGAAGAAGAGTTGTCAAGATTTGTTCAAAGGTGTCGAGGGAAATTCAGTGTACTATCACGATGATCTCTTCAAACAATTCCAAGAGTCTGCTCAAAGATGAATCAATGCTCGGATTTGATCTTGAAAAGATGGACCGTTGGTAAAGATTGAGCATTCTTTGAGGCCTTAAGAAAACTCAAAGAAAGGATTGAAAAAGCTTCCCAAGACCGCCAAATGATGTTCATGAAACTTGCGAAATTTGGAATGATCATTCCACTGCACCTGATGAGAACGAAATGCAAGGCATAATTCGAAAGTTCCAGGAATTTCAGAGCAAACAGTCTCAGCAGGAGGAAGAAAAAGAGGAAGGAGCAAAAGATGATGATTCGGATTAAGTCCCAACGTCCCATGTCATTTCTATTTTTAGATTGACATGTCTTTTTTATTTCCGTTTTGTCATATTTTTGATTCATACTTTGACTTGATCTCCTACGTGAGAATCATGCAAAACTGAACTCTAGTTAACATGCTACTTTTTAGGATCTGCCCTATTTTATCTCTAGTTCCTTTTGTTATAAATAAGGGATGCCTGTGCATTCAAAAGGGTCGAGATTTTTTGGAATATTTAGGGGCTATTGAAAGAAGAAAACTTTGTGTTTTCATTCAATCATTTTGAAGAATAGAATTGATATCGCTTTTGCACTTTGTGTTGTGGAATATATCTTACTTAAGACAAAGTTCTTATGTTCATGATCTTAAGCTATTCTTTTCGTATAAGATCTTAGTGTTTCGATTATTTCGACATTATATTTGTGATCTAAAACTCGTATGATTATTTCGTGCTCGCTGCTTACTCGAAAGAAAATACGTTTCTCCCATTTCTTTTCTATTGTGCTTCTTTCATCAGAATAGCTTTCTAATCCAGTTCATTTAAGAAAGAAATACCCTTGAATCTGTGAATGTGGATTTCGGGATTTCATTCCAACCCCCAATGGTTAGATTAGTGTGAATACTGTATATATTGTTTACCGTGTTTTAGATTAGCAATAAACAGGCAGCCTCACCTGTCTTTGAGGAGGGATTTAATCCCATGTACTGTGGTTGAACCTCATATTTTGGTTTGACAAAATATCCAACCAACAGTTTTTGGCGACTCTGCTGGGGAATACGGATCTATAGTATAAAGCTTATCCTCTCGGTGTTTGGCGACTCCAGTATTTGCCTTATTTTTCAACAAGATCTCCTTTCGCCTGCTTGCCAGAAGATCTTCACTGGTCCCGCCGAGCTCAAGGTGAAATTGATCCACTTTTTGAGTTACCGCAACAAGACAATTTCAGCCTTTTCTCCCAACAAAGATTGTCTCTAATCGAACTAGAAGTTCTTCACCTGCTCGAGAAACCGATCCCCGTGGAAGGGGAAGCATCTCGCAACTTGTCGTGCACTACTCTTATCTCGATACTCGATCCTCGTACGCACTCTTTTCGTAAGGATGGCGGTTCAACCCGTGCCTTGGGGTGCAGCTTATTGGTCCTCTTCCTCGACTCCTCCATCAATGAGTTACCACGTGATCTCGTAAAAATATTCCCAAGTTCAATGGAGATGGGAAGCAAGATCCTGACGAGCACATAAGATCTTTCTTTGTTGCATGCGGTGTTCTTGAGTAGCCCACGAAGATGTCTCCGTCCGACTCTTCAAAACGTCTGCAGGTGTAGCAGCCAATGGTTTTATCACCTCCCGAATGCATGCATCCCAAATCAAGGCTACCATGCGACTAAGTTCAAGCACGTTTCAAACCAGCCAAGATTCTCATGCTTTGTTAGCTCACCACTCATATGAAGAAGGAATCGCATGAACCTATGCGGGAATTCGTGGCAAAGTTCAACAAGCTGATCCTAAGATTCCGTAAATAGTCAGACTCTACTCGAAAACCAAAAATGCTTTTTCATCAATGCTCAACCTCCCGATATAAGCTTTTTATTAAGAAGGCCGGTTATCCCGCATTTTGGCTACCGTCACCAACAACTTATCAAATAGAGGATGATCTCATCTTGGCCGGAAGGATCAAGAAAGACATACCCAAACTCAAAATCAAGGTTCTTCTCAAGGTAACACGATCCTATGTTTCAAAAAATGGCTAATGATTTGATTGCTTTAAAGAAGCAAATGTCCCAGCAGGTGAACAATGTTCCATATCGGGATATACCTAGGTGGAATTTCAATAATAACAATGGTGCACCTATCAGAGATAGGCCACGGTTAACTCCTGCTCAACCGAGACTAGCAATTGAAGCTCCTCCCGTCAATGCAGCAGTGGAAATACTTGATGAAGAAGATGAACCAGAAGAACAAGAATCTCACGAGGCTTTCGAAGCTTCAGGATATGCTGATGAGTCTTATGATGAGTCAGCTGGCGACTCCAGCATTGGGTATTTGGAATACGATGAAGATGAATGTGCGCCAGATGGTCAATCATTTGCTGTCTTCACTCGGTCCCAATCTCAGAATCCCAGAAAACCTCTTGAAAACACTAAGGAGAAGAATAAGGATCCTCCCATATCTATAGTTAAGAGGGGTACCCCTATTTCGGCGCAAACTGAAAGAGAGGTTACCAAAAAGGCAGCTGCTCCTTATTCTCCTTCTCCTAAGATCAGTGCCTCAACACAAGCTCATGTAATTAGATCTGAGCCTACCATCATTCCTTCTTATACTGCTTTTGACATTATTGATCATGCAAAGAGAACCAAAATTCAAATGTCGAGGCGTAATACCTTCACTAATCCTCAACAGCTTGAAAAGCCGCCAAGTTCATCAGAGTAAAGCGCCGCTCCATCACCTTCAAAAGGTCTCCTTCCAAATCCTCGCTCAACTTCCACCACGTAACAATAATCTGACCTCCGCTTCTTCCTCAGAAAGATTGAACCATTTTATTTGTCTCTACTTATAAATGGGTTTAAACTCAAAGAATTGCATCATCGACTCAGGGGCCTCTGATAATGTTATGCCCGCAAAAGTGGCCCATGCCCTCGACTTACTTTGACTAAGTCATATGGATGGTGCTATTCTATGGAAACTAAACAAGTCCCTTTGATAGGTCAAATCAAAGATGCACAGTTTGCATTTGTTGCCTTTCCTGAGAAGAGAGTGAAAATGACTATTCTGGTTGCCGATATTCCTGCAGCTTACGGTATCCTCTTGGGTAGAGGATTCTGTAAAGATGTCGGAGGAGAGATTAGTATGGATTGGACCAAAGCCAAGATCCCAAAAAGGGGTTCAACAGTTCTTCATCCTGAACCGCAGGCAAAGTATTTGGTGACCAAATCAGATGATCCTAAGGCTCAGATTCTTTTCGAAGATGCTAGCTTCGGGAATTATTTCATGACTTCAGAGATACCAATTGTGGATGTTGAAGAAGAAGATCCCAATGCTATTTGGACGCTCGAATTTGATGGTAGCTGCTCAGCCTCTGGGTCAGGGGCTGGTGTTGTTCTCATATCTCCTAGCTCCGAGATTTTCCCATCAGCTTATAAGTTGCAATTTGATAATACTAACAACACGGCCGAATATGAAGCCCTGTTATTAGGATTAGAATTGGCCAGACAGAAGGGAATCAGGAATCTCAAGGTTCAGGGGGATGCGGAGCTGATTGTTAATCGTGTCGTGGGTATATATCGTAAAAACGATCGGTTGAGGCATTACAGGAACAAAGTTTGGGATAGTATAGAATGCTTTGATGCATTTTCTATTAAGGCAGTTTTAAGAGATTATAATGACAAGGCTGATTCTTTGGCCGTGTCTGCATCTCTTCTTCTTCCTCATCCTCAGTTCAAGCAAGACACATACTCTATCGAGATTGTGTACCGTCCCAGTGTCCCAGATAATGCAACTCACTGGCAAGTGTTTAACGATGATCAACAGGTGTTGGCTTTCCTAGAAAAGGCTGACAATTTCAGTGAGCTATATTTTGAAGGTTCGGAATCAGCCTTTCGTGAAACTATTTCAGATCCATATCAAGAGGTTGATGGTGAATTTATCCAGCTGAAAGGCAACAAGATACCAAAAGGTCTGGTTTCCCTGGAGGGTCTGTTCGACAAGCATGATCGCTTTATCCAAAACAAAAGGCAAGTTGAAGGAGCTTCTTCCTCTGAAGTAGATCAAATCAATCTAGGTTCGTCTGACCAACCTCGGATGGTGAATATTGGGAAATGTTGTTCTCCTGAAGAGAAGGCGAGATTCACTTTGCTTTTGAAGAAATACATTGATGTGATGGCCTGGTCTTATGCAGATTTGAAATCCTTCAAGCCCAAAGATGTTCAGCACAGTATTCCTCTGAAGCCCGATGTGAAGCCGTATAGACAAAAGCAAAGACATTACAATCCCAAGATCTCAGGAACTATACTGGCAGAAATTCAGAAGATGTTAGATGCTAGAATTATTTTCCCAATCCATCACTCCACTTGGATTGCTAACATTGTTCCTGTCAGGAAGAAGAATGGCGAGATTCGATCTGTGTTGACTTCCAAAACTTGAATCACCTCGCCAAGGATAACTATCCCTCGCCTATCATGGACCAGTATTACAAACTCATATCGGGTCGAAAATGTTATCCATGCTCGACGGATTCTCGTGGTATAATCAAGTCGAGGTAACCACAGAGGGATCAACACAAGACGGCCTTCACGACCCCCATGGGGTACCTTTGCTTATGAAGGATGCCTTTCGGCTTGATCAACGCCGAGCCACTTTTCGTAGAGCTATGGACTTGGCATTCGAGATCTATGGGCAAGGTCATAGTTGTGTATTTAGATGACTTGACCGCTTTTCTAAAAACGGAGTGATCATTATGGTCATTTAGAACAAGTACTTTTAAGATGCAGACGCCACGGATTTCATCAATCCTAAGAAGTCCATGTTCGGGGTAACCGAAGGAAAATTGCTCTGGGTCATATTGTGACTAGAGAAGGAACTAAAATTGACCCAGAAAGGGTAAAGGCTATTCAGAGCCTTACCTTGCCCACAAGTAAAACAGAGTTCATTCTTTCTTCGGAAAGGTTAATTTTTTGAGAAGATTTGTACTGATTTCACTGACAAAACCAAGGATATCCTTGAATGATGAAAGGAAAAGTCCCATTCAATGGAGTGCAAAAAGGGAAGCTTGCATTTGAAGAAATCAAAAGGGCAGTTGCTTGCGCTCCTATCTTAGTATGTCCAGACTTCAAGAAAGATTTCATCATGTATAGCTATGCTTCGCTCACACAAAGGTCACCATCCCGATGCAGAAAATGGGGAAGGCATCAAGCTCCCATCGCATTCATGAGCTTGTCCGTCAAGGAGCATGAATCAAGATGTCGCAGATTGAAAACATGCTTATGCGGTAAGGTGCGCGCGAGCGGTGAAGCATTTCAGGTACTATGTGCTGAATTCCCATACTCGCGTTCTCGTTCCTGATACTGCTGTTAAATCCATTCTGACTCAACAAGAGCTGGGAAGTCAACGAGGTACCTGGATAGCTAAAGTTCAGGAGTACGATTTAGACATCAGGCCTACCAAGTTGGTACGAGGAAGGGGCCTGTGCCAATTAATTGTAGAAAATCATGCCGAAGCAGAGTATGAAGAGACTCAAGATACCTCTTCAGAGCTGCCTATGGTGCTATTCGTGAGTACGACCGATGAATGGTACACGGACATTGCTTTCTTCCTAACTTATGGTGAATGCCCTCGCATTTAAATCAAAAGGAGAAGAGGACCGTCAAGTTGAGATCTGCAAAATACCTTTTGTGGAATAATGCAATATACAAGAGAGGTATAGATGGTGTTTTCTCTGCAGTGTTGATAAATCACAACAGAAAAGTTATTAGAATCCTTTCATAGCCTAGCATGTGGAGGACATTTTTCATCCTCTGTAACAGCGTATAAGATCCTACGGCTAGGTATTATTGGCCTACTCTTTTCCGGGATTCAGCAGAATGGGTGTCTAAATGTGAAGCTTGTCAACATTTCGTTGGTCGTCCCCAAGCTAGCAGCTCTTCCTCCTCTCAACCCGTAGTGATCAAGAACCTTTTCGCCAATGGGGATTGATTTTATCTAACATTGAATCCTCTTCCTAAAGGTTTGACACAACTATGTGTCCGACTCACTACATGATTATTTTACCAAGTGGGTAGAAGTCGTACTAATCAAGCAAGCAACTTCAAGTCAAGCCGCTTGCAAGTTCCCGAAAGAAAATATAATCGCGATTCGGTGTGCCTCATAAGATCAGAGCTGATAATGCTTCTAATTTCTCATCACATGAGTTAACCGAGTTTTGCTATGGATTTGCATCACTCGCTCACTCATCCGATTATTATCCCTGTGGTAATGGGCAAGTCAATCCAAGAATAAGAACCTCGGTTACCATAATCAGAAACTAGTGGATGAAAATCAGAGACATGGCACAAAGCATCAGTATGATGCGCGTGGGCTGATCGGATCACTCCAAAGCGAGCCATAGGGATGTCTCCTTTCCAATTGCTATACGGGATTGATGCTGAAATTCCTATCTCAAGAGAATCACCGCCTTGCAGCTTGGCAAAAGCGGTCAAGATGTAGCTTTTCAAATTCTATCGAGAAGAGGGTTATGTACCTAACCAGTGCTAGAAGAAGAGCGAATCAAGGTGGTTGATCGTATATCAGATCATCGTAGCAGGTGAAGAAGATTTTCGATAAAAATCAAAGCAACGCAACTTCCGATTGAGACCCGTGTTGCTTTGGGATAAAAGGAGAGAAAATGCAAAAAGGAATGCATGGAAAGTTTGATTCTTTATGGAAAGGACCTTTCAAGATCCACGAGTGAATGGTGAAAATAGTTTCCTTCTATCATATCCGGATGGAGGGTTACTCCTTTACCCTTTCAAAGGGACAACATCTAAAGTCGTTTCCACCATTAATGCAAGATGCTCTCGCATTGCATATATATTTTTGCTTTTTGTTGTGTGTTTGCTTTTGGTTTTCTTTCTTTCTTTCTTCATTTTGTTTTGTTTTGGTTTTCTTCTTTTCTCCGTAGCCCAATGAATAAGACCAGAGATTCTGAGTTCTCTTCCTTTGGTATTACAAAGAAAGTCCCCAACTGGAGCTAGCTGTTATCCCCGTTTTGAGTTCACGACAAAACGATCGGATAACCCCTACGAAATTTTCAAGTTGATTTTGCATTATGGCCTCTTTTTAAGAAAATCGGGTTTTCGGTTTTACCAACAAATTTCGACATGAGTTTTAACATGCTTTATGTCGATGTCTTCCGAAACCCGAAACCCACCTCATATTGAGAAAATCGGGTTTTCGACCTCTGCGCATCGGAACATCCATAATCCAAAACATGTTTTATGCCCCATGTTTTCCGATTCCCGAAGTCCGCTTAATCCTTTGTATCGGGTTTTCGGGGCTATGTAGCATCTAAGCACCTCATGCTTTATGCATCATGTTTTCCAAACCCGAAACCCGACCGCACTAAGTCCCCTCGTGTCGGGTTTTCGACCTCCCAAACATGCCGACATGGCATTCATGCCGAGTGGTCGGTGAGTTGGCACGCGCGAGTGAAGTGTATTAATTACCAATTTTCTTATAAATACGCAGATTTCCACGCATTCTTACCATTCGTATTTTTAATTCGTGGAATTTTTCGTGCATGCTCTTCCGATTTTCAAACCCGAAAACTCACCTCGCTTCGATCGATCATCTGCTTTTCGATCTTACATTTCTCGAATTGAAGGTATTTTTCTTTCCTTCTTTATTCTTGGTTTTTATGGATCGATTGAGCGTATTTTATTCCCAATTTCTTGCCGGTGTCAAGGTTTTCTTTCCTTCTTCTTTCTCGTGTTGCTTTGGGAAGGGTTTTAGGTTTTTAGGGTTTATCTCTTCCGAACTATCACTTGGTTCTATTCTCTTGAAGTTTTCAATTATATGCATGAAACATGAATAATAAAAAAAGGAGATTGTATATTTGGAATTCAAAGAAAACCCTGTTTTTCTTCTCGGGTTTTGAAGATTGTTTTGCACAGAGCCGAGACCCGAAGGTATATTGACGGATTGGCGCGCGGCTTTCTCAAAGTTCCAAGTATATTGAAGTGTCGGGTTTTCTCCAAAGTTCCCGACATCAAAAGCAAGTGCCGGGTATCTCCGAGTTCCCGCTATCAACGCAAGTGTCGGGTTTTGCCACCAAAGTTCCGACATATCAAACTTGTCGGGTTCTCGTGGTTTTCCGACATCCTCCTCAAGATGTTCGACTTTTCTATTCTTCCAAAGATATTCAATGATCGGGATTTTCAAGTGTGATAACATCTCCCGAGTTTCAAGCCTTTCTCCTCCAACATTCTTCATGTCGACCGGTCCATCTCAGAGAAGGCCGAGAAATCTAGCAGATGAAGTACAAATTCAAGAAGCCGAATCTCCATCATATATTGATTGCAATTATGATATCGTGACACCGAACTTGGCAATATAGATATGGATGACTTCTGAATAGGTGAAGAGTTCCTCTCAAACCCCATGGATGACAAATTAGCTAACAAAGGGCTTGCGCCTCGCAGCAAGAAGCTTTCCCATGTCCGCCCAATGTCCAGAATTTGTTTTGGCTTGTGCATCTAGTTATGACTCGGCTTCTCGTTCCGTGAAGAGCCAGGCTGGTGAGGTAGTGATCAGGCTAGATGGAGCGTATTTTGATGATCTTCTAAAACTACCTAATTTCGAAGAGTATGGGGACCTGAACATCAAGTCGGCTCAGAAGGCCTGGGATAGTAATCAGGAAGACTGCATTAAGGATGTCAACAAGAAGTTCCTGGTCAAGGCTAAACCAGCAGTATCTAGATTTCCAAGGACTATCCCCAGATGTGATTTCATACAAGAAATCAATGATATTATCACCCTGCTGAGCCGGGTTTTTGGCTTGCCTGAATCAAATGTATTTCATGGATGGATGTATCAGTTTATGGTCACCATCAAGAAGAATCAGCAAGGGATTGACTGGGGGACCCTTATCAGCAATGAAATTGATTCTCAGATGACGACGGTCTTATCGACCGGAAAGTTTTATATGTTTTCATATGTGGCTTACGCAGCAGCCGGGATGAGGAACTATCCCGGGCTGGATACTAAGGGAAGCAGAACGACAAACCCAGTTTATAAATATTTCCCTCAAATAACAAAGAAGGGGTCCAAAGAACATTTTAGAAGGGTAAATGATGCCTTCTTCTACGAGAATATCTCACACCAACCTGTGGTTAAGAAAGACAAGAGTCTCGCACGAGGCTTGACCAAGTATCCAAATGGGGGTGTATCTTCTTGCAATTCAAGAAGTTTACATATCTTCGAACAAATATGTACTCGGGAGAGCCTTTCCGTCGCCTCGCTATCCAGGGATAGATTGATATTGATAGAATCGTCGACAAACTTGGATTTTCACAAATTCCAACAAAGCAAGCATAAGGCAGCCAGTATCCTTCCCAATTTCTATCGGGAAGATATACTTGCTCGACAAAGAAGAAAGGCCAAAAATGTTGAATGCGAACTTCAGAAAAATTGAAAAAGCATATGAAGTCTCGGGATGGTTTTGACATCCGAGGAGTGCTTAGAGCCTATGGAGCCCAACATCCCGCACAGTGCCCGACATCGAGGATATATGGGTTGATCTCGCGTAACGGAAGTCATGCGGTTCGCAGAAAAGATAATAAGAGGTTAACTATTGATGAGATTCAAATACGCGGAGCTTTCTGATTTACCAGATGGCACAAGACAATGAAAGTGTGTTGATATTTCCTATGATGGGCTTAATGAGGATCAATACGTTTTCCCACCTATTGATTGGTCACCAAATAAAAGCCTCTATTACGATAGGTCGGCTCTCATTCTTGCTCGCACCAAAAATGGCTCTCCTCTTGGGGAATGAATTTTAAAGATGACAAGTTTCCAAAGTTGGTCGCTTCGAGGTGGGGCCCTCCAAAAAGGAAAAGGACAAAAGTCTTCTAAGGCGCCTATAAAGGTCAAGATTGTCAAAAAGAGGAAAGAAAGAGAAATCTCTTCAATTGTCTCTCTCCCGTAGAAATGGTGAATGTGCCGTAATCACCAACACCACCGAAATAGGAGAAATTAATTTGGAAGAAGGAGGAAGCCAGCTTCTGACTTCATCATTTGTTGATTATCAAACCAAGAAACTTTGTCTCTTGCATCCAAGTGCTTTGAAACCGAATCAGTGCCTCCTTCCTCAACAACCACTCCAACCTCCTCATTCCCCATCCACTTCTTCAACCATGGCTAGTATTTTCTCCGGACTTTCACCCTCTCTCCGCTGGAACCCAAGTGATCACCAAAGACGCCCCAACCTCGTACTCTCTCTTTGTTGCATCTACTACCACGTTGGCTACTGCTCCCCTCCAATAAGAGAATCTTCTCCCCGAGAGTAGAATACCGCCACTACAACATTGGCAATTTCCTCCGATACGCCACAATGGCTACTCGAGCAAACTCCGAGGAAGAGGAAAGTGATTGCACTCCTACCACCTTTTTGATTTCAGCTCACTCAAGGCTTCTATCACAAATCAGCCAAGAAACCCAAAACAGCTTTCAAGGGTTTTGGTGATGCTTCAGAGATAAGTTCGCAGAGATCGCCACTCCTCACCGACAAAACTAGAGAGGATATAACAAATGTTGATTATCGTGTAACCAAGGTGGCTCTAGGGAAAGTAACAAAGAAGGGCGCAACAAGATGCAAAGGATTCCATAGACGTCCCGTGCAAAAGTCAAAGAAACAAAGGACAAAGCAGAGATGAACTTAAGAGAAAAGTGGAGCAATGACAGAGGTTTTGCTTAAATTCTCAAAACCCTCAATCCATACCACCTTCTTCTCTCTGTCGGATTCGATTTCATCATCGCCTCGCAATTGAGAAGATTGCTAAACAAGGAAGGGTGGTTGATGAATGGGTCCAAAGGTTGCTCCAACAGGGGAAGGAAGTAATACAAAGTGTTGTGAAAGTTCATCAACTGTGGGAGACATTCGTAAAGATGGAGAAAAGATGGATGAGGAGATTTCTCAAGAAATTGACAAATTTGATTTGACTTATGAAGCTCTCCAAGTGTTAAAGCAAATACCAACACATCTCTTGGTCGAAGAAGGTATTCTCCTCATACGGATAAGCATTTCCAATGACCAAGGCCATCGATTTAGGGTGAAGATTCTCAACGAAGCTCGCGCTAAGTTGAGAGAATCAAGGGATAAACTGATTGATGGGAAAAGTGATTTAGAAGAAGAGTTGTCAAGATTTGTTCAAAGGTGTCAAGTGAGGGAAATTCAGTATACTATCGCCGATGATCTCTTCAAACAATTCCAAGAGTCCTGCTCAAAGATGAATCAATGCTCGATTTGATCTTGAAAAGATGGACCGGTTGGTAAAGATTGAGCATTCTTTGGAGGCCTTAAGAAAACTCAAAAAAGGATTGAAAAAGCTTCCTAAGAAGCCACCGATGTTCATGAAACTTTCGAAATTTGGAATGATCATTCCATCGCACTCGATGAGAACGAAATGCAAGGCATAATTCAAAGTTCCAGAATTTCAGAGCAAACAGCCTCAAAGGGAGGAAGAAAAAGAGGAAGGAGCAAAAGATGATGATTCGGACTAAGTCTCAACGTCCCATGTCATTTCTATTTTTAGAATGACATGTCTTTTTTATTTCCGTTTTGTCATATTTTTGATTCATACTTTTGACTTGATCTCCTGCGTGAGAATCATGCAAAATCGAACTCTAGTTAACATGCTACTTTTTAGATCTCGCCCTATTTTATCTCTAGTTCCTTTTATTATAAATAAGGGATGCCTGTGCATTCAAAAGGGTCTAGATTTTTGGAATATTTAGGGGCTATTGAAAGAAGAAAAACTTTGTGTTTTCATTCAATCATTTTGAAGAATAGAATTGATATCGCTTTACGTACTTTGTGTTGTGGAATATATCTTACTTAAGACAAAGTTGTTCTTATGTTCATGATCTTAAGCTATTCTTTTCGTATAGATCTTAGTGTTTCGATTATTTCGACATTATATTTGTGATCTAAAACTCGTATGATTATTTCGTGCTCATGCTTTACTCAAAGAAAATACGTTTCTCCCATTTCTTTTCTATTGTGCTTCTTTCTAATCCACCATTTAAGAAAGAAATACCTTTCTAATGTGGATTTTGGATTTCATTCAGCCCCCATTTAAGAATAGAAATATTGTTTACCGTGTTTTAGATTAGCAATAAATAAGCAGCCTCACTGTCTTTGAGGAGGGATTTAATCCCATGTGGTGGTTGAACCTCATATTTTGGTTTGATATCCAACCAAAAACCCCAAAATTTTAACTCTAACAACCAACTCAACTAGTTCTAAGCCAACCATTAGAACCAGACAACATTTAGAAAACTTTGGTAAAACCTATAGGCGCTTAAGATTTAATTAATGACTTAACAAAGACCTTCTCTCATATTTCCTTCTTGGATTTGTTGAAGAACTCTCCCACCAATAGGGCTACTCTCTTAGAAGCATTAAGCCTTGGTCATTTAATTAAAATATTTCCTCCTCCGAACGCAAGTAAACCATGTAGACTTTAATGTCTACCTCCGCAGTAGATAGATAGGGATACCGAGTTTATATTTGACATAAGAAAAATTCCAATGACGTTGAAATTGTGCAAAGAGGTGACCCAAATTTACATTTACAAGTATGGTTTTACAATAATTATGTTAAGTGTGCAATGATTGACGATGGGGCAGCAGCTTAACATAGTCCCCTTCACTTTTCTTCAAAATCTAGTATTTGGAGAAACAAATTGTTCCACAACATGAAATACGCTAAGAGGTTATGATAGCCTCAAGGACACTTCAATCGGAACCATAATTTTACTACCACCTTAGGACCCAAGACGGTCCTCACCGAATTTTATATTATAGATCGGGAAACCAACTATAATAAGATTTTTTCACTTAGGAAAATACTTGTGGCATAAGGTGACCCAAAACCATTTGATAGACACCTAGTTGACTTGAAGAAAAGACCAGAATTCACTCCGAGTTCAACTCCCAACTAGTCAACATAACAAACCAATCAGCTCAAAACCAGAAGAGAAGCTGATACCTACAACACAATTAGAAATTATGAATCTAGTCGAGGGCATTCCAACACTCAAAAGTGAGACTAACGTCATAGAAATGGTATCATTAGGGACTACCACAATTTTTTTGAATAACTAGAGAAAGATCTACCCATTCTCCTACCATTTGATTCTATGGGTATGGGATACACCTTGGTAATTGGTTCCCTTCCATCAGACAAAGTTTGTATGGTAGAAGTAACCAAGGTAGAAGAAACAGACATGATGAATATCCCAACATCCATTTTTCCAAGAAAATATTAGACTCTCCACTTCGATGGAGCTAGGTGTGATCTTCACTTCTCCCAAGGGAAAGATCCTACCTTTTTCCTTTAAATTAAACTTTGAATGTACAAACAACGGGGCTGAATATGAAGCCCTTCTCCTTGGCCTCATCATAGCTAAAAGAATGGGTGTTGATAACATTAGAGTGCTAGGAGACTCGCAACTAGTTGCAAACCAAGTCTCTAAGGTATATGAGACTAGAGCTGAACATTTACAACTCTACAAAATGGTGGTATTAGATCTAAGCAAAGGATTCAACTTCATATCAATTGAAGCAATCCCATGAGAGCATAACCTTCTCGTAGATTCAATAGCAACCTCAGCTTCCCATTTTACTCCAAACAATGAGTTGGAAAACACAAGTTTCACGGTATCACTTCGTACTGAACCATTGGTGCGTAAAATACCAAAAACTCACTCCTAACTCATATAGAAGCTGAGAATGAGTTTTCTATCCTAGATCACTTTGACAGTGATAGAGTCACTCTCGAATATCTAAATGCCTATGTGGAGCTACATATCACTTATCACATAGTAGATCTTTCCCTAATACCACATTATTCTTCCTATTTTGGAAATCCCATGATAGAGTCTCCTCTGCAAAAGGATCTCGGTATCTACGAGGTAGAGAATAGAGAAAATTTGGAACTACCTCTGGCCCCGCTTGAATTTGAAGAACGAAATGCTTCCTTGATCAAAGAAATAATTGACATAAACATTGGAACAGAGGAAGAACCAAATATTTTAAAATTAGGATCCTCGTTAACTCCATAGGAGATAGAAATACACACCCAAATCCTCAAGGAACATCAAAATTATTTCACATTTAACTACAAAGAAATGACAGGAATTGCACCACATATCACGATACATAATCTTGTCACCAAACCAGATGCAAATCCAATTAAACAAAAGTCAAGACCAATGAAGCCAAAAGTGGCTCTCATGGTAAAAGAGGAAGTAATGAAACTTCTCCAAGTAGGATTCATCAAACCAGTTGACTATTCACAATGGGTATCTAATATCATCCATGTTCTCAAAAAGAATGGAAAGATACACATTTGCATAGACTTTCGGGATATTAACAAAGCATGTCCCAAAGATGACTTCCCGTTACCATCCATTGACATCATTGTTGATGCAACAAATGATTTGAACTATTGTCCCTCATGGATGGGTTTTCAGGGTATAATTAGATTAAAATATCTGAACAGGATCAAGCCAAGACCACATTTATAACTCCTTGGGAACTTATTGTTACGCTGTCATGCCGTTTGGTCTTAAGAACACCGGTGCTACATACCACAGGAAATGACATATATATTCCATGACCTTATTCATAAAATTGTGGAATCCTACGTAGATGACTTGTTGGCCATGGCTAGAAGCGTTGTGATCACCCGTAAGTACTCATATCATTCTCTCATGATTGATTAAATATGGCATCACATTGAACCCATAGAAATGTGTATTTGGTGTGATAGGAGGAAAGATTCTGGTTACATTATATCCTCGTAAAGGGATTGATGTCGATCTAGCCAAAATCCAAGTTTTTCTTGAAATGATTCCACCATCGATGAGTCTCGTATCGATCATTTCTCAAGAAACTAGGTGCAATTCAAGGTTCATTCCGACTTAAGTTTTTTCCATTCACCCAATCAATAATCTATTAAAGAAATATTATATCATTTATTGGATAGAAAAATGCAACGAGGCCTTCGAAGTGGTTAAACGCTTATTATTGTCTCCTCCCAAGTTAGTGCCTCCTAGACAAGACCATCCTTTGATCCTGTATTCATGGGCTATTGATGTCTCCCTAGCCTACATGTTGGCTCAAGAAGACAATGATAAACAAGAACGTGTAGTCTATTTCATTAGCCGAATGTTGCTTGATTATGAAACATGTTATACATAGGTAGAGAGAGAATGTCTTGCCATAGTCTTTGCAACGAAATGTTTAAGACATTACATGTTAAACGAAGAAATAAGGGTCATTGTAAAGACAAATCACTTACAAACATTCCTCACACAAGGGTCTTTATCTAAAAAGGCTGGACGTTTCATAACCTTAATGGGTGAATTTGAATTAATGTTTGTAAACTAGAAATCTGTTAAGGGTCAAATCATTACAGACTAGTTAGCTGACAATCCATTAGATGGGGTGATTTGGTAAATCTGGACTTTCTCAATGAGTGCATATACTTTGTCGAGACCAGACCCCCCATCTCTACATGCCCTTGGTACACCGATATCATCAATTTTATCATGGACCATATGTACCTAGAAGGTGCCACATCACAACAAAGAAGGTGGTTACGCATTATCGCTACTAAATATGTTATCTTAGAACAAGTACTCTACTATAAAGCCTTTGATGGAATGCTTTTAAGATGCATTGACACTGAAGAATCCAAAAAGATTCTTTATGAATCCCACAATGGGATATGTGGAGGCCACTTTGGTGGTCATGCCACTTCTCACAAAATACATCACATGGGCTATTTATGGCCCACTCTAGAACATGACATGGTAGAGTTTGTGCGTAAATGCTATAAATGCCAAGAATTATCTTACGAGATTCACATGCCAAAATAGGCTCTATAACCAATCGCAACCACATGGGATTTTTCCACGTGGGGCTAGATTTGATAGGGAAATTCTCTCCCTCATCAATAGATGGCCATAACTTTATAATTACGGCCACAAAATATTTTACCAAATGGGTAGAGGCCATGCCTCTCACCACCATACCAGGTTCTGTAATCGCTAAGTTTATTTTGAATCAAATCATTTGTAGGTATGGTGTCCTACAAGTCATTATCTTAGATAATGGAACATCCTTTAAGAATGATGAGGTCTCATGAATTATGCAATAAATTCAAGATAAACCATCATGTGGCCTCCCTTTACTACCCTCAAGCCAACGGACAAGCTCAAGCCACAAACAAAACATTAAAAGCTATTCTCCTCAAAACAATTAAGGAGAAAAAATGAGATTGGCATTTAAAATTATACCCGGCCTTGTGGGCCCATTGAACCTCAATAAGAACACCGACGGGGGCAACCCCTTTCTCATTAGTATTCAGGAAGAAGTAGTTCTCCCGCTTGAGGTCGAAATACCCAGACTCCGCATCTCATTACAAGGGATTTTGGGAGAAGAAGCCTATAGAGAGGCACGTCTCTCTCAACTAGAAATCCTTGATGAGGCTAGGCTAAATGCCAAACAACGACACAGAGCCTATGTTGACCGAATGTGCCGGAAATATAACAAAAAGGTCTACAAGAAAGAAATGTATGAGGGAGATCTAGTTCTAAGACTAGACAACTAGATTGATAAGAAAACTGGTGAAGGAAGGAAATTCCACCCAAGTGGTTGGGCCCATACCGAGTCATGAAAGACTATGGAAATGGTACGTATCTTTTGTGTATGCTAGAAGGTGAGGAATTCAATGAAATAGTCAATTCCTTGCATCTTAAATGGTTTTACACATAAGGCATCAGTGTCACCATTTGTATATTATATCTACCTATATTACATTAGTCACTTAATTGTTTCATTTTGTTCCTCATTTTGTAACCATTGTGGTCAAGGAACTTATTCTTAAGAAATTCATTACAAACTTCTGAAAGTATTGGCAAAAACATTCAAAATCATATCTCTTCAAGTTTTCATAATATCATCAAATAAATCCAAAATCTCTTCATCAAGATCGACAGACAAATATTGACGAAAACCATACCAAGGCCTGCATACATGGTTTTTCTCTTTCTTTCTACTAGGTGAAGTTGTTCTTACCTACGGTTTGTTCTAGAAGCTTCTTGGTGTCACATCTATCCCTCTTACATCTCTTTGAAACAAGGATATTCCAAAATCACATATCAAAAGTGTCAAAATCAAATAGAATAAAAATACCAAGCAAACAGAATATTTTATTTTACACACTTCTTTGCCCCACCAACCTTCGGTGATAAGCCCGCATCTCTTACTAGTGGTGCGAGGTTGGGAAAGGAAAGAAGTGCCCTTACTCGCCTATATCCTTGCCTTTGGTGACAAACCCATGCTTCTTACTAGTGGCATGGGGCAAGGTGTGGGGGTCCATTCACACAAATTAACAAATCTTGGTATTTTAGAAATACAAATCAAATTATATTAAGTGAAAATAAGTGTCCAAATTCCAAAGAGATCAAATCCTCAAAACTAGATTTTGTCAACCAAGTTGCCATTTATAGATCTAAGTCTAGATAAACTGGAAAGTAAGTTACCTTCTGAGCTTGGTGGTAGTTTTGAGTAGGGTAAGTGTGTAGGTCTAAGTTTGGTTTCTGTCACTGGTTTGTCTATCTCTCATCATTTCATCCAATCAAACTCATATAATTTGCACCATTCCCAACTCTTGGTGTTGAGCCCTCACATCTTACTAGTTGTATGGAGTTAGGAGTGGGGCAAGTTCATCTCTCTCATCACTACGCATGGTCATCCCGTTTTGCCAAAATAAGAAGAAGCAACAAACATTGCCTAAAGAAGCCAAAAGTTCAATACTACAATATGTTTGCATCATCACATATCAGCATTACCAAAAAAATCAAAGAGAATCATTATGTTATCACTTGTCATCCATTGCATACATTATGAAAAGCATATAAAAACAAAGATTCCAAAAAAATCTAGTGTACACATGGGAAATGAATCACAAAAATTCTAGATATAAGAAGATCTAGATCCAAAAGAGATATATATATATATATATATATATATATATATATAAATCATGTTTTATATACAATTCCATCATGCACTAGGCATGGTCAAAATGCTCAATGAGCCCAGAAAATACAAAAACACTCGTATAAATATCCAACCAAAAATCACTACAAAAAGACACCATGATCTCTCAATCCCTGTGAGATCCCTCAGAAGGTGCATGACCGCATCTAGGACTCCTACTGTGATGATGCTCTGAATGAACTGAGGGCTCATGATCATGGCCGTATAGCTGTGGTCTCACTGTGAGAACGACTCCTCCTCATCAAGTACTCAACGGTCCTATATCCAACTACCTCAAATCCAAGCCCACGAGAGAAAAAAATGTCATGATATTTTCTCGGCCTTCCGCATGGGGAAAACACGCAGCTAAGTCGGTATGTCCTACCACGCTGCTGGCCGAAGGATCTCCCACGTCCCACAAGACGGTCCAAAGTTTGAGGTCAGCCCATGTACTCTCCGAAGGGAGCAAACGGCCGATGCGGAGGATGAGAGTGTCTACACAGGCACACTGGTGAATTAAGTCTCGCCATCCCTCAACAGTCACTACAAATAAAAAAGGAGAAATAAACAAGTTAGAAAGTTGTCCATGATAAAGTCAAAAACAAATGAAACAACAAAAGGGAAATATCAACTAAACATTTCTAACTAAAAAAAAATCAAGAAAAGAGTAGTAACTCACTTAGATCTCTAGGCATCCAGGTGGGATCTCTAGGATCTCGCACCACACAAAATTTTGGAATTGCCATTGACACTCTTTCTTTCACCCATTTTGCTCGCCAAAATTGCTTTGAACCTTCCCCAAATCTAGAAAGAAGTGACGTCCTACTACAGACTCATCATCTCCCCCAATGTCCCGAGAAGGAAACTCCTCTGAGATTAGGGTCACCTTCTCTACACTCTCCTCCGCCCTCTTGGCCCTCAAGATGTCCTGAGTGTCATGCCACTCAGAGTCGCTCTCATCATCCCTGGCCATCCCACCTATCTCGCCTCCCTCTATCTCCTCCTCTCGTCTCCTCTCCTATGAACTCCTTAGAGTCTGAGTCCACATCAATAGGCTCATCGCTCTCTCCACTATGAGCAGGACCCCAATCTGAAGTAAAGGTGCTCAAGGAGTATCGGCTACCCTCGACGAACCACCCACCTCAAGCAAAGGGAACTCCAGGAGTGATCGTGGTCCAACCTTGGCCTTTAGGACCTCCCCGGCGTGCATCTACCAGAGATCTACACCAGCCCATCCACTGTCTCTACTGAACCTTTCCCTAAATGAATGACCCGTATAACTCCCCCCGGCCTCGCGAATGCACCTCTGGCCCCGCTAGGAAACATATCAATGTAGGGGAGGCCAAACTATTGTGGTACTCTATCAAAGGGGTGGATCTCCAACTTCCCCATCCTATCTATCAGCTGACTAGTAGTATAGCAAGCAATCAATGTGTGTGTCTCCTCTCCCCATAACCCTGCCATGGCCTGATAAGGAGTGGCCTCCATGTCTGCAGTAGTCAAGGAAGCCACTGGCTGGTGTGGCATCCTAAGTATGGTCATCCCTGTCCACCTCACTACCCTGACAACCCCGGGATCCTCTACCTATACACCTCTCCCATAGGGAATGATGCGCTCATACACCCAACTCATGACTAGAGTAGGGTGACTCAATGACTGCCTCATAATCTGACCACCCTATACAAATCATGATAGGTGGTCCCAAGGATGTCTACTCCCCAAGTGTAAATGTGGCCATGTGCCTCAATATGTGCAATGATAGGTGCCCAACAGTATAAGAGAGTATCCCCTCCCTTGTCCCCAATCAACCGCGAGGCAAGGATACCCATAATATCCTTGCAGAGCACAGGGAAATCGAATCAACAATAACACATACCTTCACCCCCTTCTTCGACCCCATGGAAACAACATCTCCCATATATGTGGCCCACTAAACCATCTGAGATCTGGACACTGTTATCTTAAGAGACAGTCACCTCCCAAGAATCGAGACCCCCAATATACGGTAGACATCCTCAAGGGTGATAGTCCACTCACCCCTAGCACTTAGTAACCGGAAGGTATTCTGGTTAGCATCCCAATATGAGAATAAGTCACATAGTATGTGACTGGAAGGAGCAATGTGAGGAACCCGAGAGATCCGCAAGATGCCAGCGTAAAGTGTCTCTCTCAGCCTGGGTCAATGCATGCACCAATAAAACTCCCTCTCTCTGCTCCATCTGATGTACTCCTTCTTTTGCATCCACCCAAAACACAGAAAAGGAGTAAGTTAGTAACATAATCCAACTAGAAAAATCATCAGGAACATATAAAAATGCCAAAAATGTAAAAATAATCAAGTAATACATCTCTTTTTGCATTCTTTCAAAATCGTTTCCCCGTGTGTAGAGTGAGGGTTTCATAACCACCACCTTCTATGGTGGCGGTCCTGTAACGCCACCTTATGAGGCGGTGGTCTTGTAACCGCCACCTTCATAGGGGGTGGTCCCATGACCACCGCCCTGTGTAGGGTGGTGGTCCTGTCCCGAATCACCAAATGGCTCGAAAGCCCTAAAACACTTAAAAATGCAAAAATACATCATTTTGGATGAAATGAAGACCTACCCTATGGCCCCCTAAAGACTCATTTAAGACTAACATTTTCAAAATAATCCCCCCAAGACAAATATTTCTACATTTCTATATTTTGGATTTAAAAATGATAAAATGAGAAGAACTAACCTGAGACTTCACGGGCCAATGTCCTACTCTCGGAGGCATGATCACGATCTCACAACAAATGTTTTGACTATACTCTCGTCGAAAATGGTCACCGTGGGTCCCAGAGCTCAAAAACCACCAAATCAACACGCACAAATGAATAGTAAAATGAGCTCGTTTTAAATATATATAGTATTCTAATTTGGTTTTGATTGTTTTTACATAGAGTTGGAGCGTCAATGGAGGTAAGTTCTAATCCCCGCGTGAATGGTAAGTCCTCATTCCATATTAATTTAGTTTTATTTTTTGATTTATTTTATCTATCTGCACTTGAGTCCTCTTTTCATTTTACAGGTAGCAAGAATCTGGATGGCGACATTTTGACACACAAACGTGTCAGGTATAACCTCTAACTCCCCATTTTGGGACCGCCATACTCAGACCCACCGTTTTATGCCTCTTCATGGCTAAAATGCTTCTTCGAGGGGGCAATATGTATGTACCCAAAAATGTAGGTACTGTACTCGCGAAAGAGGTTATGGAAACCCCAATGATGATTCAGATCTCTTCGCAAGGTGTTCGGAATCTAGAAGAGCTCGCCAAGTGTACCTCTACATCCTAGAAAGCCATATCTAGCTTTTGCATGTTTTGTTCTAGCCTCTGCCCCCTTTTCCTTGCATTTTTGTCTTTAAGTTACAGAACCGCCACCCTGCCAAGGCAATGGTCCCGTGACCACTACCCAGGATAGGGTGGCAGTCCGTAACCACCTCCTGTGCAGGCGGTGGTTATGTGCGTGTTTTTAGAACGTTTCGACGATTTCATCAAACATAAAAATTCAACTTTCACCCACATTCTTCAACCACTTTGGCTTGCATTTATGTTTTGGCCACCTGGTAAATAGTGTTTTCCCTTTGTTTATAGTAAAAGAGATCAATTCCAAGTTACCCTCTAGTAAATCCAAATGCTATAAATAGCCAACTTGTTTTCAAACAAATGGCCCCTCTCCTTCTGTGTTTGATTATTCAGTTTGTTTGAAATTCTTGCATGAGTTTCAATAGTTTCACTACCTTTCCTTGTGTTTCACTATGCTATAGAACTCACTTTACCCTTTTAACTTAAGTAAAAAAAAGAAAATACAAGCATATACAAAATTATAGTTATATTTAATTATATAAATTTATTTTAAATTTATATATATTGAATATAATATAATTTAATAATTATTGGTATTAGAAATAGTAAATAACATTTTATAGTGTTATTATTAATATTGAATACACACACACACACACACACGTGTGTGTGTGTGTGTGTGTGTGTGTTGGATTTTAAAAAGTGATAGTATTTAATAAAAATGAATTATAAACAAACAAAAAAAGAGACATAGATTCCTTAAGGCCCACACAACCTCGTGGGGATTAAATGTTATGTTTTGTAGGGGAATGGAGGGAGGGCCACTAACCCCACCCACCACCCTATCAGATATGGGATGGGGGTGGGGTTAGCAAAGCCTCCTCCCCAATATCTAAACATTGCAATTTATTTAACTGTCCATAGTTATCAAACAATGTCGGCCCGACAAGATACAAACGTAGGCTTTGCTTTTTCTAAAATTCGCAGCCGATTAACCATGGTCATACACACACACACACACACACACACACACACACACACACACACACACACACACACACACACACACACACACACACACACACACACACACACACGTGTGTGTGTGTGTGTGTGTGGCACAGACGGCGCGCATGTGTGTACATATAGATATACATACATACATACATACATACATACATACATACATACATACATACATACATACATACATACATACATACATACATACATACATACATACATACATATATATATATATATATATATATATATAGAGAGAGAGAGAGAGAGAGAGAGAGAGAGAGAGAGAGAGAGAGAGAGAGAGAGAGAGACACACACACACACACACACACAAACTTGATGTATAGACTTCTAAATCATTTGTAAATTTACCAATTTAAAATAGATCTAAGATGGAGAAAAATTTAGACATACCCAAATAGGGAAAATGCAATGAAATTGCTTAATGACAAATCAAATTTTAACCAACCTTACAAAGAATTACAAATAGAATAAACAACGATATAGTGAGTATCCATCCTTGAGATCCATTATCTTTCCATGGCTTCCTTATTGTTCTCCTCCCAAAAATGTAAAATAAATATGAGGAAATAAGTCAAAAGAATGAATAAAAGCTTTCTAAAAAGAGGATTAGGGTTAGTTTGAATCCCTAGATCCAAGGGCCTAGATTTAGTCCATCCAATGGCTAAAAATCATCCCTACAAAAGTTAGGTGAGAGTTACATGGGAATATATTTTAAATAAAATGCATGTGTAATTTTTGAATGGGGCCACTTAAGTGCTGTAGGAGGTAAATTTATTTTGTAACCTTAATTTTTAGTTCGTGAATCTTAAAATAACAAATTTGAACCTTGTAATATATTAAAGAAAATATTCTCTTTAGTAACTAGGTAGTATTTATGCTAGGGTTTAAATTTATTTTTATTTAATTTAATGGGAGGGTTAGTTTAGACTTAGCCCTAGAATGTTAAATTATTAAATGTCATTTGAACTATGTTATTAAATTAAATAATTATTATTATAATGGGATTTTAAGCCCGAATGGGAGAATTAAATAATATTAATTAAATGTTAAGTAAAACAAATAAAATTTTAACCAGGGAATACCACTAAACCTAGTTGGAGGTTAGCCCATTGTAGCTGTATTATCGAAAAAAAAATCGTAAATTTTCCAATTTGCCTTTGGGTTGTCTTGGGTTTTGTGCGGAAAATTTGTGGGCGTTACACTTCATCAACTCATCGTGGATCATGGGGCCTGGATGGATTCCTATGATGATGTTTTATAGTTCCTAAAACTCAAGGATAGTTTGCATCTTCATTTTCCAAGTGGAAAAGTTTGGCCCTTTGAGAAGATGGGCATCGAAGATAGGTAAATTTGGAGCAGACATTGTAAATTTTTAAATTATTTATTTTATTTCTTTATGGGAGATAAATTACAAGTATTTTTTTTTACTCAGGAGATAATCGAGGTTAGAGATGAGCTTTGTAGTCACGAGGTAAGAGACATGGAAACTTCTTAGGGTGTTCAACCTCGTCTTCATAGATTACATCTTATCAAGATTTGAGTTTTACTTGTATTATCCTTACTTGGTAGTACATATTGAATAGTAAATGTTCGAGAATACTCTAGTGGATGAGCTCTTTGAACCAAATTTTTTTGTTGTCACAAAGGGATTCTAGTCAAAGTAGAAATCAAGCTCTCTTAAGAATTATGACAGCTTTTCGTAGTCCGTGAGTCTCCATGGTGTCTTTCAAATGTCCCAACACTATCCTTAACAATGAACACATGCAATGAGGGTTCATGTGACACAAATTTAGTGAGAATCAGCTCTTCATAAGCTATGAAAAATCAATAGAGATGCTCATGTGAAGGAATAAATGACATCAAAGAATAGGTTAACTATGCAAAAAGAAAACAATTATTCACTACACATCTTAGATATGCTAATGAGAATGTGGAAAATGCTTGTATGGATCTTCTATACAACTTGCATTTTGTATAATCACCTTTGGGATTCAATAGCGTCTTCTAAAATTGAGAAAGAAGTAGTTGGTGACTATGTCTAAAGATAATAGGTAAAATCCAAAACATGTATCCCCTCATGCCAATGCAAAAACAACACATCTCCTCACCTAGTAAAAATACAAGAAAAGGGATCTTCTGCGTAGATTTTAATCCTCCATATCTTGATCTAGAGAGTGCATCTAGAAAATAAGAAAAGAAATTATCATATGTAGAGCTCAAGAAGCCAAGAAACATTGTTTTTAGGTTTTAACGTTATTTCCAATCGTAGGTTTCAACCTTGTTTCACATCATAGGTCTCTAGATAGATAAATAGATGCTAGTGGCCAATGCCAAAGAAGAATAGGTTATGGCCAATGCTAGACAGAGAAGAAACCAAAACACATACAATAAAGAAGATATCCACACACAATGCCAAAGATAGATAGTTGTTCGATACCAAATTATTCCCAAAACATGAAATGTTGGAATTGATTTATTGATCACCCACGGAGGAGTATAAATATAAGAGATTTGCTAAAACTTATATGGAATAATTAACTACGTTGACAGTAGTTATACCTACCCCGACATCCCATTCTACATGTTAATTACTTGCAAATTACAAGCAAATCTATAACACTAATATTTAGCTCCTAATATGATAATAAATTGTATGATGTAAGATTATAATGGAGAGCATTATTAGGAAATCATAAAATTTGTAGTAATTAATAAACTTAAAGTTCAATGATAAGAAATATACAAAATGCCAAACATGCAAGAGAAGAATAGTACATTTACGTGGTAAATCCCCAACTCCATTCCCAGGTAAACATAAATGGTGCAAGATATCAACTTTTATTAACTCAAGATGAGCCTATCATATTCGAACTCTTTATGAGATAATTTAGATATCCACAAAATAAATACAACTAATAGGTGTACTAAATTTAGGATTCCTCATCCTATCAATTGAGTTAAAAAACCCATTAGGATTTTCCTTCTAAAAAATATAATTTAATAATTTTTTTCTTCTTAGAAACAATGGTTTGAATTTTTTTGCCACCACCCCTAGACCCTACAATAAGAGTAAGGGGAAAGCCCCCATACTCCCATTTGATAAATGAGATACAACCCATGCCATAAAGGGATCTAAATTTTAACTTTGTTGTCACATATATAACAATCTCCACCTTGACAAAAATCCTCTTGATATCTTACATGACCAACACATCACATTTTCTAGAAGTGAAGAGAATCCAAACACCATTTATCTTCTCTAATAATACTAGTTTTGTAAACATATTAGCACAAGTTTTTGTGTAGTGGACCTTTTCCAAAGATTACTCTTTGTTGCTTCATCAACAACATGTCTAACAAAATTATGCTCAACTACAATATGTTTTCTCTTACTTTGTGATACGGTGGATTCTTAGCCAAATATATAGCACTTTGATTATCACATGATACCTTCATCTTGTATGTATCTCTTCAAAACTCATCCAATAAGAGTTTTACCCAAACTTCCTCTTGATAAACATGATAGGTTGCTGAATATTCTTCCTTAGTAGTTGACACAACAATAATATTTTGAATATTTGACATCTAACTAATAGGTCCAACTACAAGTGTAAAAACATTACCTAAAGTTGATCTTCTTTTGTCTAAATCACCCGCATAATATGATTCAACATATCCACAAAATAAATTGCCACTATTATTATAGGTGATGTAATAGTCAATTATTCCTCGTAAGTAGTAAAAACCAATTCATTGATAATTGTTGTTATCTACCTAGATTTTCCATAAATATACTAAAAACTTCAACTAAATGTGAAATATCGGCCTTTTACATACCATAATATACTTTAAACTTCCTACTTTGCGCACTAGTATATGGTACATGGGACATATAATCCTTTTCTTCTTCATCTCTAGGAGATAAACTTGAAGAAATTATGACATGGGAAACAAAAGGGATTCTAACTAGTTTCACATATTTCATACCAAATATTGTTAGTATATTTTCCAAATACCTATGTTGTGATAACCTACGCTTATCATTTATCTTTTCACTATGTATCTCTATTCCTAATATTTGTTTTTCAAGTCATAGATCTTTCATATCAAAATTCCTAGTGAAACGAGCCTTTAAATTGTTGATTTATTTCATGATTTTTCTTACAACAAGCATATCATACACATAAAGTACCAATGTATTTAATAAGTTTTTGTCCAATATACTTGAAATAAACACAATGGTAATACTCACTCCTTCAAAAATTCTCGCTCATCATAAAACCATCAACCTTCTTGTACCATTTCCTGGGTGACTATTTTAGGCCATAGAATTATTTTCTAAGCTTGCAAATATATCCTTTTTGCTATTTTTTACAAAACCTTTAGGTTGTTTGATATATATCATCTTCTAAATTGCCATGTAAGAATGTCATTTTAACATCTAGTTGCTCTAACTCCAAATCAAGCAAAACAACTAGTGCTAAGACTACTCGAATTGTGAAAATTTTAACAACTTGTGTAGATATTTCTCGAAAATCAATACCTTATTTCTTTTGAAAACCTTTTAATACTATTTTATCCCCGAACCTTTCAAATTTGTGACAGGTTCATTTTAAGAAGAAACTAGTAAAATGGAGGTGGAAAATCCTCGACAAATATACATGGATCCACTTTCACTTAAAGGTGAATTTTCCATTATTTTAAGAAATGGAATTTTGCCTGCTATTATTTGAGGGAGAGTGATTCACAAAGTGCGCAAATGGAAAAATTTCTGGAAGACACGACACCTTCCCGATGCGGGATTGAAGGTCTTATGACGTGCATCAAAACCCTTCCGATGCGCGATCAAGGTCTTCTGACACACATCAAGAAGCCTTACCGATGCACAATATAAAACCTTCATTCGTGCTTTAGAACGATTCTAGACACGTGATAGAAGGTCTTCTATCGCATGTTAATAATATTTCTGATGCGCGGCAAAAGGTATTCTATTGCGCATCTAGAATCCTTCTTGATGTGTGATCAAGGTTTTCTATTGCACGTTAGGAAGGATTCTGAAAGCGCTGATCAAGGTTTTATGTCATGCATTAGGAAGTCTTCTTAATGCATGACTGAAGGTTTTCTATCATGCGTCAAGAAGGCTTCTTGACAAATGACAAAAGACCTTATATCAAGCATCAGGAAGGCATCCTGACGTGTGAATGAAGTTTTTATTTCATGCATCAGAATCCTTCTTGATGCACATAGAAGGGCATCATAACTCTATTTTATCCTATAAATACCCTCCCACCAGTCATTTTCATGTTTACACTCTCCAGCTCCCAAATTTCTCATTTACAGGAATCAATTTTAGGTATAATCAAGCTCAAGGACAAGTACAATGATGACTACAAGTGCAACCCAAGGCAAAGGTCAAGACCAATATCAATCAAAATATCCAGTTAATCCACAAGCCGTATCCAAGGGCAAGATAATCTACAAGAACTTGTTGTGCCCTCACATTCAGACAATTTTACAAATGAATTTGGAATACAAGGATTTGGTTGATGCATGTGACTTTGATGGGCTCATTAAAATGCCCTAGTTTGAAATAGATCAAGATATTATGAATTACCTACTCTCCTTGTACAATACAGAGGACAATATGTTTACTGTTACTATGGATGATGGTCGTATGTTTTAATTCAATGTCGATCCAGCTGATATTCATTGCTTAACATTCCTTCCATATAACATTAACCCATTTTCACAATGAAATAAACCCTCGTCAAAACCGATAAGAAGTACCTCAAATCTACTTTTGGTTTCCATGTTGATTGTAAGTATAAACTATTTTCAATTTTCATTTTATATTTTTAGTTTTTGATATTAATCATGTCTATAATCAAATCGTAATCTATAATCATGTCTGTAATTTGTTATTTGTAACTGTAATATGTAATGTAATCTGTCTCTGTAATCTGTAATCTAATCGTCTAACCGTAACCGTAATGTCTGTAATGTGTAATAATGTAATGTGTAATGTAACTGTAACAATGTGTAATGTCACTGCAACTGTAATGTAACTGTAATGTCTGTAATCATGTAACTCAACTGTAATCCATGTCTGTAATCATGTAACCGTAATCTGTAATCTGTGAACCGTAACTGTAACTGTAACCGTAACCGTAATGTCAACTGTAATGTCCGTAACTGTAACTGTCTCTGTAACCGTAACCGTAACTGCATGTAATCAATGTAATCTGTAATCTGTAATGTCTGTAATCTTAACTGTAATATGTAATCTATAACTGTAATCTCATAATCTGTAATCTGTAATCAATGTCAACTGTCCTTGTCTGTCAACTGCAACCGTAATCTGTAATCTGTAATGTAATGTAATCTTAATCTAATATGTAATCTATAATCGTAATCTATAATCTATAATCTGTATGTAATGTCAATATGTAACTGTAATCTAATGTAATGTAACCGTAACTGTCCATGTAATCTGTAATCTGTAATCTGTAACATGTCCTGTAATCTGTAATCGTAATCAATCATGTCACTGTCTGTCAACTGTCATCTGTAATCTATAACTGTCATGATCTGTAATCTGTAATCTATAATCTGTAATATGTAATCTGTAATCTATAATTTGTTTTCGATATTAATTCCAATGGCTTTTTGGCCTTTTGCAGCTCATGTCAATAAATCAAGACATGGTGTGGATACACAAGGAATTGCACACCACTTTCTTGCTACTATGATTTATTTCTTTCAAGCCAAAATTGTTTTGTAGGGTTGGCAAATGGATATACCAAACTAGGCTATTGCATACATTCTTGCAACTATCGGAAAGCAAAAATTTTATTGGTGCATGTTTTTATCCAATAAAATAAAGACTGACATTACAAATGCATCACTTTCTAAAAACCAATCATTCACTCCACAAACTATCTCCTTGGCCTTTATTACAAGGCTCTTTTTAATTTAAAAGACAAACCAATTCCTACTTACATGGATGAGACAATGAAGAATTTGTCGATTCCATTTCAAGAACAACATGTATAATTTTATATTTCGACATTAGACTAACATTATGTTCATCTGGAATCTGATTAAATATTGACTGTTTATAGAAAAGATTTTTGGAGGCCCTTCCACGAAAAAAAGTTGCATCAAGAGGAAGAGGCCAACAACACACTGAGGCGTTGGCAGATTCATAATATGAAATGGAAGTTCACTCATCTCCGAACCGCCAAGTGTTTGAATTTGTTAAACGCTAGAGATGTAATACCCTAACATTTACTATTTACAAATTCCCATTTTGTATTTTCAATTTACCATTTACCATATTGAATTGACATACAATTGATTGTTGCTGACATTGCAGAACTTTGGACAATACCTGGGCTTCTCAAAGTCAACCATCTTCACCAACTCACTCGGGTCAAATCATATGCAATTCTCTCTTCTCAAAGAACCTACACAATCCCAACCACACACAACTCAAACACAACCAATTACTACTCCAACATGGCCACCTCAAGCTCTGCGACATGTTACCCCTCAACAAGGTATGATTTTATTTCTTTAATACAAGTTTTTAATAGTTTAACAGTTTTTCATATGATTTTTCTTACACTTTTCAGCACATTATAGTCCTTCACATTCTGCACAAACAACGGCACCACCCCCACCACTAATATGATTCAAAATACCAACTAGAGGTTCAGGGAAAAATAACATTGGTAAACGCATTCCTTTTCCTCCGGCCCCTAGTCGATACTAAACATTGCCTCCTCATTTCGAATTCCAACCCTCTCTCTTGGTGGCTTGCCCAATGTAATGGGCATATTAGTTTTAAATAATATAAATTTAGATGAAGATTACTTGGGCATTGATAGCAATGACCCATCAGGATTTTTTAATACACGTGAGATGATTCAAGGCTAACAGGTATACTTCAATTTCAACTTTCATTACTTTTCATTTTAGATTTATTTATTTGAATATTGATTTATTTTATCACAAATAGGATCAAGCCACCCAAAGGCAGAAAATAGGTAGTAGTTGATGATCAACCAAAAATCCCCCATACCTCTCCAGCTACATCATCTTCTTCAGATACAGATGGTGAACAATTGCTACCATTTCCTTTAGAGAACTTAATTGGTAATGATTGTCAATCCCATGTCACGGAGTTTATTGTACCTCATATCAGTCAACTTATAGAATGGGAGAGATGGAAAAAGTACTAATCAATGAAATAATAAGTCATTATGAAAATTATTGGCAAAGGGAAAGTTTATACGCTACAGTCCAGAATCAACCTATGAAGATCGATTCCTTACTTACCCAAGTAAGAGGTGGGACTGTCACATATAACAACAACTATAAAGATGATATTTTAGATAAAACATTAAACAAATTGGAAAATATTAGTGTCTGAAGCCTAGACATATTTTAACAAATGGTCTAAGGACAAGGATCTGGTAGCAATTGTAAATGCCGAAAGAGATAGAGTGGTTGTAAGTATTATCACTTTGAAACAATATTTTTTGTTAATTTGACCTTTTCTTATTTTATTAATATGTTTAATTGAGATCACTTTTTTTTGTGTAGTTGAAATATGAAAATTTTAAGAGTCAAGAAAAGGTGTTCCAAGTTCACTTGGAAACCATGAAGAACAATTTATCCACAACAAAGAATTTGAAAGAAAATATTGTTTTAGTTAACAAACAAAAAAATACACTAAAGCAGATAATTAAAGAGCATGGCTTCGACCCTAAAATTTTATTCAAAGCCAAGGCAGCTGTAGATCCCAGTTTGCTATCCCATGGAGATGCGACAAAGGAAGAACAAAGGATCATAAAGAATCTAGACAATGTTGCGGAAGATCTGATTAGTTCTGGGATTATTCAAGACATTTTGGAAAAGGGTATAGGAGGAGAAGCCATTGGGGAAAGGGGTATAACTACAAGAGTGGAATCCATTGGGAAAGGGGTAAACAAAATTGAGGGTTGAAAAATTTCATGATTGAGGGTTAAACTTGAAAAATTGAAACTTTAAATTTGAAAGTTTGAAATACTTTATAATCTATATTTGAAAATTTGAAACTTGAGTTTGATGGTCATGATGTTTGAAAATTTGAAATAATTTATTATCTGGATTTGAAATTTGAAACTTGAATGTGATGGCGTTTGAAAATTTGAAATACTTTATAATCTGGAATTTTATATCTTCTTATATATTATGTATAGAATTTCTAGATACATTCATTTGAATGTGATGGCGTTATGATAATGGTTAATTATTTGTTTTAAGAAAATATGGAATGTGGTATGACAAAGGCATCTTAATACTTGTAATGATGATTGCATAGATGTGGATGATGACATTAGAATAGAATCATAGATATGGATTATCATTAGTTGTATGTGGATGTAGATTTAGCTTCAAGCACAATCATGGAATCTGGATGATGATAATGGATAATTGTTTTAAGAAAATTTGGAATGTGGTAGGATAAAGACATTTAAACCTTCTCAAAATCTTCTAATGGATATGATATGATGACATTAGAATGGATATAGATGATGATGAATGATGATAATGGATAATTGTTTTAAGAAAAATTGGAATGTTAAAATAGATATGGATGATGATGAATTGTGTGGACTTACATTTAGCTTCATGCATAATCATGGATGATGATAATGGATAAATAATTGTTTTAAGAATAATTGGAGTGTTTCAGGAGTCTAGGACTTACACCTTCTTCTCTTTACTTGTCAATTGAACTCTTCAAGGACGATCATGGATGATGATAATGGATAATTGTTTTAAGAACTATGTACTTGTAAAATTAGAACTCTATATGAGGTCTGCATTTAAACCTTCTCAAAATCTTCTTCTATCTACTTGTAATGAATCAATGATATGATGACATTAGATGTGGATGATGACATTAGCTTCAAGTATGATCGTGGATGATGAATTGTATAATGGATAGTTTTTTTAAGATTACCTTCTACGTACATTAGCTTTTACTTTTAAAATTTGAATGTGTGATTTTATCCCACAAAGTTTAAACACTTTATCAAAGCATTTTGTAAATACAAAAATAAATTAAACATAATTGTAAAAACTCAAGCAATGTCATATGATAGAGTTTAAGTTACATCTTGTCTTTTAGATGGCTGTGACAAAGCATATGGAAGGAAAATGAGAAATAATTCATAGGGTGTTGTGTGCTAGAAGATCTTCAATTCAAGAAAACTCAACATGAGAAATAGATTAGTATATAGATGGGTGAGTTTCAAAATTGTTAGTCATGAGAAGTGAGAGCTTCCTAGTGATGGTTGTTAACCCACTTTAAAAAAATGAAATAAAGATTGATGGGATTAACAAAGAAATAAGAGATTAATGAAAATGTAAATGATAACTTTGTACATGTATGGACAATAGAATTTGAAGAGTATAACAAAAAACATATGCAAATTTGAACTCTGAATGTCTTGCAAATTAGTATGTGACAAATGCATGTAACAAACAGATTTTTAAAACAGAATTTCGTATTCGACAAATCCAAAATAGTAATTATATAAAACATATTTTTTTATAAATAATTGTATTTAAATAAATGTAAATATATATACCTATAACATCTTTAATGATAACAAGAGCTGAAACAAAATTTGATAAAAATCCTCCTCAGTCAATATTTGCATCTGTAGAGTTAATATGAAATTGAATAAATAACCACAATCAATATTTTCATCTGTAGAGTTAATAATTGAATAAATAACCACAATCAAACAATAAAAGTAAGGTCAAGGAGATACCTATTTAAAGTTGAAACAATCCATTATCAATAGCTTCTTCAAATTTGATGTTCTCTTCTGTAGAGTGTGATGACACACCAATTCCAATCTCATCATTGGGAATAGTTATACTTGTAGCTATATTATTTACACCTCTTCTTTCGGAAAGGGAATTCTAATGTGCAATTTCTCTGTCGAAAGGAAATGTTTCCACGGAGTAGCGAGAAACATAACACCTCATGCAACTTTCTATATTTTTATCCAACATGTTTCTCAGTTTTGATTTTATAAATGATAAAGCACTGAAAACCCTTTCATCCTCCATAGACCCCAAAATCATTTTTTGGCATAACTCATATAATATGAAATATTCACTGATGTCTTCTTGTAAGAAAATACTTTGATAGATTCCTTGCGCCAGAGCCTTGTAATAGCACCACTCTTAGAAGGTTCGTCTAAATTTTTATATTGGTTCCTCATTGTTGTTGCAAATTTTTTGATTGAGACTTTAATAAATCAACATTCAGTATACCTTTGATTTCCATACCCTTGACCTATGAAGTATTTATGAAATGTTCCTTTATTGTACCCATGGATTTATGGAAACTCTTTCTTACAAAGTCTGCATGACGAGCACCTTCAGTATTCCAAAAATTTGGATTCATCACACCCATTGCTTCAATAATTTTATCTTTGGAAAAACGTTCTCTAATTTCAATGATAAGAATTATGAATTTTTTAAGCTTTATTCTTTTTCAACTATAATAAACTCAAAGAGATTACGTGTCACAGAACATCTTCTCATGTTATGATCTTGTAATATCTTGAGGTTTTTGTAAAATGTGCAAAGATGGTATGTCCCTCCCATTAACATTGATGCAGAGGTGATCGTGGGTATTAAATCTCAAATAGTTATTGGGATTATTAAGATCTAATAAATCTTTCCAATTCTCGAAAATAGGTGTATCAAAACTTTTTTGGGAACAATACAAGTAATCAAGACTTTGAAATACCATTTTTCTCATCCGTATAAAATCCAAAATATAGATTAATGTCCCATGTGCATGCTTCATGAGTGTATTGATCTCCGAAACATTGGAAGAATACCAACCAATGTAAGAAATGTCTCAAAATCAGTTAAAGGGAACATCAAGTCCCTTGCCTGTCAACTTCATGAATGATATTTGTGGATGAAACCAACCAAGAAAGGATAGTCCTCATGAAATCTACATGCATGTTCATACAAATAAATCCATATCATCTAAAAAATCCTTTAGAATGTTTTTTTGCCATCTGTAATTCCAATTGTGAATTTCTGGAACTCAAAAAATCACTTTGGGTTGCTTGCCATATAGGCATGAATTTATCTTATAAGGTCTTCTAATTTAGAAACATTTTCGTAGTTGTTTACCATTTTATACACTAAATTCATTTTGTGAGCCATACAATGAATTGCTAGCATATAAGGGTCCACTATTTTTTGCAATCTAACACACAATCCTGTCAATGACCCCTGCATGATTGATGCACCATCTGCTCCGACGCATACCAATTTCGTAGCAATTTCATAATCATTCATTTGAGTAATATCTTTCAAATGAGAAACAACTATTTTATGTAGGTTTTCGCATTACAATTTTTAACCATTTTCATAACATCCAACAAATGAGGTGTTCTTATATGATTTTCTAAAGTATAGATGTGGATACATACCCATGCGATGTTGTTTCGACTACTATCACTTCATCAATTGAAAGAGAGATAAACTTATCTTTTTTTACATTCTCTTTCAAATCTTCCTTCTCTATCATTGAAAGACATTTTTCCATTTCCCATGCACTACTTGTTGGTGCTCATTTTGACCTCTCACCATTTTGCCCTAATTTTCCTTTGATCTACGTGTTGTGAAATGTTTTATTTCTCGATGTGGATGATTTGAAATATTTTACCTCCTTTTGAGTTCCTCGAGTTGTTTGTAGAATCCATTGTCATGTTCCTCCTTGAAGAAGTCTCTGAGTTTTCCCTGTTTTTTCCTTAATTTCTTCAGTAGGTTATTTACCTTTAAATCATGTGGGATTTTCCGTTTTCTTATTTTCGTCAACCATGGAAGCTTGAGAATGATTGATTTATATTTGTATGCCTTTGAAAATAAAAATCCTTGGTCGAAAGATGCTCGTATTGATCCACATAGTTTTGTTTTGAAAAAGTTTTCATCCTTAGTAAAAATCAAGTTCTGAGCATGAATGGTGAATTTCTGTGTTTTGACAGTCTGACGGGTGTCTTTTTCCTGTCAAATTTATTCCTCAGCATTCTATGCAGTCAGTGGCTTCCTTTGGTTAGTGAGGGGATGGCAGGAAAATGCTTCAACTTATCGCTTTTTGCTTTTTGGCAAAATCCAAATTTGGTCCCATAGCCCTCAAATCTAATTGGTTCTTTTGGTGCTTACGTGGCTTCTTCCAATTGGATGGGGTGTAGTAGGTTTTTTTAACTTTTGTTTTTTTCTACTTTGGAAAAAAATTTGAACTTGCCTGTGTTCTTGGCAGTACGATCTGTTAGAATTTGATTAAAGAAAATTTAAGTGGCAGGGAAAAAGTCTTACCTTGACCCCGTAGAAGGACACATGGCAAAGTTAAAGGTGGAGATGCGGGCCTTCTATACAGGGAAATTGAATCTTTTTCCTACTTGGAAAAATGGAGTAAAATTCAAAATGTAAGTGTGCCCCTGCCAAATCATTTTGAAACCTTAAGGGTTTTTAAAGAAGCCCCAAGAGGACACGTGGAGGCCTCCACTCACTTTAATTTTTTCCTTGGAATTTTCAACGGCCAAAGGAGATTGCCTTGGATCTTGACACTTGGCACCTTCCACTGAGCTTCGAGCCTTCAAATAAATTTTTCCCGGTCAGGACACGTGGCGATCCCGTGCTCATTCAAGGTCTCAAATTTTTGGGACCATCTCAAGATGCGCCGTTGTGACGCGTGGCAGTTTGAAAAATCAAAGGGGGTGGGGAAGTGGACCATCGGGGTAACTTGAATTTTTTTCCCTAAGGTTAAAAAGATTAAAACATCAAAATGGCCTGCAAAGTCCGATAAAGGAAAGGTCAAAGCTTGCTCTAGTTAAAGGTAGAGGTGCGGACCTGTGGAGGAAATTTGGAAAATTTTCCTTTTGAGAGAAAAGAGTTAAAGGTAAAAAGGGAAGCGCATTTCCGTACTGGACCCACATTGGGACATGTGTCAGAAGCATTTCTCAAGGGAGGAGCTATGGGGAAAACTTGAAATTTTTCCCTTTTCCAAAAAAGAGGTGAAATGGTAGAATTTGGTCGCGGTTCCTTTGGGACCCACCTCAGGAACACATGTCGGGCTCATTTCTTGAGGGCGGAGGTGCGGAACAAAATGTGAAATTTTCCATTTTTCCAAAAGTTGTAAAAATTCAGAGGGAACCCATGGGTCTATTTTTAAGATTTGAATCTTCCATGTGGATGGCCCAAAGTCAAAGTAAATATCAAGGACAGCTGAGAGTATAAATTTGATTTCCCCCATTTTACTGAAACAAACTTGGAAGTGCGAGTCTTCATGATTTCTTGGTATTTCCTACACGCCAAGCAGAGAGGGGAGTTAATGTTGATATCTAAGTTTGGTGGGGAGATCTATAAAACATCTTTTTCATATAAATGGTCTCACTATCGAGCCCTGGATCAGATTTCCATTTTTTCTTCTCCCAGTATGCAAGGAGCCGATTTGAAAGAGTATGGGTGGAAGTGGTTGGGGAATTAAAGAAAGAGTGATCTACTTAAGGAAGGAGTTTGAATGCATGAGATATTCAATGAGATCTCCCCCTCGAGCACTGATAAATTTTTACAGATTTGATCCCAAAAATCGTGATCCCGATCATGGCAAGCACTAGTCGACTCAATGTCTAGATTTTCGGTGAGAAAACTCTTTGGTAAAATTTTATAAATGGCATGATTTTTTCATGCAAATGGTTGGAGTGTTAGAGGTTAAAGAAAATTCCCAAGAGGAAAATTTGACAAAGTTGGTCTTTTGAGTAGCCATCCGAGAAACTTTTTGTTGATTATCTTTTATCGTGTCAAGGTGGTTATGAGTGTACATCCATTGACAATCTCTGAGATTGTTCTAGAAACTTTCCCCTACTAATAAATTTAATCAAATTTGAGTTATTTTGTGTTGTCTTGAGAAAAATGTGTCTGTTTCATCTTTGAATGTGTGCGGGTAGTTTTTCCTTGTTTTGTTGCAATCTTGTATTAAAATCTGATTCAATCACATAGGTCTCAATCCTTGTGATAGTTTAGTGGCATCTGCAATTTCATCTCTCAGGAGAGCTTTCACCTAGAAGTGAAATAAATGATTTAAACTCACTTTTATTTCATCTGTTTGACAGAGAGTGTCTGTAAGCCTCTAGGTGTACCTTAGGCGTGATTTGGCTTAGATTTTGATACTTTGTTGGCTTCTCTAACTCGATCCTTCATGTTAGAATCTTGTAGTTTGTGTGAAAAAGTGCTGATTTGGGCCTCCATTGAAGCACATATTCTAGTTAAAGAAAAATTTTAGTTGTCCTGTGGCATTCTATTGGTCTAACCTACCATTTTGTAATATTTCTCAAGGATCTGGTGAACCAAGTTCATCTTTCCTCACCTCCCACCAAAATTTTTATTTAAAAACAACTAATCCTACCCATACTACCCCTATTTTTCCTGTGTGTGCACAAATGCACAATTTCCATCACTAAAGCATGCCGAAACAATCAAGATTTCAAATGTCTTTAATAGCTTTGAACCTTGCCTAGAGAATATCTCCACTATCTAGAGTAACAACTTGTGAGAGTTAGATTTTGTTGCATTGATCATATTTTCTCCAAGGTCTCCTTAATAACTTCACCACAAAGGATATCTCATCTCCTCCACAAAAACATGCTACAAAAGGGTTCTCTTACCTTGGTCATGGCACAACCTATAATAGTGAGGATAGATCAAATCCTCTTGAGGGTGCTATGCATTTCTCCACATTTGAGTGATAGAGGGCCATTTAGATCTTATCCCCTGCTACAAAATGACTCACCATGATCTATTTGTCTCTCCTTGTGCTTTCCTCTCAAACCTATGGACTTGATGTTGTTCAAAATTTGAGGGAAAATTAATTTGGATACCAATACTAGATATTATTCGACCAATTAGCAGGCCTTGGGAATTCCATTATATTGATACACAAATTTTAAATCGAGGAAATATGAAATCCTTCTTCCTTTATTTAGTAGGTGAAATAAAGTAGAGAATCAGTATGAGTTTTGCATGCAAATTTGTTTGATTCATCTTACCAATTTGCAATGTGATCGCTCCTCCCTTTTCTATGAGATGTCTTTTTTTTTTTTTTTTTCGCTTCATACTCTGCTTTGCTTTTAACATGCATGCATTATTTTTAGTTTTCCACTTGTGTGTTTTGATTTTCTAGCCATCCTCCCTTGTTACAGTCAAATATTATTTTCCATAGTGTTTTTCTATAGTGTCTAGCTTCAGTTGCATTTTTTGCTACTTTCCCAATTTCCACGTACATATTGTACATGTACATTTAGATGGGATCTCTTTTGAATTAGATGACTATACAGGTTCGATAAACAAAAATTTGGCAGCCCAATCAAACTTGTAAGTCCTCCCAATTGTCCACATATTCTTGTTCATTTTCAATGTTTTACTTTTTTGAGTAGAATTCTAAGCAATATCACAATCACCTGGTTTCCTCTTTCATGAACTAGAATTTGAATTTGATTTTTGTGTTCCATTTTGTTGAGTATTTATATGTGTGATATCTTGATGCACTCCTAGTTGCACCCCAACAGGAAGAATATCTTCTAGGATCGGCATCTCAACAGGTATATCTTCAAGATCTGGCATGGTATCATCATAGGTTTCATTTGGTTAATACTGTGTAGAATACATGTCCACCTCAATATTACCTTCCACACAATCAAGTACTTTGATTCTTTCAATGGCATCTATATGGGTGCTAGTGGTTGCGGTATCTGTAGCAGCAGAGTTTCCAAAATACTTGAACAAGGAATTCTGAGATTTCTTAGTTACTTTTTGGGTTTTCCCATTCTAAGCACTAGCACCTTCCATTATTTTGAACTAAGTCATGCATAAAAAAGTACAAAGTCACATGACAGAAAAAATTGAGTGGCGCGTCGAGTGTACCGAGCCATGTGTCAACAAAAAACTAAGTCGCACATCAATAAACTAAGTCCTGTCACACGTTAGAAAATGCAATGAGTCACGCATCAACGAATATCCTTGTCGCACGTCAACAACAAACCCTTTGTCACCCGTCAGCAAGATCTCCTTGTCTCCTATCCATAGAAAACCTTTGTCATGCGTTAGCAAATATTTCTAGTCACACATCAACAAATAGCATCTTTGGTATGACCGCAGTTACTAAGTAATTAAATGATAAATCTTGTGCTCTAGCTCTTAGAGTATGCAAGTTCACAACTTCATGGTATTGGTAAGGTACTGGTGGTAGTATACTACCCGGTGAATCACCTAGGTTTTTATAGGAGATGTTTTCAAATGTAGGCAAAGATGACCCCAAAAATCTATACTATAAATTTTAGGTGAAAATGACACCGACTCCTTTGAAAAAATCTCCTTTTCAAATTTTTCTAAAATGATTTTTTTCCATATCATGAATATTCACCACTAAAATTATCCCTTCTTTGTGATCAACACCTATCTTCCATTTGTATACCCATTTGTAGGCAACATATTTTCTACCTTTTAGAATTTCTACTAGGTCCCATGACCTTTTCTTTTCTAAGGCATCTATAATAAAGCAACATTTTTCTCAACAAGAAAACATGAGAAACTCGATAGAAAATAGGGAAAATTATGGAATATTTATTTTTTGAAAGATTACAAGGCCTTCGCTAGGAATTTTATTCATTCCCGATTATAAAATTTTATACATTTACATGGCAATCGGAACAAAGACTAATATTTTTAACCCAATTTCAAAAGAGGTTACAATTTAATTATTTCTCTTTTAGAATCAAATATTTTATTTAAATAATCCTCATTTAGATTTTATTTATTTAAGTCCATTAATCCCTTTTAAAATACTTTATTTAAGTTTAAAAAATCAATTTTAAATTAAATTAGATAAGGATAAAAATATTGCGATGTTAAAGGCACACAAAATATGATAAATTCATTATCCCAAAAAGGGGCAAGGTGCACAAATTAGTTTAACCCCATAGGCCCCACTTAACATTACACACATATCTTTTATTTAAAACATTCCCACTTAAATACCCCATCACTTAAGTGATGCAGGGTTCATCCTACACCATTGGATCTAATCTATCTAAGCCATTATATCTAGGTTAGACTAAAGAAACCCTATATATCCTCATGGGTTCTCTTATATTCATTTTCTAATTTTAATCTTTCATTTAATATTGTTTTGTTACAGGTGAAGGAAGGAGGAGAGAGGAATGAAGCCATGGAGGCCATTGGAGAGGATTGGAAGCTCTCCTTTGGTTAAGTTTTTTTGTGTTTAGGACAAGGATCTACCCATCTCATTTGTGGGTTTTGGTCTCTCTTCTTTATTTGTTTTTATACAATATTTTTCTTGCAGGTTATGGGTATAAGCAATGAGTATATACTCATTTGGGTAACAATAAATATGAAGCCCTAGTTATTTATTTTGAGGAAATACATATATTTATATATATACCAATATATCAATTTGTATCAGCTTTTGTTATTTGTGTATTTAATTTAACAAAAATCCCTTAATAAACAAAAACTACAAATATATTTATACAAATAATATATATATATATATATATATATATATATATATATATATATATATATATATATATATATATATATATATATATATATATATATAATTTTTAAACAACTCTATGCCGCCCATGACCAACCACCAAGCCCTTACAACAATTTTAATTACTATTTTCCTTCTTTTTTTTTATTATTATTATTACTTTTAGATTTCACTAAGCTGATATAGGAGCATTTATGATTTAAAGTTGATATATATATATATATATATATATATATATATATATATATATATATATATATATATCACACACATTTTGTTAAATTCTAACAATAATATTAATATAATGATATTATAGATTTTGGAAGTAATCAAAGTATATCAATTATATAATATTAATTTATACATATACTTATTAATTTAGTTTTCCCATTAAAATTAGGGGATTTCAAAAGAGTGGGGAATTAAACATTGCAATTGTAAAATTTTATGAGTAAGATTTACATACACCTAAGAAATTATAATAGTGCACAAATTTGTGTATTTGTCAAATTTAACAATTTATCACATCCCTTTTCATTTATATAACTATTTTAAAGGTATAATCAATTGTGGTTCATCCATTTTCTTAATTCAAATCCTATTGCAACAAGGAGGAAATTATACTATAATTATGTTTTTCATATATTCCCTCTTATACATCACTTGAATAGGAGAATATTAAACATACCCAAATAATTTTTTTCTCATTCAAACCAGATTTCCAATCATGCCAAAATGATCAACACTCCATTTTCATTCAACTTGGATAACATTCATACTTAAAATATCTTTACTTGCATTTAAAAATAGTTACAAGGTTCCCATTTTGATAAAGAAATGCAAACCATAATAATTTATTTACAAAAATCTAACCAATGGATAAGATTACATCCAACTTACTCTAGGTACAATTTACTAGTTGAGAAGTATTAATAGTGCAAGATGCAACTTCACATGTCTTTTTCCAAAAGAGCACTTCATCCAATGAGTTCCACCATCTTCATCAATCCATCCACACAATAAAATGGTGGAGTAGGCAACACTCTCTACCCAACCAAACATCCAATGAGGAAGAGAAGCATTCTTCCTCATTGGCCCCTGAGCCCCAACAAAGAAGCAATGAGGGTTATTTGGAAAACCATGGCAACTAAAAAATGGATTTCACATAAAAATTCAATCAAGAAAAAAAATGAGATACTCAATACCAATTTTACAATAAACTAACAAATATCAAACACAAAGGCTTCATACTAAAGCCATGGAGGAGAAAGGAACACGGGGGTTCTTCTTATGCCTTCCAAGAGCTTGGGTGTCCACCTATGAGCCTCCAAAAAATTCTATCACAATACACACAACATTGTTATGCCTCCCTCTAAGAATATACACCACTCTTATGCCTCCCTCAAGAAATAAACCCACTCTTATACCTACGACACTCTTATGCCTCCCTAAAAAAATAACAAGATAAACACAAATCATATTTATCAACAAGGTGGACATCCCAACCCAAATCCCTCCTACAATACCCAATAACATTTCTCTTATTCCTCCAAAAAATTTTACCCCCATTTCCATTTCTCCCACAACCTAAGGATCAAATCTATTTCGCACAATCATAATAAATACAACAACCATCATCCACACATATGTGTATAACAAAATAGCAAGGTAAAAACAAGCGTGAAAATCTACCTTACAAATGAAGATGAACCAACACAAACAAGTTCCAAGCCTTCCAAAATCCTAAACAAGCACCATCCATTCTAAGCTCAAACACCATTCTCAAGCAAGCTCTCCAAAACTTCCAAGCATCCACCCCCAAATCTTCACACAAAATGAAATAAATAGAAAAGAGGGAGAGAGGGGTGATGTGGCTCCATGAAGGATGCCACATAATCTCTCCTCCAACCCACATCACCCAATTCAAACCCAAACCCCAAAGCATAATAAATTGGTGGTTGGGGAAAAGACCACCCTGTTACACACTCAACCCAACCCACACCCCTTAATGACAAAATTAAATACCCATGTAAGAAAAGTGCACATGATTTCTCTTTTCCTCAATAAAAAACACAAAATAGGACCTAAAATAAGTCACTCACATCATAGGCCTAGTGGGTGGGTCACTTTAAGAGGTGTGGAACAAGCTTAACTAATCCCACAAGTCACCAAAATGGCCTAAAGGTCAAACTCCTCATTTCACTTGGGGGATTGAGTACACACTACTCCAAAATAAATTAAATTCATTCTCATCCAACACATATTAAAGCCACCAACTCACATTTATTTCCGCCCTTTGTCACATCCTAATTAATGCTAGTTAAACAATTTTAAATTAAATAATTTAATAAATGACTAACAATAAGAGGGATGTTGATCAGATTTCTAGTTTGATCAAATCCAATTGGATAACATGGGTGCTATCTCCAAGTTGTGGGACTTGCTACTTGAGATAGAACTCCGAGAAAGTCTGTTCTTGCTCCTAAACTACAATACAATCTACTCTAATTAAAACTAATCTAAATTTCAACCAGGGAGAGAAATACATAAAATGAAATCCTAACTAAAGCTGATACACCGAAAAGGAGGATGTGAGAGTAGTCCAAATGTGTGAAATACTGAAGGTCACTAGAAGAGGTGATGACAGCTCTCCATAATCTAGGTCATTCACAACAATATTCCAAGCATACACAATGATAATGGATCCCTGCAAACATAATAATAGACAAATATTCTTGTAGAAAGATTAAAGGGGCAAGAAGAATGCAAGAAAACACATACATCCACAAACTGAGTATTTTATTGCTTCATGATATGACCTTCAATCTATTACAAGATAAGGGCCATCACCATGCACAGTCCACTACAAGGGCCTGCAACACACTCAAGCTTCACAAAGCAATTTTTGTAGAGCTTTACTCCCAAAAACTCCCCTCCTTTGACAATAGTGCAACACTCCAATTTATAGTGAGAAGGGGAAGAGAAGGAAAATGGAAATCCTGAAATCTGTCCTTCAACCACCTGTAGAGGCATTAAATTGAGTGAAATGATTGTATATTATGGAAACTTGAAATTTCTACCCAGAGAGAGGTAAGGCATACTTGACCCATCCAACATGACCATGCCTCTTAATTGCACCTCGTGGCCATATTATAAACCCGGCCACGTTTTCTTGTAAAACTCAAACAATTTCTTAAAAAACCGGAATTTCTTGATTGATGTGCATAACTCGGAATTTCCACGATACAATTTTATCATAATTTTGTTGAAAATGCAAAAGTTATGGCCTTCACCAATTTTAATTTTTTTTGTCGGGAATTTTCTAACATTTCCTGATTCTATATCTATCCTCATTAAAAATAAGAAATCTTGTTTTTGTGATGTAAGATCACAACATCAAAAAAATCATCTTGAAGTCGATATCCGTAATTCACGGCACAAAACGGTGAAACTCTGCATATAAGATCTTTCCCGCACTCTACCACCTGTGATGACACGTGGCATGATTTGATTGGATGAGCAAGGCCTTCACTGTCCGGGTTGGGATTCTCCTCTGCATTTGCATCGGACTTGGAGGATGGCTCAACATATGCTTCATGTTTATGTTTTCCGAAACTGCTTCCCGCCGAATCAAATTTTCCTTTGTTGTCGGGCTTTCCGACCCCTCCTACATGTCCTTTGATGTCGGGTTTTAATTCACATACCTCTTTGTTTGTCGGGTTTTTTAGAACTCCCATGCTTCGCGTGAGCAAGTGTTTTCCCGCTAGACCGATTTGCCTTTGTTGTCGGGTTCTTCATTCCGACATTTGTTCCTTGTACTATACTGTCCCGACATATTCCTTGTAATAAGTAAAACAATCCCATTGTTCGTATCCACTTTGACTTTTTGACCAAAACTAGCCAAAATCCAACTTCTCCCCGAATATCTAATGTCCTATTTTGATTGGCTTGGATGACCCCTCATGACCTTTTACCTTTTCCCTTGTGAAGGTCATGATTTTAGATCCTCGGCCTACAGCCGTCTTTCGCGCCCTTCGCGCTTTTTGTCCCGGATGTCACAAAGGCAATTTCCCATTCCCGGCCGAACCCGGCGGTTTCATAGCGGCCCACTTTGTTTGGATCGATTTCGGCATCCGGCGAACAATCCCAAATGTCCCGACTTTGTTTTGGAAACTTTTCTAGATCATCATCATGTCCCAAATGCTTAAATTCTCATCGGCCGATCCGAGGTCCCAAATGTCCCAATTCTGAAGCAACCATACCATCAAAATAATAATCTAAATACAATTTTCAGTAATCATGATGTCTTTTTCGTTTTCACACTTGCTTATTAGTATGCTAACTTAGAAAAATACAACAAACATGATGTTTGCTGCAAATCAATGTGCCTGGTTTAAGATTAAAAATCAATTTTATAATTGATAACATATTAAGTTACAATACTCACAATTAAATAAAATCAACAAGAAAAATAAAAACTTGAAGAGGAGTGGGACATTATGGCATCCATCTCCTCATACATGAGTTGCCATGGTGACTTGTCCAATACCATTTAACTCTCCTATCCACATCTTCCAATACCTTTACGCTTGGCCATATTATTGATGCTATTAAAACACGTGTGATATAAAACACGTAACAATTTACAATTGAATATCATAATTAAACCAATGTTACCTTTCCCATTATTATAAATCAAATTTTGCTAATCCAAATATGGTAAGATCACAACATCAAAATCATCTAGAAATATCCGTATTCACGCCCAATACGTCCATATAGTGATGTAGATCTCCATATAAGAATCAAGCATATAAAATTGGAGGTGTTTCCATCATGTTCTTGTGATCTCTAAGTAAAACAAGTGTATCAATGACTACTATAGGAATATTCCAAATTTTTTATCATGAATCTTCAACATCTTGAACATAGTAACGACAAATGGGATGTTCTTATTCCTAAATCAATATCTAAATATACCATAAATTTCAAATACTTCACATGTTCATGTTTAGGTTCTTGATATTTTTATTTCAATTTTGGTTTGAGGAGAGGAGATTCATCCAAACCCCATATATCTTCTTCCAATGCTTCATGATGATGATTTTTTATTATAAATCAAAGCAAATAGTATGGGCCCCACTAGGAGGATTCTATGTAGATCTCCAAACCGGTTGTGGAGGTGTTTCCTCATCGCTACTCGGCAGGTATTCCAATTTTTTTATGAATCTTCAACATATGCAAGTGGATGTTATTATTCTATTCAATATCTAAATATGGCTAAATTTCATCCTTCACATGTTCATGTTTAGGTTCTTGATATTTTTATTTCAATTTTAGGAGAGGAGATTCCTCAAACCCTATATCTTTGCTAATGATGATTTTTTTGGTAGTAGGGCCCCACACTCTATATCGCTTCACCCAATCAACTCTATATCAGTGTGACAAGAGTTTGGGGGAAATCACCTCCACACCCCTTTGAGAAGTGAGCTACAAACCACACCAAAAACGGATCCAAAATTTAACTTTGTTGTCACATATCTAACAACCATTGCCTGCAAAGTGCATGAAAGTAGTTTGGTACTTTGGATATAGATGATATAACCTATATACCATTAATGCATTGTTTATGTAGATTTGGGGCTACCTATGGGATAATACATAGGAGTTTGAGTCGTGAGGACTCTGAGAAGCCAAATTATTTTTCTTACTGCTAACAAGATAGGCTATCCATCACTAACGAGTTTGTCATCTTACTCTTTGACATGTCTTTTCCTTCAAAACCTATTGAGAAATGGAATTCTCATATCATATGGTGTAAGGATCAGGCGATAGAAACAAGTATAAATTTGAAGATTGATGTAGGTAACACCTTTGTGTGAATTGGGTACTACAAATTTAGATTTAAATAGGTTCCTTCAAGTTCTTAGCTAACTCAATTTCAATGAATAATAACTTTTCCAAAGAATCCACAAGGAGTTTTGGCTGTTTTATAGCATAGGAATTCCCCAAGGATTTGATGCGAGGCTCAATACACCCCTAAAGTGGAGATAAAGTTTCTAATACTTAATCCATATTGTGATCCTAAGATTAGCTTTATTGAAGGGTTTGAAATCCTTGCTCCAACTAGACACTAAAAGAGTATTATAGATAATCTAGTGATTATGGTTGACAATAGCATTACAATGTTAACATAGTACAAAAGAAAATTTTAAAAAAATATTTAGTCTTGTTTTACACTCTTCTAGTTTCATGCCACAATTTTCAATGGTTGTGAACCTACTTTTTAAAGTTGGTTTTTATAGGAGATTTGGTCAACAAAGCAACCAACAAAAGTGAAAGAATCGGACTAGATCCAAACTTTGTGTCAAATTTTAGAATGTCATACACTTCAAGTAATTAGTTCCTATTCGAAAAACTTCGCTATAAACATGTTGTTCCTATTTACTGACGTGATTTCCTAAAGTTCTACAAAAATATATGCATCACACAACCCATGTAAAAAATAACCATTAAAATAACCATTAGAAAAAAATTCATTAAGATTGAATTCAAAGACTGATCAACTCAATAAGTAGACAATAAATATGTAAAAACTCTACCTAGACCTATTAGAGATCGAGAGTATAAATGAAAGTAATGTTATAGAGGTACACAAGTCCTCAACATTCTCTAACATTTAGAACGTAAAATTGCGCTTCGAAATACACACATAAGCATACTTATGTCAAGGAATAAGGAAGTCTGGTTTGTAAAGATATTTTAGTACAATGTCTGAACAATCACAATAATATTTTTTTGTTGGCGAAGACTGACCCTCAACTTCTGAACATGAATCAATGAACGACCTGAGAAGACTTATAATTTTATTAATAAAAATTCAATTTTCAATTAGAATAATAATGATACCTATCGTGCCACGTGCCGCAACAACTTGCCACCTGACTAGTTGTGCCGGCATAGGTTGACTTTATATGAATGAAATTTGTGTTCTGCCGGCATTGGTTGATTTTATATGAAAGAAATTTGTATTCATTTCTCTCAATCTTAATATTTAAATGAAGGATAGAACTGCAATATATTATAAATGGCTTCCTTTGAGTTGTTTTATTGCTAACTTATCTGATTGATGGCAGCGTTGTAAAGAAAAGTCATTACATGATTTTTTCGCATGTCCAAACTTATAATCTAGAGCCCTTTTAAAAAAATCATAAATCATAGATTGTTGTAAAAAAGGATTATTTTTAAAGCGGTTCTTCCTCGAGGTTCACATGCCTCCAATATTTAATGCAGGATTACAACATCAATCACCTTTATGAATTTATTTCTTATTTCTACGGTTTATTCTATTGCATGCTCTTAGGTCCAAAATCCTTACTTTCTATGCTTTAAATTCCAAACCGTACTTTATTATTCTTCTGAAAATATTTTAAAACATCTCTTTTATGGTGTATATTATTTTCCATGTTTTCGTGGGTGTAGAAAAGATATATAAGTGCAATTATTAATATAACAATTACTTAGTAAGTATTAATAATTGCCTCTAAATATATGTTTTATCTTAGATATGCAAGTTTATATTGGAGTTCCTTCTACATCTCTAAAATCTTCATTGAATTAAAAATTTAATTCCACATTGATTTGATTGATTTGGTCGACAATAGTAATATATAAACACCAATATATCATGATCCTTAAGCCAACTAGAGTGACGTTTTGTTTGAAGTCGCCCTCATACTAACATAAAGGTTGTTTGCTTGTGGGATGATTGTCTTCTTATTTGTCATCATTCTACAAATATAAAATATTTTGTATAATTTAATTTGACTTCAAAATAATGAATTCTATGTCTCCTAATATACAAAACACTATCAATAGTTTGTATCTAGTATTCATACAAAATCATTCTTGGTTTTTAAGGAGTATAGTTTTAAATAGAACAACTCATTATTATTTTTCAAAACCACAAATAGCACTCAATGGAAGTTAACAATCAATCTTTATATGAAAATATCTTGAATCTTATCTTTCAAATATGTGCAAAAAGTAATATAACTTGAAATAAATACTTAAATGCTCAACTTTAACTTTTGCAACCAATATACTTTGGAATTAACATAGATTTTTCATACAAATTCAATACAATTCTTCCAAATTATGTCCTAACACTTATTCATTATCCTAAATTTATTAATGTAATTATTAATTTAGATGTCATGCACACCATATTTGAGTGTAGATGACATATGATAGGTAAGAAAGTTGAAAAGAGTACACTCTTCAAGGAAATCAAGTATGGGGTCAAAAGTTATATACATAAAACTTGAAATGACTAAATTTGTAAATTGTGACAATTTTTTCATGGTATGAAAATTGGAAGCATCTTCACAGAACTAGCGTGATGACCAATATATGGAAAATTAATTAATTATTATTTTATTTTATTATATATATATATATATATATATATATATATATATATATATATATGCGTGTGTGTATGTAAAGGTTTTATTAAGTTTATTGGTGATACTTTCGAGGGTCTAGTTTATATGGATAAAGTGTAGTTTCAAATACAACTAAAGGAGAAGTGAAAGTAAATAGGTTTAAACAATGGAGAACTTAAATTCCATAAGAAAATGATAGATTCACAAGGGACAACACAATGTAGGAAGGGAAAACATTGTATAAAACACAAGGCAACATGCCAAAATTGAAAAACACAAGGAACACATAAGCCAATAAAATCCTAAATTGTTCCAATTATTGATAAGTACATAAACACACTAGAACAAATGTCATTATAAAAAATCATACCAAACATAGGGGTATAGATATTGTAGGAAAGTTAAGAGTGGTCTATAAAATATAGGGTCAATGCATGGTGCTGAGTCCCACTTTTTGTCCCGAAAACATGAGTGAGGATTGTGTTTGGGTGGTAAACATGACTGGTTCACGTGAACACCCCCTTCGCGTGAATGTGGTTCACGCAAACTAACACGTCGGCTATTTTTTTGCCACGTATAACATTGAATATGGTTCACGTGAAAGGGGTGTTCGCACGAACATACTTCATGTGAAGGACGTTTGTCTGGCAAACACCCTTATTTATATATTGGAGGGGCTGTGGAGGAAATAAATTTTCCTCTACCCCGCCTCCTTTACGTGAAGTTTAGAGCAGACCAAACCGAGCCCACATCCCATTGATCCCACCGAGCAGTGTTGAAGGAGCTGACCCAGAGGAGACTAGTGTGGCCATTAATCAACACAGACCGACCGAGCCCATAAGCGCCTACCATGCCCAACGAGCCCACTAGTGTGGCCACTGAGGAGTGAGGCCATTGACGAGAGCACTGCGTATGCATTTAGTTGTTTTTTCGGTGAAAATGGAGGATCCCATGGATTTGGGCATAAAATAAATGAAACCCTAGTTTTTATTTGCAAAACCCTAGTAAATTGGAGAACTTTTTTTTTGTGTAATTGTTTTTAAGAGAGCTCTATTCACATTTTTTCTTTGATCTACCTCTACATTGAAACATTTTCTCATTTTTTGCAAAACCCCATTTTAAATCTCTTCTATCATGAGTAGGCTTCACAAATTTCGGTGTCAATGCATGGTAATAATGGTGCTCTAAAAACTGTAATGATATATTAAATTTAAAATATACCTTCTGTAGAATAATGGTGTTGTGAAAACCATAATTTCTGTAATAGTGGGTAATTTCTGATATATAAAATCCATTAGAGAAAATTACAGAAATTACAATAATTTTGATATATAAAAGCCATTAGAGAAAATGAAGTCGAGTATACCCTCCTCCCTCATATAGTCTCTGGTGTGCTGAGCTCTCATGCCATGGAGAGGGCAACCAAAGCCCCCAAATCACCATGTTCCCAGTTAAGACATGACTCAATCCTAAACAAGTGGGTCATTATATCCCCTGTCAGAGGTAAATGCCCCTCTAATTTCAAATCCACTACAAATACCTCACACCATTCTGCAGGCCCCTGCCCATTCTCTCCACCACAAACATGAATGTGCTCCTAAAATATTCAGAATTCTTGAAGGGATTGATGAATGGAGAGTAAGAGTTATAAAAAATATTTACCCAACTGTTTCAATGGAAGAAAAAGAACCTCACATGTAATTAAGTGCTCACACTTTGCCTAGATTTGGTTCCCATGATGTAGTTATTGAAACCCCTGATCACTTTGTGACTTTGGCAGAGATGCCTGAATCAAATGTACTTGATGTTTTATATGCATACATAACACGAGTTCAACAACTTTCCAGTAATTAGTACATCAAATATATCCAGGTGAATTCATAATGGCCTCCCCAGTTATAGCTCTTATTTGTGTTATATGTTTCACATCAGATTTAATTCGATTGGATTTTTTAGAAATTAAATGTGCAAATGTTTGGGTTTTCTATTTTTTAAACGGGTGTTTTAATGGTCAAAACTATGTGGGTTCTCTATCCCTGATTGGGATTTTGTTTTCTCTCTAAATTGTTTCATTTTCCTGTTGTCTTCTTTTAATGCAGGGAGAATGCACCACTAATCTTAGATCACCTTCATGTTTACAAGTTATGATATGTATCCTATCTTTATTACCCAGGTTAACTAGACTGCTTTAGGATTAGAACCATGCCGGCCTTGAACTGGGTCATCACCATCACAATTACTTAGCCTTGTAACTTGACCATGAGTAAATGGTCCTATTTTATATAGATTTGTTTTCTGTGATGTAGTTTATATAGTGGGTCCTTTAGATGTTGGTGAAGATGACACATGGTGTGTAGCATTATTCACAAGTGCAATCATAAATTCAAATCCTCCCAGATTAATCTCCTTGAGGAGTGACGAAAGATGTGAGAAGTTGTTGGCAACTTGTTTTTTTGTAAACCATTTTCCATCGGAAGGAACTTGACTTGCTTTGATGATATGGAACTTGAATTGCTTTGATGATATCCAAACTGATCTTATATTCCCAATAATCATATTTTATCTTTACGAAACCACACATTTTAATTTCAACTTCTACTAGATCATGCTCTTCAAAAAAAGTGTGCTAAAATAAAATTATCTAAAAATTATTCGTAATTTATCAATAACGATAGATAGGAGAGAAGTACTGATAAGAGCCTCATAATCTCCTTCATCTAACATATAATAATAGAGAAAACATTCATCATTTTTAGGAATAATAAGTTCATGATGATTGATAATTTTAGAATCTTCTTCTTGTTCAAATAACTCTATCTCTATTAGCCTACATGTGCCAAAAAATGCAAAATTGAAATTTTCATATGATTTAGGCATAAATTTATCTCCCTTTCCAATAATATGGCATGATTATTTATGAATTTTTTTCCTCTTTTATCTTGATATCATATACCTCTCAGCTTGATATATTTGAATGACACTAGGAAATTTCTTGTTTAAGCATGTTGGATATGGTCATGTAATCTTCGATTTTGATCAGTTACTTTTGTGTAACCTCTAAGAACAAATTGAAAGAATAATCACCCACAATAATTACATGAGTATTTGTTCTTTTGTTATCAAAACAATTAATATAAAGAATAATAGGTGTTATGGAGTTATATTCTCTAATTTTAAATATTTACACATCATATTAAGGATTAAAAACTACATTGACACTTACCTTGACATCACTCTCTTGAAGGGTCTGCAACAGAGAATAGGAATTCATTTTGAGTTGTTCTTATGTTTATGATGGGAAGACACATTAAGAATCAACAAATCACTCATCACGAGACAAATATATTCATTTTTATTGTAAGTTGCTTCTTCAAAAATATCCACCTCAAGATAAGATGAAGTCAAATTAATGAAAACTATTTTCCTTTACATTATTTACATATTATTTTTTAAATAATAATTTTTATTTCCTCACTATTTTGGAATAATTCAAAAACTGAAAATATAATTTGATCAAAATATTTATTCGGAGGCTCACAAAGATTGAATTCCCCAAAGTTATTAAGATATTTCTCAGGAATAAAAATAGTAAAGTGTAAAGGATCATCGGAATTGCTTATGGAGAATAGTTATTTTCTTTCTTTCTCTTGATTAACTCAAGATGCCCAACATTCGACTACGTTTCCTCAATGAAGTGAAATAATTAAAAATTTATTTTAGGATCTAATATCCCTTATGACATTACTAATATCAGTAGTCCTTACTATTTCACAGTAGTCATCCATTCATCTTGATAACTGAGGAATTCAATGAGAGTAGTAAAATGGAAGGGAAATGTTGTAATTCTTGAGAACTCCATTTGAATTTATGGAGTTCATAATTTGATAGAAATCTCTCTTACAACGATACTAGATAGACAACTAGTAATTCTAGGCATGACTCAATGAACACTAATTTCATATATAGTATATTTAATATCTACTTTTCAATCCATTCCATAATAATTACCTACATTTGGTATAATAGCCTTTATTCAATAATTTTTAAAATCATGGTTTGAGTGAATCATTAGGAGAATCATGGTTTGAGTGAATTTTAGTTCAATGAGTATTACCATCTTTAAAAGAGCCAACTTTGAGTATGAGAGAAATTGATTGAAGAGTATTATTGTTTGGAAAGGATTTTGGGATAATTTATACATGGATACATTCCAATTCTAGATTATAATTCTTTCTCTCAAGATCAAAATAAAGTAGAAAAGGAAAAAATAAGGAAAATGTAAAATAATTTTTCTATCATCATAATGTCATATAACTAAATATTTATCCAAGAATAACTCAAACTAAAAATTTCCACGAGGCACGAATACCTTCGATACTTCATATCAAGGATATAATAAGGTAAGAAATGAAAAAAATAAATGTGAAAATAAATTTTAAAAATTTGAGAATGTCATACAATGAATGAGTTGGAGAATATTTCATAAAGATATATAATTTAGTACATAGAATGAGGGTTCATCGAGAAAACATAGAAGAAAAGTTTATAACATGAGGATCTTTTTTTAGGTCTTTCATAAAAATACAAATACATATTTTGATAAATATTTAGGAGTATACGGACTTTAAAAATATAAGTATTTATAAATTAGTTGGATTTTTTATCTCATGAAGGAAAAATGATACTAGATATATAGGAGATCCAAATATGAAATATCAAACAACAATGTTGATTCAATGCCTAAATAGAGAATTAAACGTAATAATCAAGTGAGGATAATAAATACACGTTTAGAGGGAAATATTGAGATAAATGCAAAAGAAAAGGAAAGAGAAAACTTACTCATTTCCCTTATGGTGTTAATTATCTAATACACTCTAAGTGATTCATGTTGAAACCATGTCACTAGTACCTTGTGTTATAAATTTATAGGACTATTATTACATTTGATGATAATGTTAGTTCAATTGTGCTTTATATTCATTATTTGTTAATAAGAAACCTACTTATAATGTCTTGGTTTATTACATTTGATGATAATGTTAGTTCAATTGTATTTTATTTGTTATTTGATTATTTTTATAAGAAACTTGGTTTATAATGTCTTGGTTATTTGTTAATAAGAAACCTATTTATAATGTCTTGGTATCCTAATTACGTGCACCAAAATTTATTGTGTGATGTTGTGTAGGAACTCAACTGATATGTGCAATATGTTTCTTGCATTTGATTAGATTCTAAAAAATTGCATGTTACATTCTAGATAATTCCTCCTCCTTTAGTTCCATTAAATCTATGTGATCCATACACTCATGCATGACTAACATGAGATATATTATAAGATATATGTAATTTCTTATTTTCTAAATTATTTGCATTGAAGCTTGAAAATCATATTTCTATTTTCATTAAAATAGGAGAATATCTTAGGAATTTTTTTAATTAAAAGTACTATTAATTGAATTTTACTTTCATTTTTTTACAGTCATGGCTTCTTCCACTCCTAATTGTTTGAGAGGACTAATTTAGAGATTGCAAAATTGCAATCTATTCTCCAAAATCCAACTACAGTTGGGCAGTATAAATCCATTGTGAAAAAATATTGGTTGATCTTCGTAGAATAGAGACAAGTTTGAAAACATATAACCCATTTGATTCTAAGTCAATAAAAAAATTTTTTTATGGATTCATTAAAATCAAGTGTCTCAGGAGATGTAGGTTATAATGAGATTACATCACGAATTTCCGATAAGGAAGTCATTAAGAGGTCTTGTTGGAGTTTTTATGCAGACAAACAAAAATAAGGGCATATTATGTAAACAAATGTTCATGTCCCCTATGTGCCCCTTTGATTTATCCTAGATTTGTGGCCTCTCAAGGCCAATTTTGAATAATGACCAATTACCGTTATACTTCATAATGATGCTACATGCTGAGGTTCACTTAAACCTAAAGGTGAACTATTTAGACATCCCTAGTTATTTGGGGCAGGGGCATGGCCATATTAGCCACAGGGAGGCATATAGAAAGGAGGGAGCTCCTGCAGTTGTTGACATGCATGATAACTTGTACCAAGGCCACAACCATTCTTATCAGGATTTTAGGATGTCACAACACCTGTCATTATGACTGCACATGAGGCTGCTATTGAGGGTCTTGCTGGAATTTCTCATGTGAGACCCAATTGATCTCTTCTACCATGTGGGTCAGTACCTTTAGAGACATGATACTAGCAGTGGAGGTGCTTAGTAGCAGTAGTGATGCATGTAATGAGGTATACGCTCATGCATCTTTGATTTCCCATATGACTTTGAGGTAGTTACAGATCCCACTCAAGCATGTCGGCTAGGACACATCATGGCTGCTGACTTGTTGCATGCATATGAGGTGATTTCACGGCATTGCAACATTCCACTATCGGGGTTTTAGATTTTATAGAGCAGAGTGGGAGTGTATCTTCTAGTTAGGGTACTACTACCATTGCTACATAAATAGACTTCTTATTGTTGGGATCGTCACACCTGATGTTCAACACATTTCTATTCCGATGTGTGAAAATTAAACCTTTAATATAATTAAAATTTATTTTATTTGATCATTACTTTACAATTTATTAATATTAAAATTAAACATGTACTTTTGTGTTTAGGCTTCTGCTCCAGTGTGTGGAGCTTCACAACCCACACCATCTACCCATGTCACATACACACAGCTCTTGACTGAGCACAACATGGATCTCGATGTTCCGGCCTGAGTCAACTTGGCTCACTTGGTGACATATTTTCTGGTGTTGAGGTCATGGATGACAATCCCATACATTTGGAGACGTGTTCCGCAGAGGTATAAATACATGTGTTTTAATAGAATTAATATTTAATCTAAATTAAAATGTTAGAAATTAATGAAATTTATTCAAAAAAACTATTTATCAACTTCTTACATTTTATTTATTTTGTTTCACAGGGATCTACAAGACATATATCTACACATAGCGTAGATACTCCCAACATCCACCCAGGACAAATACTGAGGTAATCAATTGTACATATCTTTTATATGATGTATTGAATTAATCAAGAAATTGTTGTAGAATTTTGCTTATATATTTTAATATATGGTACATGCTATATATAGTTTATGACGTGTATATTCCTTTTTTTTAACATGTAGGGTGCAATAGCAGAGTGTAGTGAGGGGTCTGCACTCACCCTAGTGCACGGAGGAGACTTTAGTGATATTTTATAGATTTTAGACATTTTTAGACATGTATATACTCATTAGACATGATTTTGATATATTTTAGACATATTTTAGAGATTTTAGACATACTTTTAGAGATTTTTAGACATGATTTTTATATTTTAGACATATATTTTAGAGATTTTTGACATGTATATACTCATTAGACATGATTTTTGATATTTTAGTAATAATTTATGTTACATTAAACATTCCATGGCTTAGTGAAGGCTTCTTTACTTATGCACTTGTCAAATCTTTTCAAAATACATTGTTAGTATTAAACTATCTCTCTAAAACTCTATAGTAACTTAAAAGCTTGTGAAAATAATAGATTCCCTCTCTTTATCTATCCTCTCTCTAAAACTCGGGAAATATAAACTCATGTGTTGTTATAGGTGTGTGAAATGATGGAAAATGAAGTAAATGTAATGCAATACATTTCCATGATTTGTACTATTTTAATGTAATTGTAAATTTGACTTTATTTGGAGATGGGAAGAAAGGAAGTTATAAAGATTAATTTAAGAATGTATTCAATATATAAGTAGTGAACATGTTTAAGTGATGGTTGATTTCCATACTTCACATCTAATGTTGAAATTATGATTTGAATCATATATGATGAAAGCTTAAGTTCATTGTGCATAGCCTATTAAAACACCTAACGTAAAATGCCTCTCTGTAAACCAAAGTCTTTGGAGATAAAACTCGTGCCATCCTACCTCATAAAGAGTAATAAGTCTTCATCTGCATTTGTAATATGTTCACTCACATTTCTACCACCATCGGTACATTTTTTAGGACACTCAAATGGTAACCTTGAGTCATAATATCTTTCAATACCTTGAGTCATGTAGTTCTTTATTGTCTATATCAAAATTTAATTGTCTATCATTTTGCTCACATGAAATTTTAAATGATTCAAGTTAGATTTATTGACACTAAGAGTTCTTGTTTCAAATTGTTATAAAAGATGCTAGAAAAGAGAAACTAAAATGAGGAAAAAATAATATATAAATTAATATCCATTGCTTTACATCCATCCACGAGTGAAGAAATCATCAACTCAATTTTTGAAAAATGGTGATTAATGTCATTTTACATGTACACAATATCTAAAAACACCATCAATACAAGACATGTTGGGTAGACCTAACACTAAGTTTTTAAAACTCATTTTTTATATATATATATATATATATATATATATATATATATATATATATATATATATATATATAGTATAAGTTTCCAAATCCTTCATGATATAAACATTGATATATATGGAAATAATATTATTGGAGATACTAGGGAACAAAATTACATCATTAATGAACCCATCCTTAATATCATAGCAAGAAAGTTGTCAAATATGTATGCCAAATGACAAATAAAATAGATAAAATATTTTAAATTCTTGGAAGACATGAATATATAATATTCCATGTCCTTCTATATAATACCAAGTGGCTCTGCTTGTTGTTCAATGACCTATAAAATTTTTTCATGGTCTTCTACATCTAGTCTCCATTTTTTGCATTGACTAGTTTTAGTCTTCACCTGCTGCAATTGTAACCCTGTAGAAATTATGTGATGGGTGTAATGATACACCTTTTTTCTAGTTTGTAATCAAAAAAGTGAATCCCACTTTGGAGGGCTTTCACTTGTTGTAAGTATGTTCCCTGCACTACAACCGAGCCAGTATAAAATGTTGTCTCTTCACTTGTTATTTCACATGTTAGCTTTGTTCTCTCTTTTGTGCAATGCAACAAGTAGTACTCCACTTTCTCAACATTGTCTTCTTCAAAATGACTACAAATACATCACCTACAACAAAATGAAAATAAACATTCAATGATCCATGTATAGTATAAATTATACATATATATTTAATTATCAAATTATACAATCCTTTTAAATAAAACATACCTTGTTTAACCAATCCATATATGTGGTCATAATCAGTTGAAATTAATGGCACATCTTCAAAACTATCATCATGATCTGATCCATATGTGTCATCCACAACTAAAGGAACTTTCTTCCACTCACCTACATACCCATGTTTTTGACTATTGCACTCTGAATATGATTTGTTCATGCATTCATAACAAAAACAAGAATAATCTCTTGTACAGATTGTCCAGTTATTACTATCCATAGTCATCAAAGAGTGCAAAGACCTAGAATTGGGAATCCTTTCACATCCATACTTTGTCCTTTGATCAATACCTTCAATTAATCATGCTCAAAGATCAATAAAGTTTAAAACAAACATCAAAATTAAGAATAATTTTTTTAAAGTTTGTAACTTGTAGAACTTAATAAATCACATCAAGATCTACATATCTATGTTTTAAATGTGCATGTACCTATTATCTCCCAAAACACTCTGTGTGGGTTAAATCCTATGGGGTTGAAGCGTGTGATGTTTGAAGCCTGTGAGGTTGAAACCTGAACTGCAAAATGTTTCTTACACCATTCAACAATGGTGTGGGCATCAATCAATCGATCTCCCTCATAATCAAAGCTTTGTTTCTTTAGAGCACATTTGATGCATGCACCCACACCATCGTGTTCTCCCTTCCCATGACCACTCTAAAAAAACTCCATAAATGAGGAATTTTTGATGACGATGATAATGACTGAGTGCAAAGAAAGGGCGAGAGGATTTGAATTGTGATGCACAACCATCTAACCAAACAAAATGTTGATCTATTTGTATTCCTCATTGATGAAGATATTGAAAGAACAAACCAAAACAATGTTGCACAAAGTGGGTGTCATGTTCCTTGTCATCACTTATATAGAAGTGATACTCCTTCTTGATCATTCACTTCACATATGTACTTTCAACCCCATCCAAATCCAATTGTGCATGCCTATAAAATACTTGAACCATGATAGTAACCTGGTCAATATGATAATACTATGTCTAAATTTATTTTTGATGAGAAAATGAGTAATTCTCAACAAAATCAACCACGGACAATATGGAACCAATAGGGAATGTGTCTCTATTAGTCTTGAATTGTGTAGCCTGCCACTTTGAATAGTGAGAATGTTTGATGTACGGACTAATTAAACTTTAGAAACTTTACATGAATGTAGCAATGGGGATTTCCTCTTCTACCAAATCTAACCTAGTTGCATCTTTTCCAAGCCTTGTTGAATATTTTATGTATTTGAACCTACAAAATCAATTCATAATGGACAAATTGTCATGTATTCATTTGCAATAAACATAAAAATCAAAATAAAATCTAACATCCAAATTTAAAAACATATATATATATATATATATATATATATATATATATATATATATATATCACCTCTTACAAGCCACCATTTTAACTGTGTCCAAATCTTCATTTGTTTTTGGCAATAATTTCAAGTCCCCACACTTGTCACAGACACCTTTGATGCAAGTCATACGATCATCGACATGATCATTAGATATCATGCAAAGAATTGAAGTTATGAATTCACTGACACGTGTAGGTGGGGCATTTTCTTCCCATAACTTTCTATACACCTGAAAAAACATAGATTTTGAAATACATTAATTTTAAATCACATCTCAAAAAATGATATTTAAACAAATTTCAAATATATAGATATAAATGAAAGCACACCTCAAAATATATACATGATATAAATTTTTTACCTGATAGTGATAATCAAACTCAATGTGATAGCGGCAACAACATGTGTCAAGGACTTTATCATCTCACACATACCAAGGCTTCAAATTTTCAAACATTCGTTGTCCAATCTTAACATCTGGATTTTCTTCATAAACTTTATGTACATCTCATGTTGAGTTATTTCAAGCCAATGTTTTATATGTTCATCATAGTTATTGTGAGTTATCTTGTGTTTTAAAACATCCCTCACATTCGGAGAAGGACGAGTCCTCTCAGTCAAAAAATCAGAAACTATCTTCACAATATTATCCTCTATTTTATCATAATGTGGATTTCTACACATTAGTGCCCAATTTCCTTCCATAGTAGAGTCATCCAATGTCTTCCTCCTCTTTGCATACCTTGACCATCTTTCTAGATAAACCCAATGCCTTGGCAATGGTGGTAACATGATGATTCTTTGTCATATCTTCACTTACAACTGAAGTTAATATTGTTCTACGAGAAATACTCTTATCAATAGACCTAGTTTTTGTACCCAAAGAACTTATTCCTTTAGAAACATTCCCAACAAATTCTTCTTCTACACATTTTGAATTTTTCCATCAAAATCAAACACCCAACAATTCTAATGTTTCCTTCATATCAACATGATTCAAGAATGTAACCAAAAAATGTGCTCTAAAAATTATAGTCAAATTAACAAATTCACCATATATTATCTCTACACTTTTTACTTGTTTTCTTTCGTGATAGTGGTTCTTGTTGGGAAAATTCTTTTAATTTTTGTAAATCCATCTTCACCAAGTGTTTCACATTTTTCTTGGGAAGTAATTCCATAACTTTTGTTATCACTTCAACATAATGTTGTGCATCATGATCTGTGTCCATAAACATACACATGTGATTACACCAAAATTTGCAAAAAAAAAAAAACATACAAATGTGATTACACCATTAATGACCAAGCTAGTAAACAATTTAATATCTAAAAAATTAGCTTACTATCTAGTAAACAATAATATTAAGTTGACCAAGCTAATTGTATTTAGATAGCTTCATGAGGTCCTTCTTGAAATCTACTAAATAATCACAATATATATATATATATATATATATATATATATATATATATATGGTGTTAGAGCTATCTAATTTTTGAAAGATGGCATGGTACAAGCCTAATATTTAATTCGACTAGGATCTCTTGTGCTATGCATCATACTTAATCATTCTCACAAAATGATCTATGATATAAGTTTTCTCAATTTTCACCATGCTCATGGTTCTTAGACAAGACTTAATCACAAGAAAGTGGATTAACCTTTGAATGAATTAAATAAATTTTTTAATGAATGAATTAAAAAATTTTTTATAGGCTCAATAATACATATGCAAGAAAATTTGAGGTTCATGTGTGCACTGACACATAAGGGTATAATTGGACAAAATGCAAATCAAACCTAGACCAAAAACTTTCAACACATAAAACCCAAAAATCTTGTACTATATTTAAAAGATTGAGTAAACATCACTAATAATTTAATTACGAGCTCAATAGGGAAGAGAGAGTGTAGAAGAATACATAAGTTGCATTGTCCAATTCAAAATGATGTCCTCTTTAGAATGCTACCAAGATCTACCACAACGTTTATACCCAATAAATTTCATAACAAAAATTATTTTCAAATGTCATATTATGTACAACAGGTTATATTTAAATTTTGTCAATTTACACCTATATGAGATCATTATTAATCCAATACATGACATATAAATTATATAAACTAAAAAAATGACTCTCGAAATTCAAAATCAACTATCACGTGAAGGTCAATATTAGAGAGTAAATCGTAACAATTTTTTTAATGAAAGGTATGGTAGACCATCAAATATATCCCCTAGATTAATCACTTGGGGGGGTTAACCTTGTTAAGATGACACATACCATGTGCAATTGTATAGGGGGTAATTTTTATGTATAGCTTTTGTATCATAGTATTGGTAGAAATATGTGTAGTATTATAAAAGGCCCCCTCTAGAATGGGAGGACGTAGTGGTCAATCATAAAATAAGGGGTAATATTTGGAATCCCATGATAACAAATGTTTTGAACATTTATTACCAAGTGACCCACCCACGACATTAATGCACTTCAATCCAATTTCAAATATTTCTAAGGGCAAGTTCAAGAAACTTAGAGAAATAAGGAAAATTGGTTTTAAGTAGAATCACTATATAATATACCATATATTGGTACTTAGGGTTATAATCAAAGAAGAAAAACCAAATACGTGTAAGGTTTATTGTTGTTTTGTTGATCATTGTTGGAAGGAATTTAACAATATGAATTCCCAAATAGATTCTAATCCAACATCTTTGAGATCTACATATTCCAAGGCATTTGAGTATTCTTCTGATGACACTTGATGAGAAGGTGGTTGGATAGGTCCGAACTCATACTGGTTTTACACAAGATATCAATATCATCATTAGTATTAAACATGGTTGTCCAATTTCTCCTACTTTGTTTGTTCTCTACATAGACAAATTAGAGGATGCCATTATAAGTTTAAAGGAAACATATGATGATTGTGTTCTCTATGATATAACCATTACTATTTTTTAGTTGTTTTTGACATCATTCTTATGTCAAATGATTTTATTTTCACATGTATTATTTCTATTGTTTTAGGTTATGGGATCCTATCAAAACCCTTTCCTTTACCCAATCTAAAAAACATATTATCATATTTAAACCTTAGAACGAAAAAAATTACGATCTATCAAGGGTTTCTATACATATGTACCAATTTTTTTGTCTTTCACTTCTCTTCCTTGTCTTTCTCTTCTCTCTCTCTCTCTCTCTCTCTCTCTCTCTCTCTCTCTCTCTCTCTCTCTCTCTCTCTCTTTGTGCCTTCCTACGAACAGATCTTCTAGCATTCTTCTCTGCATTCTCTTCCTCGGTATATTTTCATTTCTCATTCTTTGCATTTCCCATGATTCATCCACTTCAATAATTTTCACCTGCACACATAAATCGTGATAGATCTGAATGTCTAAGAGTAAACTCGATACAAAACTATATGTGCATGCAACTCTATTTATATACAAATCTCAATAGAAATTAGGTTATTTTTAATTTTAGTTTTTTATAACTTTAAAACAACTTTTCTAATTTTAATAGAATTTATATTTAATATACAATTATTTAGTTTTATAATATTTTTAAAATAAAATAACTACATGCTTTAAAGACAATTTTATTATATATAAATAATATATTTTTTAAATATATATAATAACATATTACATATTTTTGGTTAAAAACAATTTAAAAAAAACCAAACTTAGTTTAAAACAAAAAAAATGTAAAAAACTAAATTTAAAACATTAAAAATGAACAATATTAAGTTACTTATAAAAAGTAAATTGCAAAACATTAAATTTAGAAGGAGGCATTTTGGTGGCGCTTTGGCGCGGAGGGTTCACGCGAAATAGGTAGTTTCACACAAGAACTACATTCCGAAACCCTGCATTCACGCGAACCCCTCTGAGTGGCACTAACGTGGCACCTAGTGGCACATTTTGGCTCCAAATCCTTTTGGAGGATAATTGTAAGCCAAAATCTGCCACTTAGGTGCCACGTAATTAGGGTAAACGAACTAGTAAAATTACAAAATTTTGACACAAAATTCAGATTTTTATTAGCTTTCTAAAAATGTAATTTTCATTTTTTAAAAATTTGTTTTGTTATTTATTTTTTAATTTTTACTAACATATGGTATTTTAGGACAATCAATAGTACACAATCAACCAAATTTGAAAAATAGTAGAATATATCAAAAAAATTGAAAAAATAAACTTACTATTTATTGAAGTCTTCTTCGTACCTGTGAAAAAAACTCAATTTCGATATAAATCTTAAAATTTATTGGCATAGACATATGTACACTATTTATTTGAAAATATTTTTACTAAATAATTAATTAAAAAATATAATATAAAAAAAATATGAAAATTTGACAGAACCTCAAAATTCAAATCTTAAAAATACATCTAAAATTTCATGGTGAAAAAATAAATTTTCATATAAATAAACCACCCGGGACAATCATTACTCTTTTATAACATAAGAAACAACGTATGAAAAAATTAAGAAAAAGACCATATTTTTTACCAATTTTATTTTTAAAAATATACATGTATTCTACACTCTAAACACAACATTTCGTTAGTTTGTGGAATTTCATGAATGTGTACGGTTTTGTGGCTATTACCTTTAGAAAATCAATGAAACTGAAAATTCATGTTTATAAAGGTACAAATCATACCAAAATTATATTTTATGTTATGGTTTTATTTTTCCTCTTGGGTCCCTTAGGATTATGATTTGATTACAACTATACATTTCAAAACAGCTATATATCTTTATTTTTAGGAACGAAGTACTTGTGCCTAATTAAGAGGATCTGATTTCTATGATTCTGATGTTATGATTTCCTTTAAAGATTATGGCTTATACAAAGATCATGATTTTATTTGATATTTATTTTCATTTCAAACTTTTGAACATTGGAATAGTAGATGGAAATAATAATTGATTTTGGAAAATATTAATTTAGTTTAAATTAATCATTTCTTAATTGAAAATGGTTGAATTATATGTTTATTAGATATTTGGGTATGACATTAATTCGTAATGAATTTTGCATCTATTTGTTTAACAAATATAATCAATTTTTATTTTTAATTTTTTGATTAAGACATATAAGATTATGAATTTATTGTTTTCTCTTATTATTTAAATTAAATTTTTTAGATATCATGTTTGTATTGAGTGTTTATGGAACAAATATTCATACAAATATTTGATTGTCTTGTTTAATCTCTAATGATAATGAAGAGAACTACTTATCTTATTCTCATGTTATATTGTCTTGTAATTTTATTGTGTTAGTTTTTAACTACTATATATATTATTTGTTTAATTTTAAGTTGAATTAAATTAAAATATTTTCAGATATTTAAGTGAAAAATCAAATTTATACTTGTAATCCACTTTTGAGTGGAATATTTAACAAGGATATCTTGTTGTACAATCCCAAATAAGTTACATGCCCCTACCGATAGGGTGGAGGGAATATTTTAGGTATTTTGACAATTTTAGGGCCCCAAACAGTTATAGTAATGTCCTCTGGATATTTGTAAAATTGAAAACAATAAGTTGTGTAAGGGAGTTGATGTTAGAGTACGTGCGTGTGTGTGTGGGGGGGGGGGGTGCATGCACTTGTCCATGTACGTTTGTGTGTACATGTGTGTATGTGTGCATGTACATACGCTTGCCTTTGTGTGTTTGTACCCATGTCCGTGTATTTTGTGTGTGTGTGTGTGTGTGTGTGTACGTATAAGTGTGTGTTGTTTGTGTAAATATATTTGTTATCCAAAATTCACCCCTCAAGGTAATTTTGATAACATGCATTAAATTCTCAAGTCCCAAGCAATTATATTGATTCAAGGCAAAAATCATGTTTCTGGGGTCCCCTCGGGTTCTTTCTAACTCTTCTGTCCAAGAGGAAAACCCGACAAATTTTAAAGATGTGAAAAAATTGCAAAAAACAAGTTCGGGCCAGGAAAAATCATGAAAAATGGCTAAGTCCTAGTCCTCGCAACAGTCGGGACAGTTGGGACAAAAGGGGCGAACTTGCCGAAGGCCGCCAGGGCGGTCCACGCATTTGGGACAAATGGGACAAAGGGGCAACATGGGACGCGGAAATCGAATCGCCGAAAAATGAGAAAATTGACTAATCATGAAGCAGGGAGTCTTGGGACATCCGGGCGATTAGTGCGAATCGGCGGATCGGATCGGCCAAATGAGTCAAAGCAGCCCGGAATAGTTGGGCCAAAGGTACGCGAAATCTTGAACCGGTTGGATCGGCCAAATGAGAACTTTCGAGGGTGCATGCGGACAAAAATCGCGAACCGGCCGAACCCAGGACGAATCGGAAAATTTGTCCCGAACGGTCCAAAGCAAATGGGACATCTGGGGCCGCGAGTACGCGAACCGCCGGCCGATTCGACCGAAATGGAAAATTTCAGCCTTGTGCAAATGGGACAAAGGGACGCGAGGGACGCGGATAAATTGTGAGCCGAAAGCCAATCGGAGTCACGCCACGTGTCACCGCGAAAGGGACATGGAAGCCCATTTCGGGCGGTTCGGAAGAATTTGTCCATCCGACAAAGACTTTGGGACATTTGGGACAAAGGGATGTGTGGGGCCGCTAGCCGAAGGCAGAGGAGAAAAGTCAACATTTGACCCGTGGAACTTCAAACGGCCATAACTTTTGACTCCGAGCTCCGATTTTCACAAAATTGGACTTTCTTATTTTTGATGAGGCTTCACTATTTAAAGTTTATTCATATTAAAAAAGGTAGATATATTTAATTCGAGAAACATATTCGGCTCCAATCGATTAATGTTCATTCCCACAAATGACAAAACGCCCCAGACCCAAAATAGCTGCCCGCACTCAGAAGGCCATAAATTTTGCATTTCTCAACGAAATCACACAAAATTGGTACCGTTGGAATCATGGTTCCGAGCCCAATGCACAAAAATCAAGAAATTCCAGATTTGATCAGAAATTGATTGAGATTTTTAAGAAAACGTGGCCGGGTTCGTAAGGTGTTTTATTTGGTAGTGGGAGTGCAATTAAGAGGCATGGTCATCATTCTTTCTCTCTGCAGCACATGGGACAGTATGGGAGCCTTTTGCAAGTAATGTATAACCATTTAACTCAATTTAATGCCCTTACAGCTTGGTTGAAGGATTTTTCAGATTTCCATTTTCCCTTCTCTTCTCCTTCTCATTTTTTCTATAAATTGGAGTGTTGGGCTCATTGTAAGGGGAGAGTTTTGGGTAACAAAGCTCTGCCAAAATTGCTTTGTGAAGCTAGTGTGTTGCAGGCCCTTGTAGTGGACTCCTTGCATGGTGATCCAGGCCCTTATCTTGTAATAGACTCGAATCATGTATATTATGAAGCAATAAAATATTAGTTTGTGGATGTATCTTCCCTGCTGTGTTTTCTTGCATTCTTCTTGCCCCTTTAATCTTTCTACAAGAATATTGTGTCTATTATTATGTTCTTGCAGGGATTCATTAACATTGTGTATGCTTGGAATATTGTTGTGAATGCATTTTGCTAGATTATGGTGAATCATGTCATCACCTCTTCTAGTGTGCACCTTGCCTCTGTATTTCACACATTTGGAGATTACTCTCACACCCTCCTTTTACTCGGTGTATCACCGCTTTAGTGTAGGCTTTCATTTTATGCATTCTCTCTCCTGGTCCCTTAGAATTTTAGATTAGAACGGTTAGCTTACCTGCGTTAGAGTAGATTGTGGGAGTAGTTTAGGAGTAAGAACCACTTTCTCGGAGGTCTCTGCCTCAAGTAACAAGTCCCACAACTTAGAGATAGTACCCATGTTATCCAATCACACTTGGATGCTTAGAGTGATCAAACTAGAAATCGATCAACATCCGTGTCTTTGTGATTCGGTGATAACAATATTTACTATAGATTAGTTCAAATTTGAGTAATGTGTACTCAAATTTTTGGGATTAATTTTCTCATTATACTATTTTATTATTAGTTGAGAAAAAAAATTGTTTAAGAAGGATACATGAAGTGTAAATATTTTTACTCATAATTTGGGGATGGGTATTTTTATTAGATAAGGTAATAAAGTAGATTTTGAAGGGATCAGTAATTAAGTACAACCGAAAGATAAACACTAAGGCATGAAAGAGAAACATCAAGAAACAAGGCCTAATAGGACAAAGTTGGAACAAACAAACAAGCCGAGAAAAACCAAAAGAAGAATATCACCAAAAGAGAAAGGGATCCTCGAAGTAGACGGATCAAAACCGCTTGACCAATAACTTAAAGGAAGCCCTAACTACCATGTCCTTTCCCCTTATGAGATCTAAGGATCATCTTAAGAGGAGAATTTCAGAATTTTTCTTTCCTTTTTGTTGTTCACTTCCTGCCAACCATCAACCGCATGAGGATCCACATTCTCATCCGGGTGGATAGGTAGCCAATTTCAAGATACTCCTTAATTTTGTTGTTTATATATTGCGAGAATCCAGGGGACCACGACAAAGAGGATCCTCTCTTACCTACAACCTATTATGAATCAAACATTGGTCTAGTAGGAGAGGGTGCAAGTTCACCCTTCTTATCTTCATGATTCTCCATATGAGTAACTTATTCATTATCACAATCACTATCCTCTAGAGCATACACCAATAAATTATCTGAGTTAAAATCCTTCCACCAAGAGACTTGTCCCTTAATCTATTTCTTGACAATGTGACAATCTGAAGCTAAATGTTAGAGAAAAACATGTTTTGTGTCCATATTGTATCCTTGACTTTAAACTCCATGGTAGCTAGGAAGTCAACATTCATATCCATATCCACCAAAATATGAGCATATGTGGTATGATCATAAGATTCAATTTTGGGATCTACAACTAAGAATTTACCCAAAGCATCACCTATGGCCTTAAAGCAATCATGACTCCTGAAATGCAAAGGAGGGTAGGGAAGCCTTATCCACAAAGGTCTGATATTAAATGTTTCCATCAAGGGATTAAAATGAGGGAACTAGGGGTTCATGAGAAGAAGATGTGACTGGAATTCCCAAATTTTCCCAAAAATTATATCCTTGTCTAATGAACTGTCAAACACTACCAAAAAATTCCACTTATAGAGGGATAGATGTGGACCTTACCTTTAATAAAAGGGATCCAATGTTTCGATATCCATTAGTGTAGGGAACAAAGACCATGACAACAATTGTTGAATCTACATATAAAACCCTTATTCTCGATAGAACTCTACCAACTCTATAACCTCCTCCATAAAGGAAAACACAAGAGTCGGGCTTTAGTATAAGCCATGGTTTTAGAGGAAGGATGACATCTAGTCTTGGCTGATGTAAGGAAGGATTTCCCTCTCATTTGGGTCACCCCCAAAGACATGTCCCAAAGCATTTGGGTCAAAACAGTCCATTGAAACCCTTGTGATTCCTAGGGATAAGTCCTCTGTTAGTATCCCAAATAGACCCAATCTGGTCATTCCCAATAACTTTCCTACTACCATCAGTAACCCTCATTCCAGTCCACTACCAAAGCTCGCAACCTCGGAACCTCCCCTTCCTTCATTTTTTTGCAAAACTTCACCCCCAAAAGAGCCCAACTCAAGGGTTATTTGACATGCACCAAGGGAACCACTAGGAAGTGGCCCATCATACATGATATTACTATGCCACTCATATACCTCCACCATCGCTGAATTGAATTTGACACCATCATTAGGTAACTCCTCCAACAAGGGTGAGATACATTTATGATTCTCGCAATAGGTCGCCACCATTCCTACCTCTAGGTCCTCAAGGAATTGAGTGTGAACTCCGAAAACTTTGGCTCCTCGACCACCATAGCCCTCACCACCACAACCCCTGCAAAACCAAGGGAAATATCATCAATTTTGTTAGGAGGGCACTCGTGTTCCTTCGTAAACATCACCTATTTCTATATGATGGGTCTTTTCACATGGTGAGACCACATTATTTTATCACTTTATCCTTATTTTCTAATTAATTTGAATTTGAAACTTATGTTTAGGGATTTCACAATTTCATATTTTAACTTGCACCTTTGTATTGGAGTGGTTTTGGAACATTTACTTAGAGAGTATGATGGGATGGATCGATTTGTTTGCATTTATGAACTATTTGAATTAGTGCGAAGAAATAAGCTATCTAATTTATTTATTTTACTTCTATAAATGCAAGAAGTAAAATCTCTCTCATTATTTTTCATATGATTTAATTAAATTTTTATTGAAATGTTGAATTTTGATGTTCTAATCTTTGTGTTGACACCAAAGGTTTTGAGAAATAATGTTGTGTATTAAGGGAATAGGATGTAGGTAGTCCATGGCTTGTACTATTATGGGTTATGTGGAGGGATAAATAGGTGTTTCAAATATAAAACATGATACAATTACACATTATGTGAAATGGATTTTAAAATTTTAGATATTCCATTATCCTATATTGTGTAGATAAATAATCACGCACTTACTACTATTATTATACCACCAAGTATGTTGTTTTACATATGGATCTTACATAGTAAAAGTATTCACTGATGACCCATCCCATAGTCCATCCGTCAATCTTGTTGATCATTATTGTTGTTTGCATTGCACATTTGTCACTCATACACACAATTCTGGTTAGGTCTCAGGGATCCCTGTCTATCAATTATCACTCATTTGTCGTCACTTGTCTATGATCAATAACACCTAGGGCTGGAAACTAGTTCCGGAGCTCCTGTCCATCTGAGGTGCCCTTATACTCTTTATGTTTGATCTTATTTTTGACATTGGAGGTTGGTAATTTTTGTTTTCCCTCTCATCTCTTGAGTTACTAGTCGGCATGTTGAGTTATTAGTGTTGAAATTTTAACAAGAGATCCCTTTATAAACACAACATACATTCCATTATGTGGTCTCGACTATTATTATCAAGGGAAAACTATGTATATAGATCAAAGGACTACATTTGGTCATTTTTTTGCATCACATTCATTGCATAGGAAAGGGAGTTCATTCTATTTCATCCACACATTTGCATTTTTATGTAGCTATTACCCACTATCTTGGTGTCATTGGTGCGAAGGCAACCTAGGAGCACTATTGCACACAGAAGCACATAGAACTACATAGGGTATAGGATGTAGTGCCACACTTAGTTATAAGTCCACCATTGTGGCGTATGAGGATAGTTTGAACCCTCATTTTACATCATTATTTTTTATGATGTGATGTCTATATGAGGGTTTTGTTGGTGATTTCTTCATTGTAAGTTTACAGGTACCTCAGAAACCCAAGTGTGACATTCACGCAACTAAAGGATAATAAGTTTAAATGCCTAATGACCATATCGTAACTAGGTTCATTTTTGATCATTTTTGAAGAAAAAAGCAACCAAAATTTTGACTAGAGGACCCCATGAACCCCCATCCTTCTCCATGTACCCAGTCCATTCATTTCCACCCTTCTCATATATTTTAGGCTCATTACAACATTTTTTTCTTTTTGTTTCATCACACTGCTTGCTCACCACATGTCACTACGAGGTAAGTGAAATCAAGGTATGTACATTATCCCTCCTATTCCCTTTCATTTATGAACTAATTTAAATTATATAGCCTTTATATTTCATATATTTCATTTATAATAGTTCTGTACTCTTAAATTTATAATTAAAATTTTATTTTTATTGAGAAAACTATTGATCTTCAGTCTAATACTTTGAGTGTACGATTCAATACTTTCACACATGAAAATAGACTCAACAACATAACAATCTGGCCCCATCCGATCTATCATTGCTCTATAGGTGTCTGTATCCATCTTCCTCCCATGCACACCTACCCATCTCCCAACAAATATGTCTGGCCTTACCCACTCTCCTCGCAAACCACTAACTTTCCTCAATACTACTATATGCTCATAGGCCCATACATGTAACAAAGTACAGTGATCCAATACCTCCCCATGATCCTCATGTGTAAATATGTATAGATCCCTATACAAGTGGGCTAACACACATCATGCCCAAGAATACCTAGTACGCTCATCCTCTAATCCCTCAAAGACACCACAAAAAGAAAGAAAAAACGTTAGAACACTATACATATATAAACATGCTTACTTACGACATCACTACACATCAAATTTCACATTTACATCACTCTAGACTCAACTCATACTTTCGGGACATGGTCTTCGTGAAGCGGGGCTGAGGCACCCATGAGTAGGATACTAGCACTTATGTCTAGGTGCTCCTGTCCCGAAGGTCATTAGTGCCTTCACCGCTCTTTTCCATGTCCAAAATGACAATAAATTAAAAAAAAAAAATTCAGAAAAATTCATTAAGAATAACTACTACCAATGCATTTTTTTGAAGAAAATCATGCTTACCAACTCCACTATCATATGCGACACCACAATAATTACCACCATCTCAAATAGATTCTATCATGGTGCTTTGACTTGTGGCATCCTCACACACTTAGACCTCACTATCATACTCACACAAAAGACAAATTGTGTTACCTAATCACTTTTTCACATTACTATTTAAAGTAACATTTCATTATTCACCCTACTATACTCATGCTTCACATTATTTTATCTTAACTAATACACATCGCATGATTTTTCTCATCTCTTGAGAATCCTCACTCTGATTTCTACCTCGTTCATGGAATTCTTATAAGAATTCCACCTACTATCGTATCGTACACATGAAATGCACACTATTTTTGCTTGACATCATTTTAAGAATTCCATCTACTATCGTATGTACACATGAAACGCACACTATTTTTGCTTGACATCATTTTCCACTCAATCTACACAAAATTTTGTGACATCTACCATCCACTATTCATCATGCTTACTTTTGGCTTATTGTTTGTTCTCACTATCCCATCCCCTTTCACTATGGCATACAATTGGGGTCATCCTATAATTCCCCTTACACCACTACGTGATAATTCTAAATTTCTAATTCATCATTATCGAACACTTATTAATACACCATGGGACATTTCACATCACTTTCTAGTTATTCCCCCTAATGAGCTTACCTAGGGAAAAAAATGTAAAATATATTTGTGTAACCAATTAATCAATGAAATAACACTTTAATCTCTACAACAATTAATAATCATATAAATCAATCGGTATAATATAAAAAAATTGTCCTCCTAGATGATCTAACTTGAAAGTTACATTGTTACTTTCCCGATAATGGAACATAGGAAGTTATTCGACACTTTGCGATGGCTTCTGACGACATAACATGGAAGCCACCACATACACATTGTGGTGAAACCCTTGGAATTGGGGAAATGAGACGTTATTACCTTTCCTATAATATTCCAATATGGTTCAACATGTTTGATCAAAAATTTGGATAAAAAATAATCAAAATTTTATCTTTGTTCATCTATAGTGGCTAGATCTTTTGAGTATGTAGTTAAAAAGTTGGAGAATAACAGTCCTTTCTCTTGACACTCTTCCTTTGGCTGCGGGATGCCCAAATCCATAGGTTTTTCATACACACGTAATTGGGTTGGAAATTTATCACTCCCTTATGCATGACATCTCCATCAATAACAAAAAATCAAAATATAAAATCATTCTACATCACAATTGTCAATATTGCTTAGTGCTCCTCATTATGGTCCCACGTCTCTCGTTATGCCGCGTGGATCATCACGTTAATCCAATTTCATCACGCTATATGTTCTCACTTGGATTGCACTTCTATTACACTCTTTACATACTTCGGTGACATGGAATTCTACGAACTTCTCGGGTATGCATTTCTTCCTACTTTATATTATTGAGCTTTTGTTTACCAACATAATGTGGGGGAAAATATAGACACAAAATCATGCACTTACTACTATTATTATACCGCCAAGTATGTTGTTTTATATATGGACCTTCCATAGGAAAATCATTCACTAATGACCCATCCCATAGTCCATCCATCTTTCTTGTTGATCATTAGTTTTGTTTGCATGGGACATTTTTCACTCTCAAGAATCCATGTCCTGTCGCTTATCACTCATTTTCATCACGTGTCTCTAGACAATATCACCTAGGGTTGGACACTAGCGCCATGAATACTTGTCCATCATGGGTGCCCTTATCCTCTCTATGTTTGATATTATTTATGACATTGAAGGTCGTTCCTTTTTATTTTTTCCTCTCATCTCCTTAGGTACTAGTCTGCATGTCAGGTCATTAGTGTTTAAATTCAAACAAGAGATCCATTTATAAACACAACATACATACCATTATATGGGTGGACTATTCTTATCAAGGGATATATATCTACATAGAGCAAGGGAATCTTATATATTTCATGCACTAAGAGGGGGTGTTATCAGTGCTCTAAAAAAATTACAATCAATTTTCACTTCTTTAATATGTCACAATTACACTTAATTGATTGTCAAAAGGATGCCTACACACATATACAAGGAGATCATATATAATGTGGGAAACCCTTTCAGGACAAAAACCCATGAAAACCACTTCACTAGTTTTGAAAAAAATCTTTTCAACTACAATGTTTTCTTAATTGAGCTACAACTCCAATGATTACTAGGCCACCACCCTATTTTCTACAAGCAACAACTTTTCTAGTAGCCACAACTCCCAAATCTTATTTAGCACCCACTAATATTTAGTAAGCCACAACTTACAAGGAGATTTAACCTCTACAATTTGATCAGCCACCACTTATCTTCTACAAGACACTACCCAAAAGGAGGTTGCAACCCCCTCAGATCTAAGCTACAACTTAGACCGATAGAGTACATAGTGTTTGATCATCTAGATACTTGTTGCACACTCAACAGATTATGATCACCTTTATTTTGATTCCATCATTCACTCTAAAAAATAATATATTCACTACTTATTTTATTTTTCTTTGGTCTCTGATCTTCCCACTCTCATACATTCAATGAGTTTGGCTCCCTAATTGATGACATTGTCTCCTTTTCAATTTCTCTAACAGTCTTTAAAGCACTAGTCTCTTTCAGCAACATATAATCACTCTATATCACTGGTTCCCTCTGTTTTTATCAATAAATATATCTTCATCATTCAATAGTGTCTTCTTTCTCTCAACTTGCTCAGGAATTCATTTAATCTACTTATCTGATATTTTCATTCAACAATGAATGTTATTTTGGAAACACTTTCTCCTTGTCTTTGTATTAGTCCTCATGCATTCATTCTCTTTGGCTCTTCACTCACTCATTGGATTTTGAATCATGTTGAATGACTCTTGTTCCTTCAACAAACATCTCTACTCTTTACTAGCAAATATGCATCATATAGCATTGTATTCTTTTCCTGCAAAACCTCTACTTGGCTTTCCTCTCTCTTCTAATTTCATCAAAAGATCTCCAGCTCATTTCTCCTTTATATATTCATGGAAAACTTGATCTCTTTCCCTTATACAAATCTTTCCATGGCCCTTTCCTCTTCTTTGTGTCTCTTCAATCCTTTAGCAGCTCGAGTTATGCATGGAATCTTGCTTTTATAGACATTAGACTTTCCATCTCCTTAGCTAGACTTTCCATCTCCTTAGCATGCCTTAGTGAATCTGAATGGTTGTTGCTAGTTTTTCCACTAATACAATGACACCTATAATCTGATTTATTCTTTAAATAATTTTCCCCCAATTTGATTTTTCTTTGTCCCAATGTCCATAGAATTGAATTCTCTTTCAAACGAGTATAAGAATATGAAATTTTGTTACCTGGGGCTCAAGATATTCGAATGCGGGTGTGGAGAGCACATGTGGGACCATATTACAGTCCATTATATCTTTTTACTTTATTTCCTAGAATGTATCAGATAATGTGGAGGTATTGGGAACAGAAGGAACATGTGATACGTTGGATCAGTTCACCCACATCACTACATATCCGGAACACACTTCATTTAACCCTTTCGCTTATATTTTGGGATGTTCGGGTCATTCGAGAATAGTTGGAACAGGTTCTATAAGGGCATGGTTCTTCTGCAGCGTCTACCATATGCAATCAACAATTTTCCCTCGTACTTCAGTCATGTCGGTTGTATTTGGAAAATTTGGAACTTGTTCTATGACTGATTTGTTCTCCCGATCCCTCGACTTACCGCAATTAACTCTACATCCTTACTCCTCTGTATTTCGGATGAGTAAGATGTGCGGGAAACTCTTAATAAGTTGGCACAAGTTATTATAATTTGTAGTGTTCTGGAAAGCACAGTTGGATTCGCAAAATATTTGTTTCTTGTATTTCGGCAATGGACTCAAAGCGAGGAACTATATAACTCATGGAACCAATTCTTATGAGGCTCGATGTGCCCAATTCAAACCTTGAACCCGCAAACCACTAATTCCTTTGATCCGTGGCCCAAGTCTACTTGTGGAGAACTTTTAGTGAAATGGAATGTGTTCTTATTAAGTCTAAAGTTCCCGATTTAATCATTTAAACCGCAATACATGTAATCCTTCTTGTTCGGTTCAAAGAGACATGTAATCATTTAACACCAAAAGATTTGGAACCATTCCACGAAGGGCCTTAGTGCCCGATTAATCACTCTGACCCACATTTAACTGAATGTGGTCTCCAAACCACTGCGGGGAACACTTTGTTCCATGGAACTCAGTTCTATCCACCTTCACTTCATCCGCAGTACACTAAAACTTGCCTTTATCTAATTTTATAAAAATTTCTTAAGTACCCAACAATTTTTCTTTCACCATAGGATTTGTTACAGTACTTAGGACACATGGAAATAACTCTTAGCCCTAAAAATTAATTTACCCAAGTGTACAGACTTTTTAAATTCTCCCAGAGGATTCCTAACTCATCTACCATGCTTGCAATGACCTTGTATCCTCCTGAATCTATCCTAAATCATTCTGAAATAATTTCAAGGCTTAAATGGCTTACGAGAGATAATTGTAAATCAATGAACCTCATCATGCACCTTGGAATAACCTGTTTCACACTGAAGCAACTATTGCACATATAATTGATCCTGATTGATCTTATTTGTCTTCTGAATGCCCAATTCATTTACCTAAGACTGCTGAGGTTGCTGCACACCACTAAAACACCAGTTTAATGATGAAGTCATCATGAATGCTACTTCACCACCTGAATACCATTGACACTTCTCATACACAATGAAGACTTGTTTACAACCATGAGAATCCAGTACACTTCTTGAGAGAACACACAACACATTAAGATTGTTTGACCACAGACCATACACCTGTCACTGGGAACTTGTCTATCAACTGACACTATTAATTAACCTTCATCTCCGTGTCTTCTTCACTTCACCAATCAACCTTTTTCCATCAATTCCACTTGAAATAAATGACAACACCACTGCAACTATATAGTGTCCAACAAATTCCCCTTTTTCATTGATGGCAACACCTTAGAAACCAATGATATTTGATGAAAAACATGTGCATACCTGGTTTTCAACCACAAATTTTGTAAATTATGTATCTCCACCTTTGACATCATTGAAAAAGTGCCAACCTTAGAACACCATGAGTAATTTGCAAATAAGATTGATAAACAAAGGCTTATATGAGAAGATCCCAATTGGATAATGTTGCTTTTGATTGGTATAATTCTCTTTGTTGCATCATATGTTTCACACCATTTGTCTTGAGCTGGAAACTATATTTCCTTTTGCATAGGATCCCCATGGGACTGTATTCCATCTTCTCTAAATCCCATTGAGCATAAAAAATTATCCCCTTGATTTGCTTCATCTCCTTTCTCTTCCAAGATAGTATCAACACTTTCTTTTCAGGCAACATAAAAAACATTGATATCCCGCCTTTTCACATTTCTATGTTCAAAAATTTCTTACTCAACCAAAGCATCATACACTCTACTATTGCATTGACTTGACATCTTGCACAATCTAGTTGGGGTTCCTAACAAGCTCCCCATGCCTCTGTGATGCCTTAATAGTCCTTTGTAATTTATTTATCTGCACCCCTTTCTCTTGTTGAAACTTAGGTCCCCTAGTTTAATGTGAATGTAAACTTGTAGGTTTTCACTTTAATCACTTCAGGAATATTACCTAAAGTTAGGCTTACAGGGTCAACATAGCCTACATTTTCTCATCCTAAGTCATTATTTCAACCATCTATCAATATAACTTTTTACTTTTTTTGCACAATAAAATGTTTTATAGGAACATTTTCTTTCTTCTAAGATTAGGAACAAACCTTTCTAATCCTTTACCAAGCATACACAGTCATACACTTGCCTACTTGTAGAGTTTTCAAAGCCTCTTTCTAATTTTATTAGCTTGTGCATCTTCATCATGCCTTGAGATCATTCCATTCCTGAAATTTTCTTCATACACCTATAACGTAGCCAATTTATACTACTTGTGTTCAACAGACCTTGATAGTTTACGAGCCATTCTAGAAGCTTGACTAAAAGCACTCTACTTCAGACCCTTAAGACACTCTAGGTTCATGCATCTTGGTCACTAAAATATGGTCTTGAACTTTGTATTTGAAGGCCTTATAGCTATTAAAACTTATTTCGTCCTTCAAATTGTTTTGATCCTTTTGAGATTAAATGAACACTATCTAAACCTTCATGAAGACCTAACACCACCTTTTTCTCTTATGAATCTATGTCTCATTGTTATTGTGCATTTTGAGAGCTAAAAAATTTATCTTGACATCCATCAATGAACCATTGTACCCTCTTTACAACTTCAAGACTTCATTGTATATGTGAGTTATAGACTTGAAGTATACATAACCCTTTGATAAAACAACCATCTTTAAGCATATTCTTTCTTATAGATGTCATTTTAGTGATTTGAGACACATGCTTTCATGATTAGGCACTTACCGAGGTTGAGAAATACAACTTCAAACATTAGTACCCCTAAATCATAGTCTGTCATACAGGATTTTGAATCATTGATGTAGCACACATACCAACTCATATTTGTGATACATAGCCATGATTTTGCAACAATTTACCTAATGTACTTTGCATAGTTATCAATGTCTGAACTCATCCTTTTAGAACATATACACAATATTGAACTTATAGTTTGAAGCACATTCATCCATTATCAAAACAAGTGTAGGAACACATTTTCACTTCTCGAGGCATCGACCTAGAGTCGTAGGAATTTCAAACCTTTTGATAGAAACCTTGAAAATTTTATACAAGAAAAAGACCTTCTAGCCCATAATTTGCATAAACTTTGACATTTTTAGGTGTGAAAACCTTTCACACATGACTCGATCATTTTGAATCATTTGTCACATGTAGATACCCATTCTACAATATTCCATGCATCATATAACCCTAGGTGATCACACCTGCACTTTTCGAGCTTCACACACTATCACACACTTGGAATCATGTCATGCTTATTCATAACTCACTTGAAGACCTATGATAGAATTGAATGGACACCCAGATTCCTTCATCTCTGCACACTTGGTTACTGAACATTATTCTGAATCTTTGAATTTAGGCTCCTGAAATTAAGATCAACACTATCTTACAATGCATTTTAAACCTTGACTTTCCATGATCATTATTTATGCATCATGAAGAAAGAAATGCTTCTAAGGTTTGGTTTTTAGTGTTCAAACCATCCCAAGCTCATTCTATCTCTTTTCAACATCCTTTAATCAGTTCTGAGTCATAATAAATCCTTAGAATGTTTGGTCACAATGATAAAGTATTTATAATGCATGACCATATTTTGAAACCTCTTGAAGTAAATCTTCATTTATGCGATAAAGATTTATCATGAACCATACATACCTTATAGCCTTACCCAAGCCTTGAACAACTTCACAATGATGCATAGGGAATACCATTTTGGCCTTTAGACCATACCGAGACCCTTCATACAATAACACACTCTAAACTGAGGTCACAACTAGGAGCAAATCTTTCTAAATTGACTTGTGACCATACTTTTACTCTTTCATGAGTCTTTTACTCCATCACATAGATTTCACATTAGATAAATATTGAATCAAAGACTTGAATGTATATTTTAGACATGAAAAAAATAGAGAGTCATGGATGCTTGATTTACTCAAGAATCTTCTACAAGTCTATGATAATTTGAGTATACTTTGCAAGATACCAACTTGTAGTGTAGCATATCCTCCCTTGATTCTTCATACACTTAGGTCCAACAACCTTTTTTCAAACTTATACGGATGAAAATTATAATCTTGAGAGACTCCTTTAACACTAAGACTACAAGAAAATACCTTAAACATGATGCAATATTATTCCTTTTGACCTTTTCTCAAACAATCCACAAACCTACTTGGACTCAAAATTTAACACACAGAAGAAATATAGACCTCAGACTCAACTTGTATGAAGCAAAAATATTTGAAACATTTTGGAATCATAATCTTATGATTCATATTTTCAATCAAAATGCACATTGAATCAAAATTACAATCTTAGGAATGCTTCTTGTTAGAAGGCAACATTGAAAACATTTAAAACAACAAATTCAAACTTATTGAAACTATTGACAACATTCTCTTTCAATTTGTTTTCTCAAAGGGACATTCAAAGACTTAAGCATATGTTATTCCTTGAACATGGATCATGACAAGCAACTTGAAAGACACATACCTTGAAAATTTATAGGGTCATAAAACAACAAAATCCTGCATTTACCAACATCTTTGGCCTTCTTACTTAAATTTATCATGATAAAATCTTATACAATACCTTCTTTAGATATGGTATACCTTCTAGAAGCTTAGAGAAGGTATATCATGTCTCCTTAGCTCATGTTAGAATAGTAAGTATGATTACTTATTTTTCTCTTACATTCTCCTAGGTCTCTTGTCACTCTTCTTGGATGCATTCCTTGACGTGAATTCAACACCACTTAAGCTCTTGATATTTGAATGTATTCCTTGTGTTTTCATTTTTCAACATTTGTTGCCTTGTTTGTGACTTTGGATGCCCAATTTTCTACTTCATCTACGCATGTTACTTTTTTGCCATTATTTTCTTCTCTTTTTTCTTTCTTGATCCTGTATACCCATTTCATTTCTTTAATTCTAGGGGTTGTTTGAGGCTTAGATGATTTTTTTATTTTCTAGATTCATCTTCACATTGGGGACTTTCTTTTCTTGCCATCTTAAAGGTGTTGAACCCGTTGTTATTTTTAGGTTGACCAAAAGAATGTTTTGAATAATTCCCAAACTTATGACATGTGTAACATATGACATGATGCTTTCCTCTATCTGAATATAAACGATCATTGCTAAATTGACTTGGGGTTTCTTTTAAACAATAACTGGAAATGTTTAATCTTTCATGGTATTGAAAAATATCCTACTTCTTTTAGACTCAGTCTGCAATCCCTCCATGGATGTTTTGTGTAAACCTTAAACTATTTTCACTCTCTATCCTTATGACTAAAAATGGAAAGAAATATAATAAATAAAGAGATTACTTGGTGTCTTCCTTGCATTGGGTTGTCTGATTAACTTCTTAGGATCTTTAAATCCTCGATTGACCTTGGAATGCATGCTTTGAGACCAGCCTTGTCATCCACTTTGTTCTTTGAACCTCTTTGGCAACAATCATGAATTGGTTCAACCTCCATTTCTCTTTTCTTTGCATGTTCCATTTCCTCTCTAAGAGTGTTCAGATCAGCATTTAAGCACTAACATTATTCAATCATGGCTTTGATTTCGATTGGCATGAATCATGCTCTATTTTACCCGAAAGTATTTGTAAGTCATTAAACTAGTTATTCACTTGTTCTAGTTCAATCATTAGGGTCTTTACTTCCTTTTCAAGTTCTAAGAAGTCATTTTCTTTCTCCTTCATAGCCCTTGAATCATTTTCAACAAATGAGGCCATCTCATTAAGTTCCCGACCATGTTGATATTCCATATATTTGATCTCATTTATTCGGACCTTCTATCGGAGGTTGAGCTATCTCATATTTCATATTCATGATTGATACTGCAAGAGTAGCCATGTTTTTGTCTTGAGGATCACCTCTAAGCTGTTATGCTTAACAATGGAGACTCACCGCTATGATACCAATTATTGAAGATTTTAGGCACTTAGATGGGGGTGAATAAGTGTTGTAAAACACTTACAATTAATATTCACTTATTTAATATGTTATAGTTACACTTAATTGATTTCATAAGCATGCCTAGTTAATCATGAGATATAGAGTGAGAAGCATACACATTGACACATATAAAAGGAGACTAGATATAATCTTGGAAACCCTTTTAGGAAAAGAACCAAGGTAAACCAATTCACTAGTTTGGACAATTTTCTGTATAGTTATGATGATTTTGTGATTGAGATACAATTCAATCTAGAGTTACAACTCCAATGATTCAACCAGGCCACCACCCATTCTTTGATAAGCAACAAAATTAATGGAAGATACAAATCCCAACTCTGATTCAACACCCATTGATATTTAGTAAGCCAAAACTTACAAGGATCTTCAACCATGGAATTTGATCAACAACCACTAATCTTATGCAAGCCTCTATACCCACAAAGAGGATGCAACCCCCTTAGATCTAAGCTATAACTTAGACTATATAATACACCGTGTTTGATCATCTAAATACTTGTTGCACACTCAAAATATTATGGTCACATTTATTTTTCTTCCTTCATTCACTCTACAAAATCATATATTCAATACTCATCTTACCTTTCTCTCGCCTTTGATCTATCCCCTCTTGGAATCAATGAACTTAGTTCCTTGATTGATGGCACTATCTCCTTTTCAATTTCTTGAATAGTCTATGAAGCTCTAGTTTGTTTAGCAATGGATAATCATTGGTTATCATTAGATCACTCTATTTTGATCAATAGATATATCCTCATCATTCAGCAATGCCTTCTTTCTCTCATCTTTTTGAGGCATTCATTTGACCTACTTATCTCGATATTTTCATTCAACAATGAATGCTATTTTGGCAACACTTTCTCCTTGTCTCTGTATTAGTGCTCATGCATTTATTCTATTTATCTCTTCACTCACTCATTTGATTTAGAATCTTGTTGGATGACTCTTGTTCCTTTAACAAACATCTCTACTCTTTTCTAGCAAATATGCATTATGCAATAGTCTATTGTTTACCTGCAAAACCTCTACTTGGCTTGCCTCTCTCTTATGATTTGATCAACAAATATGTAGGCTCATTTATCCTTTATATATTCATGGAAAAATTGATCTCTTGAACTTATAGAAATCTTTCCATGGCTGGTTCTTTTTGTCTTCTATGTGTCTCTTCAATCCTTTAGCAACTCGAGTTATGCATGGAATCTTTCTTTTATAGAAACTAGACTTTCCATCTCCTTAGCATGCATTGCTGAATCTGAACGATTGTTGCTAGTTGTTACCACTAATACCATGCCACCTATAATCTGAGTTATTCTCTTAATAATTTTCCCCAAATTTTATTTTTCTTTCTCCCGATGTCTATACAATTTAATTCTCTTTCCAACTAGTATAAGGACACGAAATTTGGTTACACGGGGCTGAAAATATTGGAATGCGGGTGTAGGGAGCAAGTGAGGAACCATATTACAGTCCATTATATATTTTAACTTTACTTCCAATTATGTATCAGATAATGCGGAAGTATTTGGAACAGGAAGAACATGTGCTACATTGGATCAGTTCACCCGCATCACTACATATCCACAACACACATCATTTACCCCTTTCTCTTATATTTTGTGTTGTCTGGGTCATTCGAGAACAATTTGAACAGGTTATATATGGGTATGGTTATTCCGCAACATCTACCATACACAATCAACGATTTTCCCTCACACTTCAGCCATGTCGAGTGTATTTGGAACATTTGGAACTTGTTCTACGAGCGCTCTGTTCTCCAGATCCCTCAACTAACCACACTTAACTCTACATCCTTACTCCTTTGTATTTCAGATGAGTAATATGTGCGGGGAACTCTTTACAAGTTGGCACAAGTTTGTATAATTCGTAGTGTTCCTGAAAGCCCTGTTATATCCACATAATATTAGTTTCCTTGTATTACGGAAATCGAGTCAAAACGGGGAGCTATATAACTCATGGGACCAGTTCTTATGAGGCTTGATGTGCACAATTCAAACTGTGAACCCGCAAACAACTAACTCCTTTAATCCGCAGCCCAAGTCCACTTGCGAAGAATTAATAGTGAAATGCAACGTGTTCTTATTAAGTCCAAAGTGCCGATTTAATCATTTAACCCACAATACATGCAATCCTTCATTGTGCGGTTCAAATATGCCTCTAGGGAACACCAAGAGAGTTGGATCCATTCCACGAAGGGCCTTAGTGCTTGATTAACCACTCCGACCCACATTTAACTGAATACGGTCTCCAAACCACTGCGGCGAACACTTTATTCCTAGAACTCAGTTCCATCTGCCATCACTTCATCCACAGTAAACTAAAACTCATTGTTCTCCAAGTTCCTCAAAATTTTCTTTAAGTACCCAACATTTTTCTTTCACCATAGGATTTTTGTAAATACTTAAGACACATGCAAATATCACTTAGCCCTAAACATTAATTTACCCAAGTGTACTAAACTTTTTAATTCTCCCAGATGACTCCTAACTCATCTACCATGCTTTCAATGACCTTGTATCCTCCCGAATCAATCCTAAATCATTCTGAAATCACTTAAAGGCTCAAATGGCTTGACAAAGATCATTGTAAATCAATGAACCTCATCACGCACCTTGGAATAACCTCGTTTCACACCGAATAACCTATTGCGCATATAATTTATCCCGATTGATCCTATTTGTTTTCTCGAATGCTAAATTCACTTACCCGAGTCTCATTGAGGTTGTTGCATACTACTCTTTGAAACACTAGTTCAATGATGAAGTTATCGTGAATGCTCGACTCATTATGCATACCACCGACACTTCTCATACACAATAAAGACTTGCTTACAACCATGTGAAGCCGGTACACTTATTAAGAGCACACACAACACATTGTTTTTAATTGACCATTGAACATGCAATTGTTGGTATCAAATTGATTCTCCCTTGCAAGTTGAGCAACATCAAACATTTAAAAGGAATCCTAGAGACAAATAAATCATCATGTATGTCGTTTTGTAGTCGGGAGGTGATTTAGCTGGCTCTTTGTCACTCAGATGTTGGAGAAATGGATAACACCATATAAAAGGATTTGATCTATCCTCACTACTTTAGGCCGTGCCTTTTGACCAGGGTGAGAGGACCCATTTTGTAACCTCTGTTGGTGAAGGAGAATGAAGATATCCTTCTTTGCACAAATTTGAAACGAAACCTTCAAAAATATTATCAATGCACCACAATTTAACTCTCACGAGTTGTCACTTTAAAAGAATGGTGATATTTTCTAAATAGGGTTAAGGTTACTAAAGAAATTCTGGAATCCTAATTGCTTATACATATTTTGGTAGTAGAATTTATTCATTTGTGGACATACAAGGAAAACATGGGTAGTTCAGGTAGGATTCATTGTTTTTGAATAATTTTTTGGTGGGAGATTAAACGGGTAAACTTGATTTTTTCAGATCTTTGAGAACCTTCACAACAATTTGGAAAACTAAATGATAGAATGCTTCAGAATGGCTAAAATACTCCTTGAAATAGAAGGTGTGCATCAATGGAGGACTAGATTTTCACGGTTCCACACAATCTCCAAGAATTTAACACGAAGGATTGAGCTAAAGAATCAATTAAACATTAAAGACACCTAGTTCCTCATGCCTAAGATACACTCAAAGGCTTACAGACAATCTTTATCAACAAAATGACAATAAAGTGATTTTAAATTGTTTATCTCATTACAGGATGAAGGCTCTTCTCGTAATGAAATTGTAAATGCCACTAAACTATCACAGGGATGAGATCTTGTGTGATTCAGAGGGATTTTAACATAAGATTGCTATAGGAACTAGAAATACTATTTGCAAAACATTCTCAAAAATAAAGCGGATACAACTTTGCTCAAGATTAACAAAGATTAATTCAAAGTTGATTAGATTCATCAGCAGGGTAAGGTTTCTTGAACAATCTCATTGCTTGTCAATGGCTTTACACTTGCAACCGACTTGACATGATCAAATCTAAAACATAAGAGATTAAAAGGGTTTCTCAAATGGTCTCTTAGAACGATGGGATTTCTCAAATTTTCTTGTAAGAATTAAACCCCCCTGACCATTTGTAAGAGTATCCCCATTCCATTTATACAATTCACTCACTCATTCATCCCAAATTCTCCCCCCAAAAAGAAGAATATTCAGGAATCCTTTTCTTTTTACCAATTTGTCTCAGAAAGTGATGTTTAACAAATTTACACCCGAAGCTTCCAGGTGGAAAAATCATGAACTGATCACATTTCTTAGACCCTCAACCATGACTGTGATGCCATGCCATAGCTTTTTACAGTCCTTCTAATCATTCTTATTCTATCATGCGAGAAATCCCTTTTTAATCATTTTTAGGTGGCTTTGTATAGCTGGATCTGACAAGCAATCCTTTTCACCCTCGAGAATACACCTTGAGAAATGAGTTCCCTCACATGGATGCTTGCATTCGTGCCTCTCAGAAATGAGTGTCCACGCATAGATTATTCCACATACCTACGCTGCGAGTCCGAGTCGGCCAAGTGCAAAGAGGAGTCAGCAGAAACCTCCATATGTTTCCTTGGTGCAACTATAAAGATGAATTTTAGAGGTAGGACCTCAAATGAGCGCAAGCTCTCCACGTGCCCTGGGCCTAAGAAAATTGTCTTTTGGCCTTTGAAAAAGTCTTAGTATAAAAGGAGCTAGCAGAAGCCTCCACATATCTCTTTGGTGCACTTTTGATATGGTTCCCAAAAGCGGAGACTCTAAACAAGCACGGGCTCACCACGTGTCTCATTCCAAAAGTTGTTGAAAGAGTTTAAGGACTAGTGGAAGGTGCCATGTGCCTAGGGTCCGAGAAAGTTTCATCACCTATTTCTGTTGGGTCTTCCCATACTTAGAATTTTCAACAGCCAATGAAGTTTAGAGTCGGGACCTCAAACAAGCGCAAGCTCTCCACATTCCCCAGGCCCAAGAAAATTGTCTTTTCACCTTTAAAAAGGTATCGGTATAAAAGGGAGCCAACAAAATCCTCCACATGTCTCTTTGACACACGGTTGATATGGTTCCCAAAAGCGACTCTAAACTTGCATGGATCACCACATGTCTTAGTCTCGGTCAAGTTGTTGAAAGAGTTCAAGGACTAGTGGAAGGTACCACGTGGCTAGGGTCTCGAGAAAGTTTCATCAACCATTGAAAATTCTAAGTATGGGAAACCTAGCGGAAACCTACATATGTCTCCTTGGCATAACCGCCAAGGTAGGACCTAGAGGAAAATTTCAAATGAGCTTCGACCCTCCATGCAGATAAGCTCTGAGTTAAAGTGGACCTTATAGTTTCAAATGCCCCGACGAGCTGCCTCTCCGCTTGTAACATGAAAAATCGCAAGGTGTCCTTCTTTGGGGTCAAAGTAAAATGTTTTCCTGCTTGCTTCATATTTGATAAATAATCAATCAAATGCTATCGGGCGGTGGGGGGCAAATTAGAAAGGACCACATTTCCATGGATGTTGGGACAAAATTGACAGGGAAACACGACTTTGGAAAAATATAAGGGGAAACCCCGAATTCATGCCCAAATTATAGATTCTTTCTCACGGACAGAGAAATCATAAACAATATATGGACTCAATGTGATCCTCGACCAAAGGAAAGGATAGACCATAAGAACCAAATGAAGGAAAAATCCTTCATGCATCAATACAGGAGATAGAGAAAATTCAAACCATGCAAATTGGTGAGACGTTTTTGAATGAACAGGGTGAGATTTAATTGAGCACCAACATCGGCTTTGACTCAGGGATGGGCACTCCCAATGAGTACCACAAGAACAAATAGTAGACCAAGTGCTAAAAATAAACCATTGGGAAATGAAGTCATGAGCCAACCCTCCAGGAACAAACTAAGAAACCAACAAAAATGTTCGCCAAGGACCAGGATGAACCAAAATAGAAAAACATGAAAGCAGAAAGAAACCAAAAGACTATACATCTGTATAATGGTGCATACCTTGATTATGAGAAATCAATCAAGGAAATGTTTCAAATCCTGCCATTAATAGGAAATTCAATCAACTTCCCATCTAGGTATTTTAAGAACGTATGTTCATGAATTCAAATGTCAATTGAATAAGGGCTCATCCATAATGCATCAAACTTTCCATGTTTTCCTTATCCTCATGCCTCGCTATCCCACAATAACACAAGATCTCCCACACTTTGAAAGATCTTAGGGTCACCTTCTTATCAAACAAATTCTTCAATTTCTCTCTAAATTTTACATGTCTCGATGGGATGTTGTTATTTCTTCATCTAACTCAATAATCTGATTGATGCGAGCATCATAGGGGCTAACCTTTTGATCTTCCATTTTTTTAAGAAATTGAAATGAAGATAATTGCGTATGCATGAGAAGTAGAGCTTGAGTTCCATATACAAACTCAAATGAGATTTTTCTAGTAGCTCATTTAATAGTGATTCGATCATCCCAAACATCAAACTTCAACTCCTCACTCCACTTCCTTTTGTTTAACTCCAAAGTTATTCTAATTATTTTCAACAAATTTTTATTATTGGACTCTACTTGTCCATTTCCTTGGGGATTATAATTGGAAGCATATGTTAAATTGATCCCATATTCATGGCACATGGCCACCAAAGGTTTATCCGAAGCTCATGGCATTATCAACAACTATCTTAGCAGGCACTCCAAACTTGTAAATGATATGATTCAAAATGAAATCCATGACAATTTGGAGAGTTTTTTTTGGTGGGGATTGCCTCCATCCACTTGGTGAAGTAATCAGTGGTTACTAAAATCCACTTATGGCCAACACTTGAAGGATCTGAAATATCACCAATGAAGTCCATTCCCCATTTCCTAAATGGGGCTTCAATTGATACATGCTACAAAGGAAGGGAGCCTGAAGCTTTCATTCTTCTAGAAAAGTGTTGGCAACTTTAACATTTTCTTACCAACAAAGTTGTATCTTTGAAAAGAGTTGGCCACCAATAACCAACCCTTAAGATTTTATGAGCTGTGACTCTTCCAGAAAAATTCCCCCACAAACTCCTCCATGGAGATCAACAATTATTTTAAGGGCTTCATCTTCAATAATGCATCTTAAGAGAGCTCACTTAGGGTTCTTCCAAGCTAACCCAAAATCAGTAATGACATATTTTTGGGAAGTTAACTTAAGTTCTCTTTTCTCGATTCTTGCTAAAATTTTCACAAAGATCACTTTGTAGATGTTTGAGATAAAAAGTGATGTCCTTGTACCATTAAGAATTTATCAAATTTTCAAGGACATTCAACCTTTCTTCTTCAACTTCATTTACCTCAATTGTCTATAGATTGCTCTCTACCATAATATTTTCTAGGCCCAAACCTCTGACTAATTTTTTTGTTTGGATATCTATATCATACTCTTGCTATTTGTTTACCCATCGACACCTTTTGCTTAAAACCTCCATTTCTGATAGAATATGTTTTACCATGGTGTGGGGAACATAAGCTATGAATTTGGAACTCATAATATATGGCTTGAAGACCTTTGTTGCTTTTACCAAAGTAAACTCCCACTTGTCCATGATAGTATACTTTATCTCAGCTCATTGTAATGCCTTCCTGAAAAAGGCAATTTGTCTTTCAACTCCTTCATCATCCTTAGATGCAACAACACAAATGCACTAGTACTTTATGAAAAAAAAAAGAAACATTTAGAAATCCTTCTTATAATTTGGAGGTGCTAAAACAGGGGCATTCTTTAATGCTTCTTTGATCCCAGAAAAATCTTGAATAGCTGCTTCTTCTCATTTGATAATTTTGTCTTTCTTTGGCATGCTAGTGATTGGGATAGTTAGTTCAACAAAGTTGGAGATAAATCTCCTAATACAATTAATCTACCCAAAAAGAATTGAATTCCATTCTTGGTTCTTGGAATAGGGACTTTCTTTGATGGCTTTTACCCTTTTAGGATCAATCATGACCCTTCTTTTGAAACAATGTGTCAAGCAGCTTTGATTTCTAGACTCCAAAATGGCACTTCTTGGGATTTAGTGAAATACCATACTCCCTGCATCTTAACAACATTTTTTCTAAGTGTTGCAGGTGGTCACTCCTTTTTCTAGAGAAAACAATCACATCATCTTGATATACAACAATGAAATCATTAATATAGCTAGAGAAAGCTACATCCATTGCTCTTTGGAAAGTGGCTCCAACATTCATTAGACAAAAAGGCATTCTAACATATACATATGTTCCCCAAGGAGTGGTAAAGGAAGTCTTGATTCACTTTGATTCCTTCACAACTACCTAGTTATATCCAGAAAAACCATCCAAGGTGGATAAAAATTCTGAACTAGTAACCAATTGTAACATATTGTCCATATTTGGTAGAGGGTAGTTATCCTTCATTGATGCTCTATTCAAGTTTCTAAATTCCACACACAACCTTATATCTCCATTCTTATTTTTGACATGTACCAAGTTTGCAACCCATGATGAGTACCTTGTGGGCTATATGATTCCTCCATCCCTCAACTTTTTCAATTCTTCTTGCATCTTCAAGGAAAGGAGTGGATTGATCAGCCTCTATTTCTACCTAAATGGCTTGGTAGAAGCTTCCAAGGGAATTTCATGCTTTGGAAAAGATCCTCTTTGTATGCTTTTAGTTCAGAATAAGACCATGCTAAGAAGTCCTAGTATTTCTTCAACAATTGGACATACGACTACTTTTCTTCCTTGCCTAGATTGCTACCTAGCTAGATCTTACATGGTTTATCCTTCATGCCCATGTTGTGCTCTTCAACATCCCTCGAGGCTGACATGTGTCTCTTGACAATGTAATCAACATTATCAAAGTTTGATTCAAGTGCTAAAAACCTTTGGGAATAGTATTAGTCTTCAACTGAATGATGTCTTTGCCAAATAAAGTCTCCTTTCCATCAGCCACACAAACCATTGGCTCCCAATCTATACATTGATTAAAAAATTCTCCTTGGCTCTGTAAAAACCTTTACACCTGGGCATCATCTTTGAACAATTTCTAGTGTTTAACATTGTCAGGAACAAATTGCCTAGTTAATTTCTCATTGATATTATACTTTACAATAGGGGATACAAAGATAATTTTCAAATATGGACCCCAATATAGCCAATTTGTCTACTAGAGTATTTTTACTTCCTATCGTGATGTATTATGTTGAAGGAGTCAAACATTTCAATAAAATCTCAGATTGCATGCTTATACTGCTTCATTCTTTGATTTTTTTTTGCATATAGTTTTGTAACTCTGCTTGAAAAATAGCTTTGAATCTCCTTTAACAATGATTTCTCTAATACCATATGCCCATGCAATCCTTAGACCCAAGAGCAGTGCTTCATACTCAGCAATATTGTTAGTGCACTCAAAGTTGAGTTTAAAAGAGTAAACAAACTCTTCCTGGCCTAGGAGATATTAGAACAATACCAACACCATTTGAAAATTTAGAGCAAGCCCCATTAAACAACAAAGCCCAAGGAGAAGCTACTTGTTTAAGAGACTTGCATTGATCGATTTTGTGCTCTTTACCATCAAAAATCTAACAAAGTTATCAACATCAATTTCAGTCTATAACACTTCATAGGAAGCATTATTGGGATTCTCAATGAGATGTAGCATCCTTTTTCACCTTACAACTTTACAAGGCTGCCCTCAATAGGTATAGTGGCAAAATACATATCCATTTGTACACTACCACCCACACTAGCAACCATTTTTTTATAAAAACATTCCCCATTTGGCGGGAAATCAACAATAACATCTAGTTTTAAGTTCTTGCATGGTTAAGCTGCAAGTTGCACTATCAAACCCTTGACACATCTAAGCACTAACACCTCTCTGGAATTCATGACATTACACTTACCATAAGTTCTTTGTCTTTTTGATATCTAATTCATTCATAACCTCAAGAGGCATAACATTGCATGATGCTCCAAAATCAAACATATAATTATATAATAGGTTGTCCCTAATAATAAGAGTAGTGAAATATGGATCTACATTTAGCTAGGACTCAACCAAGGATGTTCCCAAATAAACTTCAAGTGGCTCACTTAGTTCTTCTAGCACTTGGGGTTTTTCCAACTCTACAATGGTAGGAGGAGTCTCAACATGTTTACATTTCTTCATTAGGTAATCTTTTCTTCTTTCAATCCAAAATACTCAAAGGCCCTTTTCTTGTGCTCAAGAATCCTAAGCAGCTCAACAATTGGAACAAAAATATTGATCTAACTCAAGACTTGGGAAATGTCATAAGGAACGTATTTGGGTAAGGAAACATTTGGAGGAAGACTAACAAACTCATCTAACAATAAAGGATTTTTCATGGGTCTAAGCATGGGCGGGGATACCTGTTTTGTTTAGGGAAAAAAGGCCTTTTCCGGATGTATCTTTATTAGGATTTTACTTTGAGATATTGGTGAGAAATGGATTTTTGGTTTGGCCTAAGGCCCCCCCCTTGACAACTTTACTCCTAGTGTTATATTATTTTTCTTTGGCAACCACAAGATTCATTAACAATTTCCTATCCTCCTCAGAAGGGATTCCTCCATCATACTTTTTAATCATTAATGCCCTTAAGTATTCAAAATCATTATTAGGAAATTCAAAATCTTGTACCATATCTATTTCAAAAGTATGAGAGGGAGGAAGGGGTAATACCTCGGTGGATGCAATCCCAAAAATTTGCAGCAGTTCTGGCACTAATTAATTTAGTCGAAGTTGCTCCTTTCCGTGAGCTTGTAGAGCACCCCACCATGCACACATCATCATCAGTGTCATCATCAGCTTCCTCAACTTATTTTTCTTCATCACATGGGGCATGTGGCAAGAAACATCTATCACACCACTCAATTTCATTGGATTCTTCCACAGCAGTAACTCTAGTAGTCAAAGGATCAGGCATGATTCTATTCTCACGGGCTTGGGGCTATCTATTTCCTGACCCCATGGGTCCTTTGCCTCTTTCATCAGATCTCTGATCACCCCTAGGATGATTTGAAAATATTTCTTGACCTTGTTCTTTATGCTGACCTTGGGAACTTTGTCCAATCCCCTTCTCTTCCTAGCTAGTTTATAGGATATTTCCTTATGTTCTCAGCAAATTTTCACAACCTCCTCCGATCCACGAGACTTACTTGACTTAGGATTCTCTAGATTGATCAGATTGATGCCTTCCTCTTAGGAGGATTACCAACTTCTTTGATATTTTTTTCAATCTGCCAAGCCATGGTGAAGGCCTACCTCAATTTTGGTGGGTTCTTATCCCTCAAATAATAGGCAACCTTCTTATCAAAAGCATTAGAGTATTTTATCACACAGAAACATCACTTGGCCTCAGGATCATAGTTAGCCTATTAAGCATCTTATTGAACCTTGTATTGAAGTCATGAATAGATTCATTAGGATTCATTTTAATATTTTCAAATTTTGATAAAAGAAACCTAGGGTCTGTTTTATCTCCATACTGTAATCTAAAATCATTCTTCATTTCTATCCATGAATCAATGGAGTTCTCTGTAAAATTTATACCATTATCGTGCATCCTCCTCTAGAGTATGAATAAAAAATTTATGTACACATCCTCAAATTAAATCTCAAATTCTTCCATCATATTGACAAAAAGATTTAAGTGTGTATCACCAATAATATCATTATTTCATTTAAATTTAGGCGAAGTCTATTTCTAACATCTTGGGGCACAACATTTGGATATCTAAGCCATACCTCTATAATCTATATGACCAAAAGTGTTCAAAAAAACAAAGGTCTGGGTGGGGACTAGGCCATATTGTTTTGGGGAGGTGATCTTACAGGAGAAAAAAATGATGAGGAGTGAGGGGTCTATGGGGCACAAGAATACAATTCTCAGAATGAATGTTCTCTAAAAAATTTGTTTCTTGGAAGATCCTATCAACTTTGGAGAACACAGGGACATAATGAGAAACAATTTTTCCAATACAAACGAAGGACCCTCTCAAGTTAGAGAATTTAGATCTATAAAAAGACTACCTAATTGAGAAGTGCTTTAGGATGTATGACAATATTCAATGACATGATGATTAGTTTCCATAATTGATTACTCTTTCTTGATTTTTGATCTCCAAAAACTTTCTAGATTCTTCTTCCTTCCAAACTTGTCTTTCCCATTTCTAGAAACAACTTTTTGGTAGGGTCTTTAGTGAAGAAAGATCTTCTTCCTTCCATTTTTGCAAATATTAGTGATAAATTTAAATTGATAGAGGTTAAAACACTTTGGCATTTATCAAAAATCAATTCAACACGGAGTTGTCACTAAGGATTTTCACCTTAGTTGTGCAAATGCAATAAAATTGATTCGTCAAATGTCCATCAAGACTAAATTCAAGCAAAGATTCACAAATCTAACGTTTCTCTACCAAAGATTTAACATTGCTAATGTAAACTTAGTGCAAAAACCAACGAAAACTAGAAATATTGCATGCGGGACTTGTAGCTTTTCTCGATTTTACAAATCTGGACATAGGATGATGTATCAAAAACGTATTTTTACTTTAAAATTTGTAAGAAGCATTTATCAAGGTCTATATGCATTGTTGATGGTGTTCAAACTTTGCACACACCTTCATGTCCCCAACAATGGTGCCAAAAGTGTTGTTTCCACACAAATAAGTCCCAGAGCTCAAATAATCTCTCGACAACACAAATCGAGATCCTCGAAAATAAGCACAAAAAGTGTTATTTCCACATAAATAAGTCCTAGAGCTCAAATAATCTCTAAAATGCATATTAGATCCCTAACGATGCGCGCAAAAAAAGTGTTGGTATCCAAATTGATTCTCCTTGTATCTTTTGAGCACCATCAAAGATTTAACAAGAAGCATAGAGATAGATAAATCATCATGTATGTCATTTTGTAGCCGGGGAGGTGATTCAACTAGCTCTTTGTCACTTAGATGTTGGAGAAATGGATAGCACCATATAAAAGGATTTGATCTATCCTCATTACTTTATGTCGTGCCTTTTGACTAGGGTGAGAGGACCCATTTTGTAACCTTTGTTGGTGAAGGAGACTGAAGATATCCTTCTTTGTACATATTTGAAACAAAACCTTAAGAAAATATGATCAATGCACCAAAATTTAACTCTCACAAGTTGTCACTTCTAAAGAATGGTGATATTTTCTAAACAGGGTTAAGGTTACTAAAGACATTATGGAATCCTGATTGCTTCTGCATATTTTGTTAGTAGAATTTATTCATTTGACGACATACGGGGAAAAGAAGGGTACTTTAGGTAGGATTCATTATTTTTGATTAATTTTTTGTGGGAGATTAAGCATGATAAACTTGATTTTGCTAGATCTTTGAGAACCTTCACAACAATTGGAAAACTAAATGATAGAATGCTTCATAATAACTAAAATATTCCTTCACCTGAAAGGTGTGCATGAATGGAGGCTCATATTTTCACACAATCTCCAAGAATATAACACAAAGGCTCGAGCTAAAGACTCAATTAAACATTAAAGACCCTTTGTTCCTCATGCCTAAGATACACTCAAAGGATTACAAATAATCTTTAATATTTATCAACAAAATGACAGTAAAGTGATTTTAAATTGTTTATCTCATTACAGGATGAAGGCTCTTCTCGTAATGAAATTGTAAATTCCACTAAAATATCACAGGGACGAGATCATGTGTGATTCAAAGGGATTTTAACACAAGATTGCAATAGGAACAAGAAATACTATTTGTAGACATTCTAAAATAAAGTAGACACAAATTTTGACAAGATTAAAACAAAATAATTCAAAGTTGATTAGATTCATCAATGCAGAAAAGGATTCTTGAAAAATCTCATTGCTTGTCAATGGTTTACATGATCTCTAAAACACAATAGACTCAAATTTACATGATCAAATCTAAAACACAATAGATTAATTTGCATTTATAAAATTTCTCGATGGTCTCTCGGAAGATGGGATTTATCAAATTTTCTCAAAAAGTAAGAATTCAACCCCTTCCACCATTTCCAAGATTATCCTCTTTGAAAGAGTTTAAGGACTAGTGGAAGGTGCCACGTGCCTAGGGTCTAAGAAAGTTTCATCACCCTTGAGTTGAAAAGTCTAAGTTTTGAATTCATGCCTCTTAGGGAAGACCTAGTGGAAACCTCCACATGTGTCTTTGGCACACTTTCAAAGATGAAGTTTAGAGCGGGACCTCAAATGAAAGAAATCTCTCCACGTGCCTTTTGGGCCTCAAGAAAATTTCCTTTTGGCCTTTGAAAAAGTCTCAATATAAAACGGAGCCAACAAAAGCCTCCACATGTCTCTTTGGTGCACTTTTGATATGGTGCCCAAAAGTGAAGACTTTAAGGTGGGACCTAGTGCGGGCTCACCACATGTTCCTTTTGGCCTTTGAAAAGTCTCAAATAAAAGGGAAAGGTTTTCTTTGAGTTCAAGGACCTTTAAACAAGTGCGGGCTCACCAAATATCTCAATCCGGAAAGTTTTTGAAAGAGTTCAAGGAAGGCTCCATGTGCCTAGGGTCCGAGAAAGTTTCATCAGCCATTCAAAAGTCTAAGTATGGGAAGACCCAAGGAAACCTCCATGTGTCTCCTTGGTGAAACTGCTAAGGTAGGACCTAGAGGAAAATTTCAAATGAGTGTTGGCCCTCCACGTGGACAAGATTTGAATTGAAGTGGGCCTTAAAGTTTCAAAATTCTTTTGCGACTCAACTTTCCATTTGTAACATGAAAAACTACCACGTGTCCTTCTTTGGGGTCAAAGTAAGACTTTTTCCTCTTACTTCATATTTTTTAAATAACCTATCGGATGATATCGGGGCCATGAGGCCAATCAAAAAGGACCCCATTTCCACTAATGTTGGGACAAAATTGACAGGGAAACATGATTGTGGAAAAATAGAAGAAAGGGAAACCTCGAATTCATGCCCAAATTACTGATTCTTTCTTAATGATAGAGAAATGGTAAACAATATCCGAACTCAATGTGATCCTCAACCAAAGGAAAGGAAATACCATGGAAACCAAATGAAGGAAAAATCCTTCATGCATCAATACAGGAGATAGAAAACTTCAAACCATGTGGACTAAGACATTTTTGAACAAACAGTATGAGATTTAATTAAGCACCAACCCAACTCTTACTTGAGAACTATTCTATCAGCTAACACTACCAATTAGCCTTAATCTCCTTGTCTTATTCACTTCACCAATAAACCCCTTTTTCATTGAATGGTAATTGACATCAATGAAAACACCACAAAAATTAGTATGGTCAACAAGGACTACATTTGGGAATTATTTTTATCACACACTTCATAGGAAGGGGATTTCATTCTATTCCATTCACACTATTACATTTTTATCTAGCTATTGTCCAATATCCGAGCTTCATTGGTACGAGGATGACCCAAAGATCACTATTATAAACACAAGCACACAAAACTACATTGGAGTCCGAGTTCTGGTGCAATGCTCGGTTGTAAGTCCACTAGTGTGGCATCTGAGGATAATCCATCCCCTTATTTTGCATCTTTATTTTGTAGGATTTGATTTATTTTTGAGGGTTTTATAGGTACCTCGAGGATCCAAGTGTGAAATTGACATGACAAAAGGAGAATATGTGTGAACATTATGAAACCATATCGGAACAAGGTTCCAACCATTTCTATAGACCAGGGCCCCAAAAATTAAGACCAGAGCACCAAAAATTCCCCCATCCTTCTCCAGGTGCCCCAATCCACCCATTTCCACCCTTATTGCATCTTTGTAAGGCTCATTGTGATGGTCTATTATTTTGTTTCATCACACCGATTAGGTTAGTCCTAGAGTCAGCAAGAGGTAAGTACCTTATCCCTCCTATTTACATATATTATAAAATAAAATAAATTGTGTAGAATTTATATTTTAATATATTTCAATTATAACAGCTATGTACTCTTAGATTCCTAATAAAAACTATCTTTTTATTCAATCATATGGATGTAGGCTGTCCTATTATATTTTATTGGTTGGTTTAGTAGATTGAATATTTATTCCCTCTTATAAATTCATTTGTGTTAGTGTTTTGTTTTGTTTTTAGTTTAGTTTTTCTATCTAACTATTGTTGAAGGTTTTAATTTAGAAATTAATCAAAAAATTATGAAGGGATTTGTAAAAACTAATTCACACACTTTAGCTAATATTTAGTGATGGTCTCATACTACTATTCATATGGTTTTTAGTGAAGAAAGTACTAATTAACCCATGTCTTTTTCTATTTTCCTTTTCTTGTTGTTGTCATTCTCGACCTTGATCCCATACTTTCCTAGTTTTTTTTTCATTTTGTGTAATTTTACACCTTATTGGGGCACCTAAGCTAGTATTGTGGCACCCATGGGTGCACTAGTCCCGATCAGGGCCCTGATCCTTTTCACACTTTAATTCCATATTTTGGGCACTTTCTAGCCATTTGATCTTCCTATATTTTGGGTGGTCGGACACTTCAAGGTAAATTACCAAATTAGAATAAGATAACCATATAAATATAAAGTTATAAGACTATAATGAGGGACCAAGCACTAGTCACTAGTATAATACACCTAGAGTTGCATCCATCTAAGCAATCTAGAGCTCATTTGCATCCATATAGCTCCATCAAAAGGGACAAGGCTTGTTCATCTGCATCACACAAGCATAGGATGGAATTTTATTCTATTCCATCCACCATTTATTACATTTTCTAAAAAAATTATAGCTCTCTACTTCACAAAGTGCGACTAGCACAAGAGCACCTCGGGCACATTTCACACACACACACACACAAAAACTAAATTTTTGTCTTAAATGTAGTCAACACTTAGTTAGTAAGTCCAACATTGTGGCCACCAAGGACAGTCGGACCCCTTCATTTTAATTTTTATTTTGTAGGGTTTGATGGTTTTTTTGGTGTCTTGTAGGTCTATTATTCATTATTCATCATTTGGTATATTCAAGATAGAGCAACGAGTTACATGTGATAGAAAGAAAAGGATTTAGATTATCATCCAATCCTATAAGTTTGGTTTATGGACCACATGCATAGACCAGGCACCTATAACTAGTATCATGCCCATTGGGGCCTTGATCCTCTCCCGGCACCCCACCATCCAAACAACTCGATATCTGTACTTTTCAGGACCTCTACATATTTGTTCTTTCTTCTAAAATATTCCGTTTATTTTACGAAAGAGTTCGGATCAGCCCGTGAATCAGCTAAGTCTTTTCCTTTCTCTTCTTGCACATTAGGGATTCCATTTTAACTAGTTTAGTTACTTGGGTAACTTTCTATATTTATTTACTAATTTTATTTAGTATTATTTACTTCTTTCTTAGTTTATATTAACTCAATAATCTCTACATTTTAGTTAATCATTTTGGTGAACTCAAACACTTTCACGCTTATGATCCTCATTCCTTTTCTATCATGTCTCCTAAATTTCCTCAAGTTTCTTTATTTGATTTACTTAGAGATATCCAAATTGCCAAGATGTTTTGCAAAAATCCTTAGACATTTTGTATCTTGATGAAAATATAGACATATATCTAAAATCATCTATTATTCATCACACATACCATACAATCTCTCATTATTTATCCCATTACTGAATCAATCTTACAAAATCTATGATACTTCACCACCTTCATGTATCATTTATCTAACATTACACACATTACCACCCACTTGGGAGGCATAGAATTTACACATCCACCCTCATATTAGCATCAACACATCTCTCATACTTGCATAGTTATAAATCAATCTTCTATCATAAGTGTATTCATCACACATTTTAGCAACGTCATTACGGATGACACAATCTTATGCTTGATTCACACTTGATTGTTGAGGGAATATTACACACATGAACCCCACACACGCACAATTGGTATTATACATTCCATCTCTACAACACATCTTAAGTCATGTCTTACATCATGGATCATACATTCTACATTTAATCTACATCGTTTCGATCATTACACATCTATGCATCATACATCCTACTAGTCTTCATCATACATATGTCACACTTCTATTATTTATGACTTTAGAACTACATCATATTAATCTTACATACCACATAGCGCACACTTAGTCAATCTACACATATTGCATTAGATAATATACACTACATATTTACACATTTTTATTATCACATGGTCTTCTCATCATCACACGTATTATATCATCTTCTATGCCGAACTTTAGTTCCTTGGTCCATAATCGATTGCCAAGGGTTTACAAGTCAAATACACCTTATCTTTGTCACATGTTTATCATTTGACCTTTCATCATCTGTGAAAGTCCTAGGTTAGTGAAATACACTATAGGCTAAATGGTCACCTACTCTATTTATCTTGTAGTGGTATACACTTTAAGCTACATCACCACTTCATCTATTCATCTTTTAGCAATACATGATTTACACTAAATCATCACTCCTTCAATTATCTTTTCGTGATACAAACTTTGACTATAGGTTTACACTCACACTTCATCTATAGGTCGCATATCATTTCCACTACACATTCACAATCATCACAATGTGTTATACACAACACACAAATCAACCATTTACAGATGATGCACTCTCGTTTATGGTTCATTATTGATTGCTGAGGGGGAAAAATAGATGGACCTCATTGTATACATTTTCATTCACTCGGGGGCATGCGGATCTTGTCACTCCATTTTTCATTCCATTTCATCCATCCACAACATATTGCATATCTTGATTGCTTTTACTTCTTGCTTAAATTTTCTTGTATATGGCCATCTTATTATGCATGCTAGATAGACCTCTTATATGTTATTTATATATACCATACACACATGTGCATCCACACCTTTTCCTAGTTGTGATCATAGATATAGATATTTTACATGCAACATGTATGCTTGTGTTACTACCACTCATAGACTAGTTCTAGGGGCATCCACATCTTACTCTTACAGGTGTTATTGTTTCATTTTACTTAGAAATTTACATTTCATTCATATACATGTTTTTGACATCTTGGTTATCTTTCTAACATGCTAATGGGTGCTTTTATGTGAAGTATGTTTTTACACAATTTCTTTCTTCCATGGCTATCTATTGTTTGTACTTGTCTAATATTGTTTTCCATTGTATGCGGACCTTACCCTACGTTTAGTGTGCACACATGTTGGTTGTATGCGGCCATGATGGCCTTGTGCTTCTTACGACATCGTGAGTGATGTTTCATTTTTTCAGCTTGCTTTATGCGGTTACTTTGTCTTCTTGCGAGTTTAAATTAATATATTTCTTGGTAGTTTATACATTATTTGCATAGCTTATACATTACTTTTTACATGCATTCTTTTCATACTTGAATATTCCTTTTCCTAGTCCCTTGTTTGTTCCCACCTTAGTTTTTACTAAGCGCATTCCCTTCCCCTAGAGGGAAGAGTTACAAAGGTCATGCGATTGGTCTTATTTTGGGGTTGCATTCTCCTATTAATGATGTTACATGTACCCCTAAAGAGGGGGACATCATTTTGAGTTTTACATACTATACATTACTTATAGACTAGTTTATTTAAGTTCATTTTCCACCCTTGGCATTGTGTGTTTGCATTCGGCCGAGTGGGGTCGGACCAATCTTCGAACCCCATACACAAAGGATTTTATAGGACATGGTTTTCTTTAGCATTCTAGGGATAAGTTAACTGTTGGAGGATATAGTGGAATTCCTTCCAATAGTTCTTCTACCATCTCGTGTCGGATCACCCATAAAAATAGACAAGACGAAGATCTCTTCACACATGTTCATGGAAACCATTAAAGGTTGGAGGATATAAGAAAATTCATACCTATAATTCTTCAGTCTATGGTGTCGAAATCATACAAGAAACCCTACCAATACAATATATACTTCTACACACTCTCTCTCATAAAAATTAGGTGTACATGTTCCATTTTTCATTTGCGTATTTTACATTTACATGTTTTTACATACTATATACATGTGTATTACACTAATTGATCATCTTCCTCCTTGTAGGTCTGACCATATAAGAAGAAAAGAAAGAAGTCAACAAAAATGACATCGACAACAACAACATTTTGCGAAGCACAAAACATACTAGCATGCAGGAAGATTACACACATCAACAATCGCACGCGTGTTTCGCCTAAAAATCATTTTAATCAATTTTTGCACTTTTTAATGTTTAGTTTCCATGATCCATCATATTTTTGGTACTCCATACTTGTATCTATTCCTTTGGCACACTTTCGCATTATTCTACATGACACCAAGTATACATATCTATCTACTTTATGTTACCGAGTGTTCCTCTCACCTACATAAAGTGGGGAAAATGTAGACATTAAATCATGCACTTTGGGTAATATTTATTCCCGGTATCATCCTACTATTCATATCATTTTTGAGTGAAGAAAGTACTAACTAACCCATGTATTTTTTCCCTTTTCGTTTTCTTTTTTCATCATTCCCACCTTCACCGCACACTTTCCTAGTTAGGGCACCCTAATCTTTTTCAAACGTTACTTCCATATTTTAGGAAACTTTTAGCCATTTAAGCTTCCTATATTTTTAATTATTAGACATTTAGGGGTTAATTACAAAATCAGAACAAGAGATCCATATAAATATAAGGATATGAGACCATAATGAGGGACCAATCACTAGTCACTACTATCATCCACCTAGAGTTGCATCCATCTAATGCATCTAGAGCTTATTTGCATCCTATCTAGCTCCATCAAAAGGAAAAGGCTAGTTCATTTGCATAACACAAGCATGGAAGGGAAGTTTATTCTATTCCATCTACCATTTATTACATTTTTTACTCATAGTTATAGCTCGTTACTTCACAAAGTGTGACTTGTTGGTGATCAAAATAGTCTCACCCCATTTTGTTGTCCTTGTTTTTTTTGCCCTAAATACTTGAAGAAAAATGAATGGATGTAGCTTGGAGAAAAGTATTTGAGCCTTGTAAACATTTTAAGAATCTCTTTCTGTGGAGAAAATTTCATCTCCGAGCTCAAATGGTTGTTTTTCTCCATTTTATGGTTTGACAGGTGTTTCTCCTAGTCAAATTTACATCCTTACGTCAACAGGAACCGTGGCCTCTTTTGGTTGGACGCGGCTCAACGAGGTACTTCAGAAATTTTATGAATTGCCTCCACTTAGAAATTTGTCTACATGGAGGAGCGGCACTCATTTGAAGATTTAATTTTTGGTTTGGCCTTGGAGTAGCACCGGAGGACACATAGAGGTCTCTCGGTGCTCTGCTTTGACTTAGAAAATTTTAATGCACCTAATATAGTTTGGCGGGACACGTACACGTTGCAAGCCCATGCTCATTCAGGGTCTCAAACTTGGGCACCATGTTGAAATTGCGCCATGGAGACATGTGGAGGATTTCGCTGGGTCTTCCTATACTTAGTATTTTTTTAAAGGTTTTGGGAGGCCTGGGACATGTGGAGGAACCACACATGTTTGGGGACCGGCCCTTGAGTTTCATTTTAAAGAAGCATCAGGAGGAAACTTGGAGGCCTTCACTCACTTTGCATTTTTCTTGGAATTTTCAATGGCTAAGGGAGATTGCCTCATAATGTGACATGTGGCGCCTTATGCTGAGCTTCAAGCCTTCAAACAAATTTTTTTGGGCCGAGACACTTTGTGAACATGAATCTGGCACTCTGATAATATTTCACCGGGAACTCCTTGTGCTATGATTATTTTAGTAATACATAGCTTTGGGTTTGGTGGTAGTAATATAGAAACACAACAAACATAACACAAGAATACCACAAACTATGACAAAAAAAGAATGATGAAAAATCTGAAATACAACTGTAAAATATATTATTAACATGGAATTATTACAATCTCACCCATGAATTACTCCAAGTGTTACCAACTCCACTTGATTCCAATAATAGTTATGGGAGAAACTTCACAATTACTCCTCTTGATGACTTCTTTAACACACCTTCACAAAGAATCCTTTATTCATAAAATAATTATTACAACTTTGCTCTATGATAAATGAGAGGGGATGGCCTCTCTATTTATAGGAATTCAGGCTTATCCACCCTATCTCTAAGATAGGATAGGAAATATCTTCCGACCAATCATATTCCATGCCTAAACTCTTTCCTTTACATGTAGGCTTATCTTCTAAGATAAGATAAACCTTATCATTTCACATGGGTTCCACCTTTTTAGACTTTTCTACAAATAAAATACACAAAATATTTATGACATCACTCCTTGTCCTTATTACAAATATAATATTTCTAATTCCTAATCATGTAGACCCTACTTCTCTACTTACCCCAACTTTGACATTTTAACATTACCGGACCACTTATGACAAATATTTACTTTTTACCACATCATTCCTTTTGTACTTTTGATCATTTACTATACTCTACTTCATTGGCGGCACACCGCATCGACAACACCGTTATCTTCTATTGGACGCCACTACTAATTATACTTAACAATATCCTATTCCTAATACATACATTAATAAAATAGAAATTACAAAGGAAAATTCTAATGTCGACAACACGTGGTGAGCCCACGCTCATTTAGGATCTCAACCATTTGGGACCATATCAAGATGCACCATTGTGACTTGTGGTAGTTTGAAAATTCAAGGGGCGGGGAAGCAGACCATCGAGGGCAACTTTGGTTTTTTTCCTCCTAAGGATTAAAACATCAAAATGGCCCACAATCCTGACAAAGGAGAGGTCAAGGTTGAAAATTCAAAGGGTGGGGAAGTGGACCATTGGGGGCAACTTGGGATTTTTTCCTCCAAAGGATTAAAACAACAAAATAGCTCATGAGACTCGGTAGAAATAGTCAAAACTTTTCCCTGGTCAATGGCGGAAGGGTGGAGATGCGGGGAAACTTGGAAATTTTTCCCTTTTCCAAAAAGGAGGTGAAAATCAGAATTTGGTTGCGTTCCTTTGGGACCCATCTCAAGACATGTGTCGGATCATTTCTCAAGGGCAGGGGTGAGAAAAGTCGATATTTTTTCCATTTTTTAAAAGATTGTAAAATTCAAGGAAATCCTCAACCTATTTTGAATTTGAATCTTCCACGTGGATGACCCAAATTCAAAGTAGGGATCAATGAAAATCGTAAATCTCAATCTAATTTTCCCCCATTTTACTAAATCTCCTAAAAGTGCGAGTCTTCATGATTTCTTAGTATTTCCTATATGACAAGCAGGAGGTGAGTAAATTTTGATATCTAAGTTTGGTGGAGAATATTTGGAGACATCTTTTTCCATTAAAATGGTCTGTCTATCGAGCTCGATGTGATTTTCTATTTTTCTTCTCCCGAGAACACAAGGAACCAAATTTGGTAGATTAGGGGCGAAAGTGGTTGGCGATTAGAAGGAAGAGTGAATTTCTAGAGGAAGGAGTTGAATGTGAGAGATTTTCGAAGAGATCTACCCCCTAAGCACCTGGTGACTATTTACGAGATCTTATTCTGGGAATCATGATCATGATCATGGCAAGCACTGGTGGCACTCAATGTCTAGATTTTTGGGGGGAAAAGGCTCTGTTGTAAATGTTATAAATGGCACAAATTTATCGTGCAAATGGTTGGAGTGTGAGGGGTCGGGATTGATTTTCCTAATAGAAAAAGGCTTGATAGAGCCCATCCTTTTGAGAAGTTGATTGAGAATCCTGTATATCTCTTTTATATTAGATTTGATCATGTCAAGATGGTTGTGAGTGTACAGCCATTGACAAGCTCTGAGATTGTTCTAGAAACTTTCCCCTACTGATAAATTTAATCAAACTCGAGTTATTATGTGTGAATCTTATGCAAAATGTGTGGCTTTACTTTTAAATGTCTACAAATAGTTGTTCTTGTTCCTATTACAATCTTGTGTCAAAATTTGTCTCAAATCACACAGGTCTCAATCCTTGTGATAGTTTAGTGGCATCTACAATTTCATTTCTCAGAAGATCTTTCATCTTGGAATGAAATAAATGATTTAAAATCACTTTTCTCTCATTTGTTGATAGAGATTGTCTCTAAGCCTCTGGGTGTACCTCACCTCGGTGTGATTTGGCTCAGATCTTGATGTTTTGTTGGGCTTCCCAACTCGAAGCCTTTGTGTTGGAATCTCATATATTTTATGAAAAAGTGCTAATCTGGGCCTCCATTGAAGCACATATTCTAGGTAAAGAAAAGTTTTAGCTGCTCTATAGCATTCTATTGGTTTAGTTTTCCATTTTGCAAGAGTTCTCAAAGATTAGGTATAATTAACTTTATCCTACTTCAACTCCCACAAAATTCACTCAAAACAACTAATCCTACCTATACTACCCTATTTGTCATGTGTGTACACAAATGCACAAATTTTACAACCAAAACATGTAAAAACAATCAGGATTCCAAATGTCTTTAGTAGCTTGAACCTTGCTTAGAGAATATCTCCACTATCTAGAGTGACAACTCGTGAGAGTTAGATTTTGTTGCATTGATCATATTTTCTTCAAGGTCTCCTTAAGAAACTTCATCGGAAGGATATCTCCATCTCATCCATAAGAAATAGGCTACAAAAGGGTTCTCTTACTTTGGTTGAAAGGCACAACCTAAAATAGAGAGGATAGATCAAATCCTCTTGAGGGTGCTATCCATTTCTCCACATTTGAGTGATTAAGGGCCAGTTAGATCCCATCCCTAGCTAAAAAATGACTCATCATGATCTATCTCTCTCTAGGCTTCTGCTAAACCTCGTGATCTTTGCTTTGAAGGACTTTGAAGGAGAATCAATTTGGGTACCAACATGATTGACACAAGAGCACCTAGGGCATGATTCACACACACACACACACACACATAAATACATTTGAGTTTCAAATGTAGTGCAATGCTCAATTAGTAAGTCCACCATTGTGACGCTAAGGACACTGTTGACCCCTTCATTTACATTTTTATTTTTAGGGTTTGATTCTTATTTTGTGTCTTACGGGTATATTATTTATCATTGATCATTAGATACATTCAGCATAGATAATCGAGTTACATGTGATAGACTATGAAGGATTCCGATCAACATCTAACCATTCAAGTTTTGTGTCTGGACCTCCTGCATGACTAGGGGCACCCAAAACTCGGACTTGGGCAGCCACAAGCAACATGATCCTCTCCTAGGTCCTCCAAGACAACCAAATAACTCAAATCTATCCTTTTGTGACCTCTACATGTTCGTTCCTTCATGTAAAATATTTAATTTATTTTACGACATAAATACATGATCATCCTATGAATTAACTAAGTCTTTTCCTTACTCTTCTTGCACATTAGGGCTTCCATTTTCACTAGTTTAGCTCTTTACGTCACTTTATTTATTTATTGTTGTCCTAGTTTATATTAACTTAATTAAATCCATATTTTAGTTAATTAATATTTTTTCTCCTCCATGTGAAGGTTGGGTACATTGTTACTTAGAACAGCTATGGAGTTGGGGATTTTGGCCCAATTTGGATGGGATATTTTCCACATTATTTGGGTGGGATTTGAATGTCAACATGTCCCTATGTTGTGTGTATAATAATATTTTAATTGGAATCATGGAATAAGGAGAAATGATTGTATCTTGTTGTGATGAGAAATGTATTTTTAAATAATAACAAAATTCTATATATATATATATTATAAAAAATGTTATTAAAATGATCATAATAACAATAGTGTTTACATCCTTATACATATCCATATATTTAAATATACATACATATATAAATGCATGCATACATGTGTGTGTGTGTGTGTGTGTGTCTTTGTATCTATATACCTATATAAGTGTACATAGAAATACATACATTATATACATTTATATACACACACACATACATATAAATATATACTCATACAAGCATATGTATATACATATATATAAATGCACAAAAGAAAAAATGATAGATTTTAAAACTCTTGAAAGTTTTCATGCAAAGATCCATATTTTACAAAATCATAATTTCCATAAAAATATCTCTCTAGAAATTTCCATTGAGATGGGGATGATGTATTTTTTGGTATATGTGAAAATATTTAGTGCTTTGATTATTAATAATTTTTGTTCATATCCATAGCTACGGAAATTGTTCATTTCAAGAGTTAACTCGATCACATACACTTGTCACACATTGGGTTCATCAAAGTATGGGTTTAAAATTTAAGATTTCAAATTCACATAAAGTAAGGAGACACCGATCCTCAACATGTGGAAATCAAGTGGAAAGAAAATATAAGTCTAGACTATTTTAAAAGCTAATTACTAGGGCTTACGAATGAGAGTCACATGGAAATCGGTAAAGGGTGATAAGTCACAAAGATGTGTTGGAATAATTTAGTGTCAAATGTCATTAGTAATCGAAAGACACTACCAAAACACAAAAACACACACACAAATTATATATTATATTAATTTTAAAACTTGATACAATCATAGATCTTCCGCTTTTTTCTTCTTATGTTTATCTCCATGTGTCCAATTTCTTGTTTCTTTTTCTTACAAAAATATTTGTGCTTTGCTACACATTTCAATTTGTAAATATTTCCCTTTTCTGTATTCTCCTCTCTCTCTTTATTTTTCTTTTTTTCTTCTATGTCCTATTGCACATCTATTTCCTTCTTCTTCTCTTCTTTTCTATGAGTTGAGGCTCTTCTCTCTCTCTCTCTCTCTCTCTGTTTTTCTTATGTTGAGAGTGTATTTATATGTTACTCTGCATATATTTTATATTATCCCCTTGTAATATAAAATATTTTCATGTATATATATATATATATATATATATATATATACACACACACACACACACACACACACACACATTCATACTCTCCTTTGCTGCAAAATTGCACCTAAAACATATTTTAATTCCCACATATATTAAAATATATATTAAAAGTATATTGTGTCCGAGCCCCACATATACCGCAGCCCATACACAAAAGGCGGACCAAAAATTTAATTCATTCCCCATAAATATGGGAGGCTCACGTCCACTAGGGGCAAGGAGAAAGAAAATCCATGGAATAATGAAACGTGGAAAGGAGTAGAAGCGAGGGTTTTTAAAAAGTTTTCAATGGAAAAATAAAAAAAATAATTCCCTTGATAGTAGTAGTTCAAGGGGTGGCAATTTTTTTTTGAATATTCACAAAGGTCTAAAGATTACCTTCCCATAATTAATTTATTACATAACCCCTTAGTCTCGAGCCAAATAAAAAAATCTCTGAGCTAGGCATGATCCATCTATGATGCCCAAATTTTCTCTCAAATGATCAAACCTTTTCTTTGAGAGAGGTTTGATAAAAATGTCAGCTAGGTGCTATTCCGACTTTGTAAAATTTTGGCTAAATTTTTGCTTTCTCAACTAATTCATGAATGAAATGATATTTGATAGCTATATGCATACTTCTTCAATTTAAAATGGGATTCTTTGATAACGCAATCGAATACATACTATCACAAAAATTATTGAACCTCCTTTTTGCTCTTCCTATGAATCGAGATGATTATTTGTCAAATTATCTAATAAGTGGATGAGTTTGATGCAATATTATACTCACTTCTGCAATGGAAAATGAATCTACTATTTTTTTTTTCAATCCCATCAAATGGCTCCTGATCCAACATTGAACACATATCTAGATGTTCTCTTTCTATCATCCAAGCTACCTTCCTAATCATTATCTATATATCCAACCAATTGAAAATTATTATCAGTTTCATATACGTAATTCAAAAATTCTTTTCTCCATTCACATACCTTAGTATTCATTTTCCTTCTTGCCAATGAGACTCTTTTGGTGTCTCCATAAATCTAGAAATTAAACTAACTACATACATTATATCTGGTCTTGTTGTAGTTAAATACATCAAGCTTCCTACCATGATTTTGTATCTTGTAGGATCCACATTGTTGTTGCAATCATCTTTGGTCAATTTCAGACTTAATTCAATTGGTGTAGATGTTGGTTTGCTGTCCAACATTTTGAATCTTTGCAAAACTTATTTTTTGAACTTTATTTCGAGAGACAAACATGTCTTGCTCCATTTTCTTGACTTCAATGCCAAGAAAATACTTGAACAATCCTAAATCAATCATCTCAAATTCTTTCGCATGGCTGATTTAAATTCATCAATCACTTTGCTTGCATTTTTATTAAAGATCAAATCATGTACATACAAAACAATAATTAAAATCTCACCATTGTTTGCTTTCATGTAGAGTGTGAGCTCATTGTTGCTTTTGCTAAAGCCATTTCTTATTAGATAGGAATCAATCGTAATATACCAAGCTCTTAGTGCGTGTTTCAAACCATACAAAGGTGTTTTCAACTTGTACACTTTTCTTTCAAGTGATGGTATTTTATATCCAGTAACTATCCCACATACACTTCATCTCACTCCAAAATATGAGTTTACATCCATTTGATGGACTTCCCATTTGTGATGACAATAATTTCTCCGACTATATCTAGCCTTGCTATTGGAGAAAATGTCTGATTATAATCATGTCCAAGATTTTTTTTATAGTCTTTGACAAACAATCTTTCCTTATGTATTTCAATTTTTTATATGGGAGTAGTCTTGGATTTATAAACCCACTTGACTCCAATGACTTCCTTTCCTAGTGGCAAATCGATTAGCTCCAAAGTTTGATTCTTTTCTATTGCATGAATTTCTTCATCCATTGCCTCACACCATTTATTATCGTTAATTGCTTCTTCAAAGAAAATTGGGGATCAAATTATTAAAATAATAAAAAAAAATTAGTTCATCTTCATTTTCTTCATACCTTAAACAATAATCAATCTCTTGTACATTTCTCATTCTTCCTTGTTGTTGCAATGAGTTTGTTGATGATGAATATGATTCATTAGCTAGTCCTTAGATGCTTTTTTTGGATGCTACCATTTCAAGATTCACCTCTTTTTGAAATGGGTGTCCAACTTGGTATATTGTTTTCTCCTCATTCTTGATTTAGGCACAATGATAAGTTCATTTACATTTATTTTTCGCTTATCCACTTCTTGTACATCTTCCCAAGATGCTTCCTCAATGAATTGAAGATATCTACTAATTATCAAATCCTTTTTAAATAGATAATATAATATGTAAGCTTTTGATTGCTCACTATACCCAATAAAAATGCAATTCTCTCCTATTTAATCCTAGTTTGAGCTTTTTTTGCTTTGGCACATGTGCTTATGCCACACATCCAAAAAATCAAGTGTTCAACACCGGCTTTCTTCCACTCCATTATTCTTGAGGTATCTTGTTTCTCACACTTTTTTTGGACAACTATTTAGCAAATATACTATTTTCCGAATCGCTTCTACCCATAATTCATCAGTCAATCCTCTTCCTTTCAACATACTTATTGTCATTCCTTGAATGGTTCTATTCTTCCTCTCTACTACACCATTCTGATGAGGTGTATACCTTGTTATGAATTTCTTCTTGATCTTGTGCTCTTTACAGAAGTTTAAAAATTCATTTTATATATACTCCCCTCTATCAATTCTCAATGTCTTTATATAATGACCACTATGCTTCTCAACCATGGCCTTGAATTGCTTGAATACTTCAAATGTTTCTGATTTATTTTTCAAGAAATAAATCCATGTTCTTCTGTTGAAGTCATCTTTAAAATTAATGAAATATACCCTTTTACAAATAGAGAGAGTTTTCATGGAACCACACAAATCTAATTATATCAGCTCAAGCAATGATCTTACTCTTCATGATTTACTCGAGGGAAAACCTTTTCTAGGTTTCTTCCCCAATATTCATGTCTCAAAAACCTTGTCTTGTTGTTGAATAGGAGGCACCCTTTTAACCATTTTATTATTATAAAGAACATTCAATCCAACAAAACTCAAGTTTCCATTCTTGAGATGCAATAGAGTAGATTGATCAATGACTATTGTTTTAAACATTGTTGTGCCTACATTTTGCATCCTCAAAGGAAAACTTTTGATTTGTGTCAACTAGATTGTTGTAATCAGCTTGTTTCTTCCACCTTTATCATATATACTACATTCTCCATTTTAAAACCTCACTTTCTAACTATTTTGGACAAGATGAACAATACTAAGAAGATTATACTTCGATCTTTACACAAAGAACATGTTATGTATATGCTTTTGTCTCTTTTCTTAGTGACAATGAATACTATGCCTTTACCCATCAAAAGAACCTTGTCATTTGTTCCCATTTTAACTTTAGATCTGATTTCCTCATTTATATTATTAAATATTTCTTTATTTCCACACATTTGGTTGCTACAAGCACTATCATAATAGTATACTTGTTTGTTTCCTTTTTAGCTACATTGTAAGTTAGAAAGAAACTTCCATTACTTTAGTTCTTCTCATGTTGAGCTTATTTTTCATTAGAGAAGTTTGCATTATGGTTATGATTTCTCAAATCATATTCTTTATTTTTACATTCTCTAGCATAATGCCTAAAGTTTTTGCAGTAATAGATTTACACATTGAATTTTTCATACACGTTTGTTTAGGACCACTCTACTGAAGCTATGGTGCTCCTTCCTCTTCCTCGGCTTATGGATCTTGATGAATATGTCTTTTACCTTCTTGCTGGTTGTTAAATCTAACTCTTTATCTATTGCATTCTCCTCTCCCCCTTCCTCTAGAATTTCTATACGTCTTGAAGCCATGTTCATTAGAGGATCCGCTGATCTACTCATCCTCTATTCATGGGTTTGTAAAGAACCCATCAGCTCATCAACACTCATTTTTTTTAAGTCCTTAGACTCTTCTATGAATACCACAACTGGGTCAAATCTGACTAGAAGGCTTCTCAATACCTTCTCTATGATTCTATACTCTTCTACCACATCACCATTTTTCCTCATCTGATTGAAAATGGTCATAGTCCTTAATGATAAAATCATTATTAATTTTGATTCTTTCATGAAAAAGGTCTCAAAATATCTTCCCAACATCTAGAATCTTACAACTTTTACTTTATCAATGCCTTGATATGCAACTTTGCACGTTATCTCATGCTTACTTGAAGTTTTTAGTTGTTGTTATCCTTGGAAATACTAAATATGTGACTACATTCTAGATGTAGCTCAATATTTTGATTCCTTTTGTATATTTTCCTTCAATGATTTTTTTGAGCTTATGTGAGTGCATTGAATGCAACTTGGTCTCACCTCTGTATATCCTCCTTCAACTAGTTCTCTTAGATTTTGAGAAGAGAACTAACTCTTCATTTACATGCACCAAATTTCATAGTTCTTCCCATAAAATATTGGGGTTGTTTCCATGAGATGTTTCCATTGGAAACCATTATAACTCAACTCAAAAATTAAAAAAAAAAAACTCAAACCCATGAGTTATTGAGATATTTTTTTCTCTAATACCATTTTGTTGGCAAAATTTAGTGTCAAATGTCACTAGTAAGGGAAATACACGATTAGAAACACAAATAAAACACACACACAATATATATATATATATATATATATATATATATATATTATTTCGAAAAAATTCATACAATCGAGAGTTGCTACTTTTTTTTTTCTCTTATGTTTCTCTTCTTGTGTCCAATTTCTTGTTTCTTTTTCTTACAAAAATTTCTCTAAGTAAATATTTGTAAGTAAGTGGTCCGGTAATGTTAAAATGTCAAAGTTTGGGTAATTAGAAAGTAGGGTCTACATGATTAGGAATTAGAAATATTATATTGGTAATAAGGACAAGGAGTGAGGTCATAAATATTTTGTGTATTTTATTTGTAAAAAGTCTAAAAATGTGGAACCCATGTAAAATGATAAGGTTTATCTTATCTTAAAAGATAAGCTTACATGTACGAGATAAGAGTTAAGGTATGGAATATGATTCGTCGAGTGGATTTCTTATCCTATCTTAGAGATAAGATGGATAAGCTGGAAGTTCTATAAATAGAGAGGCCACCCCCTCATTTAGCATAGAAGGAAGTAGTGAGAAATATTGTAGGAAGTGTGCGAAGGAAGCCATCGGTTTAAGGTGTGTTGAAGAAGCCATTAAGAGGTGTAATTGTAAAGTTTCTCCCATAGTCTTGGTGAAAGGCAAGTGAAGTCAATAACACTTGAAGTACCTCATGGGTGAGATTGTAACAATTTCATGTTAATATTATAATTTACTTTGATATTTCAGATTTGTCATCATTAGTCTTATCATAGTCGATGGTATTCTTGTGTTATGTTGTTGTTTTGTTTCAGTTACATCCACCAAACTAAAGGTTGTGCATTAGTAAATAATCATAGCACGAGAGTTCTGGTGAAGAATTATCATAGTGCTTAGATTGGTGATGACATTTTGGTTCCGTTCTTGGGACCATTCCTCGTTAGTGGATTTTACGGAGAGATATTCCCACTTAGTCAAAAATCAATTGGAGGGTAACCTTGTTTTTCTTGTTTTTACCATGGTAAAGTCATTTTTGCCATGAATAGTAGTTACCATGGTAAAGTCATTTTTGCCATGAATAGTAGTTACCATGATAAAGTCATTTTTGCTGTGAATAGTATTTACACGATAAAGTCACTTTTTACCGTGAATAGTATTTACCGCGGTAACTTCACTTTTTGTGAATAGTGTTTACCACGGTAAAGTCGTTTTACCGTGATAAGTCAAGTTTTACCATAGTTTACCATGGTCATTTCTATTTTCTTTGTAGAAAGGTGTAAAGTCACTTTCTAGTATAGTGATTCCAATTATTTGTGCACATAAGTCTTGTTGATTGTACTTGTGGGTTGGTATTTCACGGTGGTTACTTTTGAAAATGGGAAAGATTCTGTTTTTCAGCTCAATCTAATGAAGATGCTTCTTCTTTCATTCAAGAGTTTAAGCGATCTTGTATTTGTAATGGCCTTATAAGAGGAACAATGGACTGAATTTTTCCTACCTTTTTGGATGGTTCGACACTTAGGTGGTTTGAAACACTAGGTGATAATGTGAAAAATTCATGGGATTTATTAAGCTGAAAAAGTTTTCTTGAAGAATTTGGTGAACAACGAAATATGCGAGATCTCATGATCGAGATCACAAAGCTATCCCAAGGAGAGAAGGAGAAGATAAGGGATTATCATGCTCGTGTTCTAGAGCTAAGGAGGAAGCTCGATGCCCAGATCCGGAAGGAAGGATTAGCGGATGGGTTGATGAATGGCGTGGATAATCTCCTCTGTAAGCACTTCATTCTTGGGATGAAGCCAGAGATCAGACAACGAGTGAAGTATGACCGCCCGGCTACCATTGAACAAGCAAAGGAGATTGCAAGAAGGCAAGAAGAAAGCATGGAAGAGGAGCCCAAAGAAATTGTTGCTAAAGTAGAGCCTACACCAGCACCTTTGGTCCAGAATCCACAACCACTCCCGGTGAGCACAAATATTTCTCCTAGTACATCTACTGAGTATGAAGATCTTCTCAAAAAGATGGGTCGATTAACTATTAATCTTCTTGAGAAAGGAATTTAGTTCTCGGGGAGGAGATAGAGGTCGAAAAAAAATATTTACTGAAGTTGTTTGTTATGGTTGTTATAAAAGGGTCATTATAAGTATAATTGTCGAGATAGAGCTTCTACATCACGTAAAGGAGATAATGATAAAGGAAAAGCACACATGAATTCTTTTGATGTAGTAGATAAGAGCGAGAAATAATGAAGTAGATGTGTTTGTAACAAAAAGAAAGAAAGAAAAAGATAATCAAGATGGAAATGATCCTAAGAAGATGAAAGAAGAAACTAGTAAGAAACATAGGAGAAGAAAGTTGGGTGTGCGGGATTTTACGATTTCACGGGGCAGGACCATACTCCATCTTGGAAGATCTGTCCAAAGGCTGCAAATATTACATATGGTCAACTCTTGGCTATGTCTTCGAGAAGAGGCGGGAGTTGCGAGGTGGACTCAATGCTCGAAGAAGGAAGGAGGTTGAGGTCCTGTTTTGGAGGCGAGGCGGATCCCTATGCTCCACAAGGCTGAGGTATTATGTAATGGTATTTCAATTCATGATGTCTTAGTTGATGGAGGTGCTTTGCGATTAATGTAATGACCAAGTGCTGTAATGAATATGTTGGGTTTAAAAATTGATCGCCCTTGACACTTATTATTTAAGGTCATTAAATAAAGGAAAAACTAAACCGAAGGTGTAGTTTCAAATGTGGCAATATCTGTTATGGGTGTTGTATGTGTGGTAGACTTTCGGGTGATGAAAAATGGTGCTTGTTGCGTACCCAATGCTTTTTGGGAAGACCATGGCTAAGGAGAGTTCATGCAAAACTACTTTGGAATGAAGGTTTCATGACACTTGGACGTGGTAGAGAGAGGGTGAAGATAAATGTGATCCTCGACATCATAAGGCGAGAACACATGGATTCAAGTGATGAAACGATGATTGGACATCCTCGATTACTCTAGTACCGGTGAAGTGGACACTTTGAAGATGAAGAAAGTGAGGTTGATGTTTTAGTCATGGATATCCTTCCGATCACACCAACTCATGACCCCATAAAATTATCGAAGAAGAAGTTGATGATCGTCTCCAACAAATAAAGATTGGTGATCTTTGTGATGGAGAGTGAGAAGGAATCCTACCTCCGGCTCTTTCGAAGGTACATACACCTATTCACTTTTGATTACAAGGAACTCCATCAAGTAAGTTGGGTAGAACATTGTATTGAGTGGTAGATGGTGCTTAAGCCCATAAAGCAAATGCCATATAGAATGAATCCTAATTTTTCCAAGGCTGTAAAAGAAGAAATAGATAAGTTGCTTGATGCGGGATTCATATTTCTTGTGGAGAATTCGAGAATGGGTTTCTCCCATTGTGATCTCAATAAAAAAGAATGGGAAGCTACGCATTTGTGTTGATTACGGGAAGCTCAATAAGGCAACAAAGAAGGATCATTACCCTCTTCCATTTTCAGATCAGATCTTGGGCCAAGTAGGCGGCGAGAGTGCTATAGTTTCTTTGATGGATATAAGCGGCTCTGACCAAGTTCGTATAGCGAGAAAAGATCGGTGAAGACCACGTTCACCACTCCTTGGGAGCGTTTGCTTATAGAGTTATGCCTTTTGGGTTGTGTAATGCTCGAGCAACATTCCAGCGTTTGATGAATAGGGTGTTCGAACCCTACATTGGGACCTTCATCGAGTATTTACGGATGATTTTTGCATCTATGGGAGCAAGTTGGACCACTGCACCAAATGGAGACAACATTTCAAAGGTTAGATGAAGCACAAGCCTCACTAAACCCTACTGAAGTGTGTCTTTGGATGTTAAAGGCGTTTTGTTAGGGCATGTTGTATCCGAGAGATGGTATTGGTAGTGCGATCTGATAAAGTTTCAAAAATCAAAGATTTACCATTTCAATTAATAGAAGTAAGTTGAGATCATTTTTAGGCCATGTGGGTTACTATAGAAGGTTCATCAAGAATTTCTCAAAGATTGCCTGACCACTAACCCGATTCTTGAAGAAGGATGTTACTTATGAACCGGGAAATAAGGCGCATGAAGCTTTTGGACAAGCTGAAGGAAGCCACAGGTGTCTTCACTGTTTTGAAGAATCCAGTTGGAGCAAGCCATTCATTGTGTACACTTGATGCCTCGGATGCGGCACTAGGAAGTACTTTGAGCCAAAAGGATGAAAATGGGAATGAACATCCAATTTACTTTGGGAGCGAGACAAATGAGCGATCTTGAGGTAAATTATCTTTATGCTGAAAAAGAGGCTCATGGCTATCATTTTTGTTGTAAAGAAGTTTAGAAATTACTTGCTTTAGGGCAAAAATTTCTAGTTGTAAGATCATCGAGGCTCTAAAATATATTGTAAATAAGCCTAACCCATCGGGAGGATAGCAAGATGGATAATTTTGCTACAAGAATTTGAATTTGATATTATAGATAGGCCGGGAAAGAAGCATGTCAATGCGGATGCACTCTCTCGAGCCTATGATGGTTTAGGATCATCTTGTGATGATGATGATTTCCCGATGCAGACATTGTTATCCCTTGACACAATCCCTAGTGAATACATAGATATTTGGAATTATACGAATGAATTCAAGTTTCTGATGGTGCCATGCAAAGACTAAGAAAAGATTACTCAAGCCGATCGTCCATATTCTATTACTGCATGGAGTATTATTTCGAATAGGACACGATGGAGCGATCTGAAGAGGCGATTGGACGTGATCAAGGAAGGAGCTGCTAGAAGAATTCCACAATGGTACATGTGGAGGGCACTTCTCTGGACAACTTACAGCAAGAAGGATCTTGGATGCAGGTTATCACTGGCCCACTCTTTTTAAAGATTGTTATAATTATTGTAAGACATGTGATATTTGTCAAACACATGGTAACCGTAAGACTTCATCAGCTCCATTATGTCCTATTCTTCCCCTTGGTCCCTTTGAAAAGTGGGAATAGACATTGTAGGTCCACTTCCAACTACATCACGCCAAAATAAGTATATTGTAGTTGCCACAGATTATTTAACCAAGTGGGTTGAAGCTAGGCCATTGAAAACAACTTCCATGGATGAAGTGGCAAGGTTCATGTATGAACGCATTGTCACGGATTTGGTTGCCCATTAGAAATTGTAACGAGATCAAGGAAGCCACTTCATTAATGAGGTGGTAGAAGCCCTAGTCAATAAGTTTTCTATTAAGCACGGAAGGCAACAACATACAAGCCAAGCACAAATGGGCGGGTGGAGCAACAAATTTTGTGTTGTGTCAAATTCTAGCAAAGATGCGGCCTTGCGGTACATAAATGGGATAAAAGGATTCATGCGGCATTGTGGGCATATAGGGCAACATCAAAGTCAGCAACATGATACTCCCCATTTCGGTTGGCCTATGGCATTGATCCGATTCTTCTATTGAGTTTGATATTCCCCTTTGTGAGAGTTATGAAAAATGAAAGGATGGATGAAAGTGATTGATAAAAGAAAGGTTGGTACATCTTCATTTCTTTAGAGGAAATGAGAGAAATAGCAAAGGATACAAGCCATAAGAAGAAAATGAAGCGAAGGAATACTTTGATCAAAAGATCCGGTGGTCTCCATTTCATGTGAATGACTTGGTTCTAGTATATGATTCGAGATACAAAAAAAAGAAAGCAGAGAAAATTTCTTCCAAAATGGATGGGGCCCTACAAAATAGCAGTTTGTGCATGAAAATGGTACGTCTGCCCATTTGGAGGAATTGGATGGCACTCCCATTACGAAATGGGTCAACCACGACAAGTTGAAGATTTTCCAAGCACCCGAGAATAGTCTACTCAGGGACGGAGTAGAAGCTAGGAAGGGGAAGATGTCGACACTAAAATTTTCCTCCATAATTTCTATTTCATTAATGTATGTATTAGGAATAGGATGTTGTTAAGTATAATTAGTAGTAGCGTCGATAGAAGATAACGGTGCCGTCGATGCAGTAAGGTGCCGCATGAATAATGTGGAGTACGGTAGCAGTCAAAGTACAATAGGAATGTTGTAAAAGTAAATATTTGTCGTAAGTGGTCGGTAATGTTAAAATGTCAAAGTTTGGGTAATTAGAAAGTAGGGTCTACATGATTAGGAATTAGAAATATTATATTGGTAATAAGGACAAGGAGTGAGGTCATAAATATTTTGTGTATTTTATTTGTAAAAAGTCTAAAAATGTGGAACCCATGTAAAATGATAAGGTTTATCTTATCTTAAAGATAAGCTTACATGTACGAGATAAGAGTTAAGGTATGGAATATGATTCGTCAGTGGATTTCTTATCCTATCTTAGAGATAAGATGGATAAGCTGGAAGTTCTATAAATAGAGAGGCACCCCCTCATTTAGCATAGAAGGAAGTAGTGAGAAATATTGTAGGAAGTGTGCAGGAAGCCATCGGTTTAAAGGTGTGTTGAAGAAGCCATTAAGAGGTGTAATTGTAAAGTTTCTCCCATAGTCTTGGTGAGATGCAAGTGAAGTCAAGTGAAGTCAATAACACTTGAAGTACCTCATGGGTGAGATTGTAACAATTTCATGTTAATATTATAATTTACTTTGATATTTCCAGGATTTGTCATCATTAGTCACACGATCCAAACAAAATGAGGCCCAGAGGGAATTACATCACATGCCACATAGGAAACAAAAAAATTCCACAAAGGAAACAAAAAAATGCCACAAAGGTAGTGTTATCAATGAATCACAACACCCTATGGTTTGCACAAGTGTGTGTGCTTGAGCTCAAAGTGTGATTGGATAACATGGGTACTATCTCTAAGTTGTGGGACTTGCTGCTAGAGAGATATACCTTCGTGACAAAGTTTGTTCTTGCTCCTAAACTACTTGCCACAATCTACTCTAATGCAAGAAAAAATATCTATCCTAATCTAACTTTCCAAGGGACTAGGGAGAGAGTGCATGAAAAAAATCCTACACTAAAGCAAAGTGATACACAAAAATGGAGAGTGTGAGAATAGTCTTCCAATGTGTGAAAAGTAGAAGAAAACTTCATACTAGAAGGGGTATTAATAGTTCTCCAAAATCTAGAAAATGCATTCACAACTATATTTCATGCACACACAATGATAATGAATCCCTGCAATAACATAATATAAACATAATATAAACATAATATATATGCAATGAGATTGAAGGGGCAAGAGGAATGCAAACAAACACAACAAGGGAAGATACATCCACAAACTTGCATCTATTGCTTCATAAGTATGCGAATCCAAACTATTACAAGATTAGGGCTTGGATCACCATGCAAGGATTACACTACAAATCCCTAGATCCAATTGGATTTAAAATAAAAAATTGACAGATTTTTCTACACAAAAACTATCTCCTTTAACAATGAGCCCAACACTCCAATTTATAGAATTCTGAGAAGAGAGAAACAGAGGGAAAATGAAAATCCCAAAAATTGTCCTTCAACCACTTGCAATATTTCATAAATGGATTTAAATGATGGTATGTTACTTTCAAAAGTTCCCCCATATAGTCCTCGTGACTTACAACACTCAATATGTCACCCATGCTTCATTGAATGCATCTCAACTACCAAATAAAACCATTATTATGAACTCTCGGAACGTTTTTTGAAACATCTCCATCTAGTATTCATCAAATTTTGTATTTCTTAAATTTTTTTCATTGGACTTGGAACCACGATTCCAACAAGTACCAATTTTGAGTGTTTTCGTTGAAAAATGCAAAAGTTATGACCTTCTCGAGTGTAGACTGACTCTTTTCTGGGTCTCCCCGGCATTTCGTCATTTGACAGAGTCGAATTTAATTTATCGTAGCTGTAGATGTTTATTTTATTTTCATATGCCTTCCCTCATTAAAAATAATAAATCGTGCTTGCCCCAAAAAGTCAAATTTTGTGAAAATCAGAGCTCGGGGTCAAAAGTTATGGCCGTTTGAAGTTCGGGGTTTGATTTGCATTGTTTTCCCTTGCATGCGGCTATATCGGGTATTTTGGGTCTTGGTGTCCCGGATGTCCCAACGTTGATAGGGTTGTGAGATATGTTGACCTCCACATTCACCACATCTCCTTTGTAGTCAGCTATTTTGGCCTTTCTAAGCTCGGGCGTCAGCAGTGTCCCAACCTGTCCCGAGTGTGGCCTCGGGACATTTCGACCCGACTTTGCCAATTTGAATCAAGTGTGGCGATTTCATCCTTGTAGTGAACTCATGTTTTGACATCCTATGGATCGTCCGGGCCAAAAATATCTAATTTTTCCAATTCCCACTATGTGCGGCCTTCTTGCGATGCGAGTCCCACCGTCCCTCACGTACCTATGCGGTCTAGGACATTTTTACATGACTTTTTCCTGATTGGAACTACTCATGGTGATTTTTTCCATGGGGATAGCACGTGTCCCAATGTCCCATAGACCATGTGAGACAAAAATACATGATTTTTCCGATTAGAACTGCTTGTGGTGATTTTGGCTTTTTGGGTCCCGGATGTCCCGTGTGTACCTATGTGGCTTGGGCCAAAAACCCTAATTTAGCCACAATACACTAGCTGAAGCCAATTTTTGGATTTTTCTCACTTTTGTCTAACTCCTTGAATTTTTTCCTTATGTGGGGGGTTAGAAAACTTCCAAAGGGAGATCCAAAACCTGCATTTTCTCTCGATCCATTTCTACTGATCATCCTAAAGAAATCATGTGGGTTATCCAATTTACCTCAAGGAGTGAAATTGGGATAATAGGTAGTTATGTGGGTCGCCTCCATCTAGTTAATAAAAAAATATGTTAAATTTTAAAGGATTTAATATAAATTTAAAATATAATTTTTATACAAATTGATCGATTATAATTGATTGATGAAAATTACTAAGACAAAATTCCCAAAGAACATTCTCGAAAGGATAAAATTAGCAAATAAAAAAATGTAGTTAAAATTAAAGATAGTTTTATTAAATAATAACAAATGCAAGTGCACAAGATATAAACAAAGTCATTTTTAGCTTGAATAAAGTTATTGGAGCTTTCAAATGACAACCATAAACCCAAAAATTAGAGATCAAAAATAGTTTTATAGTCATAAGAGCTTTGTAGTTGGATATTTCTAGTTTTATTACACATGATAAATAAAATTACTAAATTATAAATCTATCATTCAATGGAGAGGACTTAATTTGGGAGTTAATTGATCTATTTTCGGTTCAAATCAATGTAAAATGATATCATGCTGCTATATTTTAATTTTAATAATATTTTATCTTTAAAGCTAAATGGTATTTTTAAATTAATTTATTTTAGGATTGGATTTTCTATTTTTTAGGAGTTCACAATTACGATAACATAGACACACCTATTGCTCTATTTATTTTTATTTCATTATAAAAGGGATCCCAAGCTGAATTCAATCTTTTGGTATCCAAATTTGTTCTCCTTTTCAAACCAAGAAACGACAAGAATTCAACATGGAGCTTAGAGGCGGTCGATCATAAATATATGTCATTTTTTTAGCCAGGAGGAGGTCCGACTATCCATTTATTACTTGGATTTGTGGAGATATGGGTAACATCTTAAAAGGATATGATCTTATCCTAACTATTTTAGGTTATGCCTTTCAACCAAGGTACAAGAACCTATTTTGTAACCTCTGTTATTTGAAAGGATATACATGTACCCTTCTTCTTGCATACAAATTTTACGGAAGAGAGACCTTGGGGAAAATATGATCAAAACACTAGATTTGAATCTCACAAGTTGTCACTTCCGATCATGGAGATACTTTCACAATAAGGAAAATGTTACTAAAGACATTTGAAACCCCGATCTATCCCGCATACTTTGGTAAATGGATTTTTGTCCTATGTGGTTATAAAGAGTAGAACAGGGGTAGTATGGATTGGACTGGATGTTTTAAATAGATTTTGGTGGGAGGGGAGATAGGATGAACTTGAATAACAAGATCCTTGAGAGATTATGCAAAATGGAAAGATTCACCAACAAAATGCCACAAAAGCTAGAAACGTTTCTTCAACTGCAATATGTGCACAAATGGAGGCCCATATTAGCACTCTTTCACACAATCTATGGGATTCCATCACAAAGGCTTGAGTCGAAAAACCCAATAAAGCAAAAATATTCAAATCAAACTACGCTGAGGTACACCCAAAGGCTTACAAATAATTTCTGTTAACAAAATGAAAGAGAAGTGATTTTCAATCATTTATCTCAATCCTAGATGAAGGCTCTTCTAAGAAATGAAATTGTAGATGCCACTAAAATATAACAAGAAATGAGCCCTGTGTGAATGGACTTGATTTTGATACAAGATTGCAATAAAACAAGAAAAAATACTTGCATGCATTCGTAGAGATGAAATAAATACACTTTACTCAAGATTAACACAAAATAACTCAAGTTTGATGAAATTTATCAAAGCAAGGGAGAGTTTCTAGAACAATCTCAAATCTTGTAAATGGTTGTACACTTGTAACCACCTTGAAAAGATTGAATCTGATATAAAGAGAGAGATACAGGCTTCTTAGATGGCTTCTCAAAAGGGATGGGCTTTGTCAATATTTTTCTCGCAAGAAAAATCGAGTCTCGACTTTTCCAAAACTCCCAAACATTTGCACAAAAAATTCATGCCATTTATAGAATTTATACTAGATCCCCTTCTCCCCAAAAGACAAAAACATGTAATGCACCAGTGTTCGCCATGATTCTTTCGTGATTTTCAGAATCAGATCTCAGTAAAGTCTCCAGTGCTCGAGGGTGTAGATTTCATCGAATGCCTCCCACATTTAACTCCTTTCTCTCGGTAGATAACTATTCCTTCAATTTTCCAACCACTTCCACCCCTAATCTATCGATCCGCTCCTTGCGTGTTTGGGAGAAGAAAACAAAAAAATTGATCGAGCACGAAAGTCGACCATTTTAATGGCGAAGTCACCTTCCAAATTTTCCCATCAAACTTTAGATATCAACATTAACTTCCTTCTCTGCTTGGTATCTAAAAAAAACAAGAAATCACGAAAACTTGCACTTCTAAGCGTGTTTCAAAAAAATGGGGGAAAATTGGATTCTAGATTCTCACTATTTTTGATCTTTACTTTGAATTTGGGTCGTCCACGTGGAAGATTCAAACCTTTAAAAACAGACCCGAGGGCTTTCCTTGAATTTTTACAACTTTTTAGAAGAAAGGAAAAATTTCAAATTTTGCTCTCTCGCATCTCCGACCTTGGGAAACGAGCCTCAAATGTGCACTAAGGTTGGCCCAAAGAAACCATGACTAAATTATTCCATTTCAATCCTTTTAGGAAAAGGAAATTTTTTTCAATTTTTCCACGTAGCTCCACCCTTGAAAAAATGGGCCCGCCACTTGTCAAAATATGATCAGTAGTGGAACCGTGCTTCCCTTTTTACTTTTACTTTTTTTTTCCCAAAGGATTTTTTTCCAAATTTCTCCTAAAAGTCCGCACCCTTGCCATTGACGAGAGAAACCTTTGACCTTTCCTTTACTGGGCTTGTGGGCCATTTAAATGTTTTTAGCCATTTGCATGTTCAAGGGAAAAATTCCAAATTGCCCCCGATAGTCCGCCTCCCCACCCCTTTAACTTTTCAACCTGCCACATATCATCACGGTGCACCTTGAGATGGTCCAATAAATTTGATACTTTGAATGAGCGTGGGATCACCACGTGTGCTACTATAGCTAAGTTTGTCCGAACACTTGAAGCTCGGTGGAAGGTGCCACGCCTCATGCTCCAAGGCGGTCTCCTTTGGCCGTTGAAAAGTCTAAGTAAAAACTAAAAGTGAGTGGAGTCTTCCATGTGTTAATGCAGTGCTCCTTTAGATAATCCCCAAAAGCCGAGACCTTTATCGAGCGTGCGGGCTTGCCACTTGTCCCCCAGTAGGGTCAAAGTGAGACCTTTTCCCTACCTCTTAAATTTTCTCCAATCAAACACTGGCGGGGCCACGGGTAATTTCAAACTTTTTACCTAAGTAGCCAAAATAATAAGTTCAAAAAAGACACACCGTGCCCCATCCAATTAGAAAAAGCAACTTCATCACCAAAAGAAATAATCGGACACGAGCGGGGCACGGGACCAAATTGGCCTTTTCGTAAAAATCAAAAAGTGATAAGTTAAAGCATTCACCCACCACCCCGACCAACCAAAGGAATCCACGTGACAATTAAACACTTTGAGGAATAAATTTGACAGAAAAAAAGACACCCATTAGACCGTCAAAGCATAGAAATTCACCAATCATGCTCGAACCTAATTTTTTTGCTAAGGATGAAAACTTTTTTCAAACAAAACTATGTGGATCATGGTTCCAAGCATCTTTTGACCATGGATTTGAAATTTTCAAAGGAATACATATATAAATCGATCATTTTCAAGCTTCCATGGTCGAGGGAAAATAGAAAAAAGGCAAAGCTCAGTAGATTAGAGGAAAACTTGGCAAAATGATGAGAGTTCAAAATGAGCACCAACATCGGCTCCGACTTGGGGATGGGCACTCCTATGAGTGCCAAAAGAAAATAGTAGAACAAGTTCCAAAACATCCATTGGGAAACGAATTCATCATGAAGAGAAGGGAAATAAAGCCACCATCGAAAAGAAATAGAGAAACCAGCAAAAATAGGTCACCGAGGATGAAGAATGAGCAAAAACACAAAAGATAGGAAACAAACAACAAACTATACACTGTACACAAGATTTATGCCTTGAATTAGGGGGATCAATCCAAGTAATTCTTCAAATGTCTTCCATTAACAAGCAACTCAAGCAATTCAGCATCTAAGTCCTTAAGGAAGAAGGTGTGCTCACCATTCGATGTCAATAGATTAAGGGCCCATCCACAATGACTCAAATTTTCCATGCTTTCCTTATCTTGATGTCTGTTCTCCCATAGTAACACAAGATCACCAACATTGAAATCTCTGGGAGTGACTTTCTTATCAAATAAATTCTTCGCCTCTCTCTAGATTTTACATTCCTCTCGGTGAGATGCCCTCCTCTCTTCATCAAGCTCAACAATGCAGTTAATGCGAGCATCATAAGGACCTATCTCTTCATCTTCCAGCTTTTGCATAAAATGATATGAAGACAATTGCATATGAAGGGGCAGCAAGGCTCCAGTCCCATATACCAACTCAAATGGACTCTTTCCAGGTGATCCTCTTGTGATGATCCTATCTCGTCGAAACAAAAACTTCAACTGTTCACCCTACTTTTTTTTTGTTCGCTCCAACGTTCTTCCGATGATCTTCAAAAAAATGTTATTACTAGACTCAGCTTTTCCATTTCATTGGGGTTGTAATTGGAGGCATACGATAAGTTGATCCCATACTCCTTGCACATTGATACCAAAGGTTTATCTCTAAAGCTCATGACATTGTCAAAGCAATAATCTTGATTGGCACCGCAAACTCCGAGATGATGTTGTTCAAAGACAAAGTCTATGAACATTTGGTGTGTTGCCTTCTTAGTGGGGATTTCCTCCACCCACTTAGTAAAATAATCATTTTTACAAGAATCCACCTATGGGAAACACTTGAAGGGTATAAAATATCACCAATGAAATACATTCCCCATTGCTTGAATGGGGCTTCAATTGATACAAGTGGCAAAGGAAGGGAGCACAAACTTTCGGTCTTCAAGACAAGCACTTTGGAGAGTTTGACATCTTCAAACCATAAGAGTTTTATCCTTGAAAAGAGTTGGCCACCAATAACTAGCCCTCAAGATCTTGTTTTTGTGACTCTTGCTGAAAAGTGCCCCGACATACTCCTCCATGGAGATCAACTATTATCTTGGGGATTCTTCCTCGCAAATGCACCTTAAGAGGACTCCCTTGGGTTCTTCCAAGCTAACCCATAATCAGTGATGACATATTTTTGGGAAGTCAATTTAAGGGCCCTCTTCTAGTTCTTACTCAAATGCTCAAGGAATTTTAGGTATCCGAGATAAAAATTACATATTTGTACCACTCGGAATTCATCAATGCTTAAACAACATCTACCCTTTCTTCTTCTACCTCATTTACCTAAATAGTTTACAAGATACTCTCTACCATAAGCTTAGCCAAGCCGAAACCTCTTACCAACTTCATGTTTGGATATCCATATCATATTATTACAATTTGTTTACCCACCTACATATTTTTCTTGAGAATTCCATCTATGATAAGATGTCCTTCACCATTATGTGGGAACATAAGCAACCACTTTAGAACTTAGAATATAAGGTCTACAAAAATTTGTTTGTTTTATTAAGGAAAATGTCTACTTTTCCATGATAGTGTACTTCATCTCGGTCCCCTACAAGGCCTTACTGAAAAGGAAATAGGCCTCTCATCTCCTTCATCATCCTTTTGTAGTAGAACGTAAGCAATAGTGTTCTCCTAAGCAAAGGCAAATAGTTGGAAAGGATTCTTATAATATAGAGCTGCTGAACAGGTGCATGCTTGAATTCCTCCTTAATCCCATTCAAAGATTGGATGGCAGCCTCATCCCACTTGATGACCTGGTCCTTCTTCAACAAGGAAGTGACTGGAATGGTCAACTCAACAAATTTCGATATGAATCTTCTAATGAAGTTTTATTTCCCAAAGAAGGACTGAATTCCTTTCTTGGTTCTTGGAATTGGGAATTTGTTGATGGCCTCTACTCTTTCAGGATCAATCATCACTCCTTCTTGTGACACTATGTGACCAAGAAACTTTTCCTTCTGCACTCCAAAATGGAACTTCTTTGGATTAAGTGAAATGCCATACTCTCTACATCTTATCAGCATCTTCTCCAAGTGCATCAGGTGATCACCTCTCTTTCTAGAAAATATAGTTACATCATCCTGATAAACTGCAATAAACTTGTTGATGTAACCAGAAAAAATGACATCCATTTCTCTTTAAAAGGTGGTTCCAGCATTCATCAGACCAAAGGGTATCCTGACATAGACATAGGTCCCCCAAGGAGTAGTAAAGGATGTTTTTATCCTTTATGATTCCTTCACCACAACTTGGTTATAGCCAGGGAACCCATCTAAGGTGGAGAGTAATTTAGAACCAGTCACTAACTGTAGCATGTTTTCCATATTTGGTAAAGGATAATTATCCTTTATAGATTCTTTATTCAGATTCCTGAAATCCACACACAACCCGATGTCACCATTCTTCTTTCTCGATCGGTATTAGGTTTGCAACCCAAGAAGAATACCTTGTGGGTTGAATAATCCCTCCATCCATCAGTTTTTCTTCACTCTTCTTGCATCTCAAGAGATAGGAGTAGATTGATGGGCCTCGATTATTTCTGAATGGATTTGTACTAGATTGTAAGGGAATCTCATGTTAAAATAGATCCTCTTTGTATGCCTTCACTCGTATTAAGTCCAAGCCATGCAATCTTGATATTTTTTAGCAATAGGATTTAGGAATACTTCTCCAACTTTCGAGATTGCTTCCTAACCAAATATTCCTTGGTTTCACCTCTCGTGTCAAGGTCATGCTCCTGAATATCCCTTAAGGCTGCCATGCATTTGTTAACAATTCAATCAACATTATCAAAATTGGACTCAAGAGCAACTAACCCTCTAGCAATGGTGTTGGTTCTTAATCGGATGATGCCCTTGCCAAACAAGTTTTATTTTCCATCTTTTGTGGACACCATTGGCTCCAAATTAATGCATTGATTAAAAAACTCTCCCCTATTCTATAGAAATCTTCTGATTTGAGCATCGTCATCAAATATCTGCCAATGCTTAATGTTATCAGGGACATAAGTTCTTATCAATATCTCAACCTCATATTCACAATATGGGGACATTGTGCAATTGTCAAACCAAGACCCCAACACTGTAAGCTTATCTCGCTAAGTCATTAAGTTTCCTATCATGATTCACTATGTTGAATGAATCAAACATCTCAATGAAGTCCCAAACCACATGCTTGTACTATTTCACTCACTTGATTTTTGTGGCATACAGCTTCTCTAACTTGTTTTACAATTAGTTCTCGAGTCTCCTTTGACAATGATTTCCTTGACACCATATTTCCAAGCTATTCTCAAACCCAACAACAATGTCTCATACTTAGAAATGTTATTGTGCACTCAAAGTTATTTTGAAGGAGAAAAAAATATTTCCCGACAAGGAGAAAGTAGAACAACACCAAAGACTATTCCCAAACATAGAGCAAGCTCCATAAAAATGCAGAGTCTAAGGAAAGCGTATCTATTCAAGAAATTTGCATTCTTCAATTTTATTCCCCTTTCCATCATAAAAACCTACAAAGTTGTTTGCATCAATACTTGTGTACAATACCCCATAGGATGCATTGTTGGGATCCTCGTAATGTATAACATTTTATTTTCCCCATAAAACTTAATAAGGCTGCCCTCAACTAGAATGGTGGCATAGGACATGTTCATTTGGGCACTTCAACCAACACTAGCATACCCCATTTGGTGGGCAAGTCAACAATAACTACATCAAGCTTCAAATTCCTACCTGGATAGGCTGCAAGTTCTACCACTAGATTCTTCACACACCCCACCACTGGCACCTCTCTACAATCCATATCAGCAAACTTCCCATAGGCTATTTTAACTTTGATGTTTAGCTCAATTATGACTTCTAAAGGCATGAAATTACATGATGCCCCTAATTCAAACATGCGCTTATGTAGTAGTCGGTCCTAGATGATCAAAGTGGTGAAGAACGGATCCACATTCATTTGAGATTCCACCAAGGATGTCACCAAGTAAACCTTAGGTGGTTCATCGAGATCTTCTCGATGTTGGTGATGCTTCTAGTTCTTTAATAACAAGTGGGGTCTCCATAATGTTTATGTTTCGCCTACGATAGTCTTCTCTTCTTTCAACCCCGAGTATTCAAATGCTCTCTTTTTGTGCTCAGAATCCTAAGAAACTCAAAATTGGAACAGAGACTATGATTTAACTTATGACTTAAGGAATATCATATGGGGCATTTCTTGGCAAGGCAGCACTGGAAGGGAAGCCAATACACTCATTAGGTGGTGAAGGATTTTTGACAACTTGGGCATGGGGAGGGGTATGCTTTTGTTTTTGAAACTCGTAGGGTTTTTAAAGCGGTGCATCTTTCCTAAGAGCCTCTTTATGAATGTTTTAATGTAAGGGATATTTTGGCTTCCCTTGAGGCCCTACCCTTTGACATCCTTACTTCTTGTATTATATTCCTTCTCTTGAGCCACAACAACATTCATCAATAACTTTCTATCCTCCTCAGAGGGGATGCCTCCATCATACTTATTTATCATTAAAGCCCTTAAATATTCAAAGTCATTATTGGGAAATTCAAAAGCTTGACAACATCTACTTCTAAATTATGTGAGGGAGGAAGAATAATAACCCTATGAATGCAATCTGAAAAAGTGGCAAAGATCAGAGAAATTATTACCTCAATTGAAGTTACCCCTTGATGTGAGCTCGTAAAACAACCCATCATGCATACATCATCATCATTATCATCATCGATTCTTCTTATTCTTGTTGATCTTCTTTACAAGGAGCATGGGGCACGAAACATCTGTCACACCAATCAATGACATCTATCTCCTCCACAACAAAGAACTCCTATCAGCCAAAGGATCAAGTACTATTCTATTCTCCCTAGCTTGAGCCTTTCTATTTCCAAATACAACAGGTCCCTTGCCTCTACCATCGGGTATTTGGTGATTTGTGAACCTATATTGGACTTGCTGCTTGTATTGACCTTGTGAGCTCTTCTCAATTCCCTTCTAAGCCGTGGATAGTTTGTAGGAAATTTCTTTGATAGCCCCTACCAAAGTCTTCACAACTTCTTCTAAATCAGAATCTTTACTTGTTTGGGGTTTTTCTTGGTTAGCCACTTTTCATCCTCCCTCTTTGGAAGATTTTGAATTGCCTTGATATTGTTTTTAATTTGCAAAGCCTTGGTGAAGGCCTCGCCTCAAATTTGTGGGGTTTTTGTCTCTTAAATAATATGCTGCCTTTTTATCAAATGCATCAAGATATATTTGATAACACATGACTCATTACAAGGCCTTATCCTAACAGAAATATCCTCAAGGTATTATTAAACCTTGTATTGAAATCATGTCTTGACTCATTAGGATTCTTTTTGATTTTTTCAAACTTTTTAAAAATAAACCTAGGGTCAATCCTATCACAATATTGCAATCAATGCGTTACTCATCTTAGTCAAGGAATGAATTGAGTTATCTTGTAATGCTTTGTACCAGTCCCTGGTATTTTTTTCCAAAGTGTGAATAAACCGCTTGATATACACATCCTCATGTTCAATCTCAAAATCCTCCATCATATTGATAAAAAGCTTTAGATATTGATCTCCAAGAATAGAATTATTTCCTGGAACTTTGGCATTTTGTTCCTTACATCTTCGAGCACCACTGTTGTACATCTAGCCATTCCCACAAAAGTTATAGGTCCAAAGGTGTTTCCAACAAATGGAGGTCCTGGGTTGAGCCATATTGATTTGAGGAGGTGATCCTGTACGGGTGACAAATTGATGGGGGTAGAAAGTTCTTGGAACACAGGAGTATAATTTTCAAAATGGATACCCCCAAAGACCTTTATTCTTAGAAATATCTATCAACCCTAGAAAACATAGGTGCAACGTGTCAAGAAAACCTTTCAAAATCAAATGAAGGTCCCTCTCCAGGCCTAGAGAGTTCATCTCCACAAAGGGGTTGCCTTATTAAGAGTCACTTGAATGGAAGTCTTCAATGATGGGCCACTAAATTGTTTCAATGGTGATTGATCTTCTTTTTGGCTGATCTCCCGTAACTCTCCAGATTTTCTTCCTTCCGATTTTTCTTTTCCTAGCTCGAAACAATTTGCTACTGTGGATCCCTAGCAAAAATATCCTCTTCCCTCCACTTTGCAAATATTAGTAACAAATATGACTTTGACAAAGTTTTAAGACAATGATACCTTTTAAGAATCACATCAACATGGAGTCACCACTAAGGAATTTCACCTTAGTTATGTAGATACACCAAATATGATTTGTCAAAGGTCCATCAATGCAAGAAACTAGAAATGTAAGGTTTCGACCTTTCTACACCAAAATTTATCAAATGAAAGCTAGTGCACTAGGTGTGGGAACCGAAATAATTGCACAAATCACTTGGAGCATACAAGAAGTGTTTTACCATGTTCTTGATTTGGAATTTAGAATCCCCGCAACGGCACCACCGATGTTAGTACCCAAATTTGTTCTCCTTTTCAAGCCAAGCGAAACACTAATTCAACATGGAGCTTAGAGGCAGCCGATCATAAATATATGTCATTTTATATCCAAGGAGGAGGTCTAGTCATGTCCCTTTGTTACTTGGATTTGGGGAGAGATGGGTAGACCTTTAAAAGGATATGATCTTATCATAACTATTTTAGGTTATGCCTTTCAACCAAGGTAAGAGAGCCTATTTTGTAACCTCTGTTATCTCAAAGGAGTTAAAGGTAACCTTCTTTTGCACAAATTTTGTAGAGAAGAAATTGGGAAAATATGATCAACAAACCAGATCGACTCTCAAAATTTGTCACTTCCAGGATCCTGAGATACTTTCACAACAAGGAAAAGGTTACTAAATACATGTGAGACCTTGATCTATCCCGCATACTTTGACAAATGGATTTTGGTCTTATGTGGGTATATAAAGAAGAATAGGGGTAATGGATGGGATTGGATATTTTAAATAGATTTTGGTGGGAGGGGAGACAGGATGACCTTAACTCACAAGATCCTTAAGAGCTTATGTAAAATGGAAATTTTCAGCCAACAAATGCCATAAAAGCTAGAAATGTTTCTTCAACTAGAATATGTGCCTAAATGGAGGCCCAAATTAGCACTCTTTCACATAACCTATGGGATTATATCACAAAGTCTCAAGTCGAAAACCCAATAAAGCACAAAGATTCAAATCAAATGACACCCGAGGTACACCTAGAGGCTTACGGATAATTTCTTTCAACAAAATGAAAGAGAAGTGATTTTAAATCGTTTATCTCAATCCTAGATGAAGGCTCTTCTGAGAAATGAAATTGTAGATGTAACTAAAATATAACAAGGACTTAAACCTATGTGATTGGACTAGATTTTGATACAAGATTGCAACAAAAACAAGAAAAATACTTGCATGCATTCGAGAGATGAAATAAATACACTTTACTCAAGATTAACATGGAATAACTTAGTTTGATCAAATTTATCAGCAAGGGAGAGTTTCCAAAACAATCTCAAAGCTTGTCAATGACTCAGAAACTTACAACCACCTTGACACGATTGAATCGATACAAAGAGAGAGATACATGCATCTTAGATGGCTTCTCAAAAGAGATGGGCTTTGTTAAGGTCTTTCTGCTTAGAATAATCGAGTCTATGACTTTACCAAAAACTCCTAACCATTTTCACGGAAAAATTGTGCTATTTATAGCATTTACACCAAAGCCCCTTCTCCCAAAAGACAAAAATGTTTAATGCACCATTGTTTGCGGTAATTGTTTCGTGATTCTCATAATCGATCTCCAAAAATTCTCAAGGTGTTTGAGGGGGTAGATTTCATTGAATGCCTCTAGCATTCAACTCCTTTCTCTCTAGTAGATAACTTTTCCTTCAATTTTCCAACCAATTCCGCCCCTAATCTAACAAATCTGATCCTTACGTGCTTGGGAGAAGAAAAATGGAAAATCTGATCGGGCACAAAATTCGAGACCATTTTAATGGTGAAAGACACCTTCCGAGATATTCCCACAAAACTTCATATATCAAAATTAACTTCCTTCTCTACTTGGCGTGTAGAAAAATCTAAGAAATCATGAAAATTCACACTTCCAGTGTGTTTGAAAAATGGGAGAAAATCGATTCCAAACTCTCACTATCATTGACCTCTACTTTGAATTTGGGCCATCCACGTGGAAGATTCAAACCTTTTAAAACAAACCCTCAGGGGCTTCCCTTGACTTTGTATAAATTTTTGGAAGAAAGGAAAATTTTCACATATTCCTCCGCATCTCTACGCCCTCGGAAATGAGCCCGACACTTATCCTAAGGTGGGCCATAGTGGAACTACGGCTAAATTCTTCTATTTCACTCATTTTTGGAAAAGGAAAATTTTCCAAGTTTTCCAAATATGATTATAGTGGAAACATGTTTCCTTTTTACTTTTGAGCCCTTTTTTTCCCAAAAGGAAATTTCTCAAAATTTCCCCAAAATTCCGCACTCCAACCATTGACCAGGGCAACCTTTGACCCTTCCTTTCACTGGGGCTTGCGGGCCATTTTGATGTTTTTATCCATTTGCATTTTCAAGGGGAAAAAATCAAAATTTCCCCGATGGTCCACCTCCTCGCCCCTTTGAATATTCAACTCCGCCACATGTCATCACGACACACCTTGAGATGGTCCCAAAATTTGATGCTTTGAATGAGCGCACGCTCGCCTCTTGTCCCGCTCCTACTAAGTTTGTGAGAATTCTTGAAGCTCGGTGAAAGGAGCCACGTGTCATGCTCCAAGGAAGTCTCCTTTGGCCATTGAAAAGTCTAAGTAAAAATGCAAAGTGAGTGGAGGCCTCCATGTGTCAATGTGGCTCTCCTTGAGATAATCATCAAAATTGAGACCTTGATCGAGCACAAGCTCGCCACATGTCCCCCCGCATGGTCAAAGTGAGACCTTTTCCTGCCTCTTAAATTTACTCCAATCGACCACAGGCGTGGCCATGGGGTGAGTTCAAACTTTTACCAGAGTAGCGAAAAATAATAAGTTCAAAAATAAACCTCGTCATGCCCCATCCAATTAGAATAAGCCACGTAAGCACCAAAAGAACCAATCGGACACGAATGGGGCCATATGACCAAATTTTCCTTTTCACCAAAAAGTAAAAAGTGATAAGTTAAAGGATTCACCCGCCACCCCCAACCAACCAAAGGAAGCCACGTGACCACTGAGCATTGAGGAATAAATTTGATAGGAAAAAGACACCTGTTAGACCGTAAAAACACAGAAATTCACCAGTCATGCTCAGAACCCAACTTTTTTCCTAAATATGAAAACTTTTTCAAACAAAACTATGTGGATCATGGTTTTGAGCATGTTTTGACCATGTATTTGGATTTTTCAAAGGCATAAAGATATAAATTGATCATTTTCGAGATTCCATGGCTAAGGGAAAAATAGAAAAAATGAAAAAGCTTACAAATCGAGGAAAACTAGGGCAAAATGGTGAGAGGTCAAAATGAACACCAACATTAGCTTTGACTTGGGATGGGCACTTCTGTGAGTGCCACAAGAAAAAAGTATACAAACTCCCAAAAACATCCATTGGGCAATGAAGTCATCATGCGAGTAGGGAAAGAAAGCCACCATAAAAAAGAATGTATAAACCAATAAAAATAGGCCACCGAGGACAAGAACAAGCAAAAACATGAAAGACAGAAACAAATAATTAACTATACATTGTACAAAAAGATTTATACCTTAACTCAGGGGGATATAGCCAAGAAATGCTTCAAATTCCTTCCATTAACATGCAACTCGAGTAATTCACCATTTAAGTCCTTGAGGAAGAAGGTATGCTCCCCAATTCTGATGTCAATAGAGTAAGGGCCCATCCACAATGAGTCAAAATTTCCATGCTTGCCCTTATCCTCATGTCTATTGTCCCATAGTAGCACAAGATAACCAACATTGAAAGCTCTAGGAGTGAATTTCTTGTCAAATAACTTCTTCAGTTTCTCTCTGAATTTTACATGCCTCTAGTGAGATGCCCTCCTCTCTTCATCAAGCTCAACAATTTGGTTAATGCGAGCATCATAAGGACCTATCTCTTGATCTTCCTGTTGTTACATAAAATGATGTGAAAACAGTCACATATGAAGGGGTAGCGAGGACTTGAGTCCTTTATACCAACTCAAATGGATTCTTTCCAGTGACCCTCTTGACACTGATCCTATCTTACCAAAAAACAAACTTCAACTATTCACCCCACTTTATCTTGTTTTGTTCCAACATTCTTTTGATGATCTTCAACAAATTTTTATTACTGGACTCATCTTTTCCATTTCCTTGGGGGTTGTAATTAGAGGCATACGTTAAGTTGATCCCATACTCCTTGCACATTGCCACCAAAGGTTTAGCTCTAAAGCTCATGGCATTGTCAGCAATAATCTTGACTGCACCCCGAACTCGAGATGCTTGTTGTTCAACAAAAAGTCTATGACAACTTGGTGTGTTACCTTCTTAGTGGGGATTTCCTCCACCCACTTAGTAAAATAATCAATGCATTACAAGAATCCACCTATGGCCAACACTTGAAGGGTCTGAAATCTCACCAATGAAATCCATTTGCCATTGCTTGAATGGGGCTTCAATTGATACAGTGGCAAAGGAAGGGAGCCCAAGCTTTCAAGTATTCTAGAGAAGCTTTCAAGATCTTATGTCTTTGTGACTCTTGCACTAAATTTTCCCCACAAAATGCTCCATGGAGATTATCTATTATCTTGGGGGCTTCTTCCTCGAAATTCACCTTAAGAGGACTCCCTCCGGGTTCTTCCAAGCTAAGCCATAATCGGTGATGACATATTTTTGGGAAGCCAACTTAAGGGCCCTCTTCTGGTTCTTACTCAAATGCTCAGGGAAGTTTAGGTATCTGAGATAAAAAATTACATCTTTGTACCACTCAGAATTCATCAATGCTTGAACAACATCTACCCTTTCTTCTTCTACCTCATTTACCTCAATAGTTTGCAAGTTACTCTCTGCCATAAGCTTAGTTGAGCCCAAACATCATACCAACTTTGTGGTTTGGATGTCCTTATCATATTCTTGCAATTTTTTCACCCACCTGCATCTTTTTCTTGGGACTTGCATCTCCGATAAGATGTCCTTCACCATTGTGTTGGGAACATAAGAAACGAATTTAGAACTTAGAATATAAGGTCTATAAACCTTTTTGCTTTTACTAAGGAAAATGCCTCGTTTCCATGATAGTGTACTTCAACTCAAACCCCCTCGTAAGGCTTTACCGAAAAAGGCAATAGGACGCTCAACTCCATCATCATCCTTCGTAGTAGGACGAAGTAATAGTGTTCTCTGAAGCAAAGGAAAATAGTTGGAAAGGCTTCTTATAATCTGGAGCTGCTTAGAGCAGTGTGCAGCTTCATGCCTCCTTAATCCCATTGAAATCTTGGATGGCAACCTCCTCCCACTTGATGACCTGGTCCTTCTTCAATATGGAAGTGATTGGAATGGTCAACTCAGCAAACTTTTGTATGAATCTTCTAATGAAGTTTATTTGCCCAAAGAAGGACTAAAATCCTTTCTTGGTTCTTAGAATTGGGACTTTGCTTATGGCCTCTAATTTTTATCGATCAATCATCATTCCTTCTTGTGACACTATATGACCAAGCAAATTTTCCTTCTGTTTCCAAAATGGCACTTCTTTGGATTAAGTGAGATGCCATACTTTCTACATCTTATCAGCATCTTCTCCAAGTGCAACAGTGATCACCTCTCTTTCTAGAAAATATAGTTACTAAAAAAATAAGTTCAGATTTACATAGGAAACTAACACAATAATTCATGAAAAAAGCAGTTAGCTAAATTTCTATTTTCTCAACTAATTCATGAATGAAATGATATTTGATAGCTATATGCATACTTCTTCAATTTAAAATGGGATTCTTTGATAACACAATCGAATACATATCATCACAAAAATTATTGAACCTCTTTTTTGCTCTTCCTACGAATCGAGATGATTATTTGTCAAATTATCTAACAAGTGGAGGAGTTTGATGCAATATTATACTCAACCTGTGATGGAAAATGAATCTACTATTTTTTTTTCAATCCCATCAAATGGCTTCGATCCAACATTGAACACATATCCAGATGTTTTCTTTCTATCATCCAAGCTACCTTCCTAATAACTATCTATATATCCAACCAATTGAAAATTATTATCAGCTCCATACAGAATTCAAAAATTCTTTTCTCCATTCATATACCTTAGTATTCATTTCCCTTCTTGACAATGAGACTATTTTGGTGTCTCCATAAATCTAGAAATTAAACTACCTACATACATTATATTTGGTCTTGTTATAGTTAAATACATCAAGATTCCTACCATGATTTTGTATCTTGTAGGATCCACATTGTTGCTGCAATCATCTTTGGTCATATTTCGGGCTTAATTCAGTTGGTGTAGATGTCGGTTTGCTGTCCAACAATTTGAATCTTTACAAAACTTATTTTTGAACTTTATTTGAGAGACAAATATGTCTTGCTCCATTTTCTTGACTTCAATGCCAAGAAAATACTTCAACAATCCTAAATCAGTCATCTCAAATTCTTTCTTCATGGCTGATTTAAATTCATCAATTGCCTTGCTTGAATTTTTAGTAAAGATTAAATCATCTACATACAAAAAAATAATTAAAATCTCACCATTGTTTGCTTTCATGTAGAGTGTGAGCTCATTGTTGCTTTTGCTAAAGCCATTTCTTATTAGATAGGAATCAATCGTACTATACCAAGCTCTTGGTGCGTGTTTCAAACCATACAAAGGTGTTTTCAACTTGTACACTTTTCTTTCCAGTGATGGTATTTTATTACTGTAACTATCCCACATACACTTAGTCTAACACTCTATTCAGAAAATATGAGTTTACATCCATTTGATGGACTTCCCATTTGTGATGACAATAATTTCTCCGACTATATCTAGCCTTGCTACTGGAGAAAATGTCTCATTATAATCATGTCCAAGATTTTTTTATAGTCTTTGACAAACAATCTTTCCTTATGTATTTCAATTTTTATATGGGAGTAGTCTTGGATTTATAAAACCACTTGACTCCAATGACTTCCTTTCCTAGTGGCAGATCAATTAGCTCCAAAGTTTGATTCTTTTCTATTGCATGAATTTCTTCATCCATTTCCTCACACCATTTGTTATCGTTAATTGCTTCTTCAAAGTAAATTGGGGATCAAATTATTAAATTAATAAAAAAAAATCAGTTCATCTTCATTTTCTTCATACCTTAAACAATAATCGATCTCTTGTACATTTCTCATTCTTCCTTGTTGTTGCAATGAGTTTGTTGATGATGAATATGCTTCATTAGCTAGTCCTTAGATGCTTTTTTCGATGCTACCATTTCAAGATTCACCTCTTTTTGAAATGGGTGTCCAACTTGGTATATTGTTTTCTCCTCCTTCTTTTGATTTAAGCACAATGATAGGTTCATTTACATTTTTTTTTCGTTTATCCACTACTTGTACATCTTCCCAAGATGCTTCCTCAATGAATTGAACATATCTACTAATTATCAAATCCTTTTTAAATAGATTATATAATATGTAAGATTTTGATTGCTCACTATACCCAATAAAAATGCAATTCTCTCCTATTTAATCCTAGTTTGAGCTATTTGCTTTGGCACATGTGCTTATGCCACACATCCAAAAAAACTCAAGTGTTCAACACCGGCTTTCTTCCACTCCATTATTCTTGAGGTATCTTGTTTCTCACACTTTTTTTTTGGACAACTATTTAGCAAATATACTATTTTCCCAACTACTTCTACCCATAATTCATCGGATAATCCTCTTGCTTTCAACATACTTCTTGTCATTTCTTGAATGGTTCTATTCTTCCTCTCTACTACACCATTCTGCTGAGGTGTATACCTTGTTATGAATTTCTTCTTCATCTTGTGCTCTTTACAAAGTTTAAAAACTCATTTTATATATACTCCCCCTCTATCAGTTCTCAATGTCTTTATATAATGACCACTATGCTTCTCAAACATGGCCTTGAATTTCTTGAATACTTCAAATGTTTCTAATTTATTTTTCAAGAAATAAATCCATGTTCTTCTGTTGAAGTCATCTTTAAAATTAATGAAATATACCCTTTTACAAATAGAGAGAGTTTTCATGGGACCACACAAATCTAATTATATCAGCTCAAGAAATGATCTTCCTCTTCATGATTTACCTGAGGGAAAACCATTTCTAGGTTTCTTCCCCAATATTCATGTCTCAAAACCTTGTCTTGTTGTTGAATAGGAGGCACCCTTTTAACCATTTTCTTATTATAAAGAACATTCAATCCACCAAAACTCAAGTTTCCATACTTGAGATGCCATAGAGTAGATTGATCAATGACTATTGTTTTAAACATTGTTGTGCCTACATTACGCATCCTCAAAGGAAAACTTTTGATTTGTGTCATCTAGATTGTTGTAATCAGCTTGTTTCTTCCACCTTTATCATATATACTACATTCTCCATTTTAAAACCTCACCTTCTAACTATTTTGGACAAGATGACCAATACTAAGAAGATTATACTTCCATCTTGACACAAAGAACATGTTATGTATATGCTTTTTGTCTATTTTCTTAGTGACAATGGATACTATGCCTTTACCCATCAAAAGAACCTTGTCATTTGTTCCCATTTTAACTTTAGATCTGATTTCTTCATTTATATTATTAAACATTTCTTTATTTCCACACATTTGGTTGCTGCAAGAACTATCATAATAGTATACTTGTTTGTTTCCTTTTTTAGCTACATTGTAAGTTAGAAAGAAACTTCCATTACTTTAGTTCTTCTCGGGTTGAGCTTATTTTTCATTAGAGAAGTTTGCATTATGGTTATGATTTCTTAAATAATATTCTTTATTTTTACATTCTCTAGCATAATGCCTAAAGTTTTTGTAGTAATAGATTTACACATTGAATTTTTCATATGTTTTTTTAGGACCAGCTCTAGAAGCTATGGTGCTCCTTCCTCTTCCTCCGCTTATGGATCTTGAAGAATATGTCTTTTACCTTCTTGCTGGTTGTTAAATCTAACTCTTTATTTATTGTATTCTCCTCTCCCCCTTCCTCTAGAATTTCTATACGTCTTGAAGCCATGTTCATTGGAGGATCCGCTGATCTACTCATCCTCTATTCATGGGTTTGCAGAGAACCCATCAGCTCATCAACACTAATTTTTCTCAAGTCCTTAGACTCTTATATGAATACCACAACTGGTTCAAATCTGACTAGAAGACTTGTCAATACCTTCTCTATGATTCTCTACTTTTCTACCACATCACCATTTTTCCTCATCTGATTGAAAATGGTCATAGTCCTTGTGATAAAATGATTATTAATTTTGATTCTTTCATGAAAATGGTCTCAAAATCTCTTCCCAACATCTAGAATCTTACAACTTTTACTATATCAATGCCTTGATATGCAACTCCGCACGTTATCTCATGCTTACTTGAAGTTTTTAGTTGTTGTTATCCTTTGAAATACTAAATATGTGACTACATTCTTGATGTAGCTCAATATTTTGATTCCTTTTGTATATTTTCCTTCAATGATTTTTTTGAGCTTATGTGAGTGCATTGAATGCAACTTGGTCTGCTACCTCTGTATATCCTCCTTTAACTAGTTCTCTTAGATTTTGAGAAGAGAACAAAGTCTTCATTTTCATCCACCAAATTTCATAGTTCTTCCCATAAAATATTGGGGGTTGTTTCCATGAGATGTTTCCATTGGAAACCATTATAACTCAACTCAAAAACTTAAAAAAACTCAAACCCATGAGTTATTGAGATATTTTTTTCTCTAATACCATTTTGTTGGCAAAATTTAGTGCCAAATGCAACTAGTAAGGGAAAGACACAATTAGAAACACAAATAAAACACACACACACAATATATATATATATATATATATATATATATATATATATATATTATTTATTAAAAAATTCATACAATCAGAGAGTTCTACTTTTTTTTTTTCTTATGTTTCTCTTCTCGTGTCCAATTTATTGTTTCTTTTTTTACAAAAATTTCTCTATGCTCTTGCACATTTCTATTTTTAAAAATTTCCCTTTTTTATTCTCCTCTCTCTCTATTTTTATTTGTCTTCTATGTGATGCTACACATGTATATTCTTTTTCTTCTCTTCTTTTCTATAAGTTGAGGCTCTTCTCTCTCTCTCTCTCTTTCTTTTCTTTTGGTGAGAGTGTATTTATATGTTGCTTTGTATATTTTATATTATCCCCTAGAAATATTAAATATATATCTGTAGACACACACACACACAAATATATATATATATATATATATATATATATATATACATATATATACACTCCTTTGTTGCAAAAAATATGCCCGAAAAATTAGACCCGAATAGATTTTAACTTTCACACATTAAAACTATAATTTTCCTAGGCCCCACATATACCACAACCCATGTACAAAAAAGGTAGACCCGAAAGTTTAATTCATTCCCCATAAATATGAGAGGCTCACGTCTGCTGGGGGTAAGGCAAAAGAAAATCCATGGAATGATGATACGTGGAAAGGAGAAAAAAGTGAGGATTTTAAAAAGAATTTCAACGGAAAAATCAAAAAGTTAATTCCCCAAATAGTGGTCGTTAGAGAGGTGGAAAAACAATGTTGAATTTTCAAGAGGGGCATGATATTACCTTCCCAAAATTAATTTCTAACAAGACGAAATGCATAACAATGAAAAACATATGTGGAGACTAGTATGTAAAAGCTATTCAAAGAGAAAAAGAGAGAAGGTAAAAGATAAGTGGAGATTAATATGTGGAATTATATAAGAGATAAACCTTAAAGATTCACTAAATATATGTTTTAACTATTGGAACTACCTTTATGTTATAAAAATAATAATACAAAGTGTTACATCATAAGGGTGTGGCTGCAGAGGACATGATCCAAACAAAATGAGGCCCAAAGGGAATTACATCACATGCCACATAGGAAACAAAAAAATTCCACAAAGGAAACAAAAAAATGCCACAAAGGTAGTGTTATCACTGAATCACATCACCCTATGGTTTGCACAAGTGTGTGTGCTTGAGCTCAAAGTGTGATTCGATAACATGGGTACTATCTCTAAGTTGTGGGACTTGTTGTTAGAGAGATATACCTTCGAGAAAAGTTTGTTCTTTCTCCTAAACTACTTGCCACAATCTAATCTAATGAAAAAAAACTATATAATCCTAATCTAACTTTCCAAGGGACTAGGGAGAGAGAGTGCATGAAAAAAATCCTACACTAAAGCAGTGATACACCAAAAAAGGAGAGTGTGAGAATAGTCTTCCAATGTGTGAAAAGTAGAAGAAAAATTCATACTAGAAGGGGTGATAACAGTTCTCCACAATCTAGAAAATGCATTCACAACAATATTTCATGCACACATAATGATAATGAATCCTCTGCAATAACATAATATAAACATAATATATATGCAATGAGATTGAAGGGGCAAGAGGAATGCAAACAAACACGACAAGGGAAGATACATCCACAAACTTGCATCTATTGCTTCATAAGTATGCAAATTCAAATTATTACAAGATTAGGGCTTGGATCACCATGCAAGGTGTACACTACAAATCCCTAGATCCATTTGGATTCAAAATAAAAAAATTGATGAGACTTTTTCTACACAAAAACTATCTCCTTTAACAATGAGCCCAACACTCCAATTTATAGAATTACGAGAAGAGAGAAACAGAGGAAAATGAAAATCCCAAAATTGTCCTTTAACCACTTGCAATATTTCATAATAATGGATTTAAATGATGGTATGTTACTTGCAAAAGTCCCCCATACAGTCTGTGACTTACAACACTAAAATATGTCACCCATGCTTCATTGAATGCATCTCAACGACGAGATAAAACCATTATTATGAACACGGAACATTTTTTGAAACATCTCCATCTAGTATTCATCAAATTTTGTATTTCTTAATTTTTTTCATTGGGCTTGGAACCACGATTCCAACAGTACCAATTTTGAGTGTTTTCATTGAGAAATACAAAAGTTATGACCTTCTCGAGTGTAGACATCTCTTTTGGGTCCCCTGCATTTCATCATTTGACGGGACTCGAATTTAATTTATCGAGTTGTAGATGTTTATTTTATTTTCATATACCTTCCCTCATTAAAAATAATAAATCGTGCTTGCTCCAAAAAGTCAAATTTTGTGAAAATTAGAGCTCGGGATCAAAAATTATGGCATTTGAAGTTCGGGTCTGATTTGCATTGTTTTCTCTTGCATGAGCTATATCGGGTATTTCTGGGTCTTGGTGTCCCAAATTTCCCAATGTTGATAGGGTTGTGAGAGATGTTGACCTCCACATTCACCACATCTCCTTTTTAGTCAACTATTTTGGCCTTTCTAAGCTTGGGCATCAGTTGTCCCAACTGTCCCGAGTGCGGCCTGGGACATTTCGACTGACTTTTTCGCCAATTTGAATACGTGTGGTGATTTCATCCTTGCAATGAAATCATTTTTGACATACTATAGATTTTCACGGGCCAAAAATATCTAATTTTTCCAATTCCCACTATGTGTATCCTTCTTGGCGATGTGAAGTCCCACTGTCCCTCGTGTACCTATGCGGCAGGACATTTTTACATGAATTTTCTGATTTGAACTACTGCGGTGATTTTTTCCATGGGGATAGCATGTGTCCCAATGTCCCGTAGACCGTGTGAGACAAAAATACCTGATTTTTCTATTAGAATTGCTTGCGGGATTTTGGCTTTTTGGTCTGGATGTCCCATGCGTACCTATGTGGCTTGGGCCAAAAACCCCTGATTTAGCCACAATACACTAGTTGAAGCCAATTTTTTGGATTTTTCTCACTTTTGTCTAACTCCTTGAATTTATTCCTTGGGTGGGGGTTAGAAAACTTCCAAAGGGAGATCCAAAACGTGAATTTTTCTCTCGAGCCATTTCTACTTGATCACCTTAAGGAAATCATGTGGGTCATCCAATTTATCTCAAGGAGTGAAATTGGGATAATAGGTAGTTATGTGGGTTGCCTCCATCTAGTTAATAAAAAATATGTTAAATTTTAAAGGATTTAATATAAATTTAAAATATAATTTTTATACAAATTGATCGATTATAATTGATTGATGAAAATTACTGAGACAAAATTCCCAAAGAATAACCTCGGAAGGATAAAATTACCAAATAAAAAAATGGAGTTAAAATTAAAGATAGTTTTATTAAATAATAACAAATGCAAGTGCACAAGATATAAACAAAGTCATTTTTAGCTTGAATAAAGTTACTGAGCTTTGAAATAGACAACCATAAACCCAAAATTAGAGATCAAAAATAGTTTTACAATCATAAGAGCTTTGTAGTTGGATATTTCTAGTTTTATTACACATGATAAATAAATTTACTAAATTATAAATCTAGCATTCAATGGAGAGGACTTATTTTGGGAGTTAATTGATCTATTTTGGGGTTCAAATCAATGTAAAATGATATCATCTGCTATATTTTAATTTTAATAATATTTTATCTTTAAAGCTAGTTGGTATTTTTAAATTAATTTATTTTAGGATTGGATTTTCTATTTTTTAGGAGTTCGCAATTACGAGATAACATAGACACACCTATTGCTCTATTTTTTTTTATTTCATTATAAAAGGGATCCCAAGCTGAATTCAATCTTTTGGTACCCAAATTTGTTCTCCTTTTCAAACCAAGCAGCAATAGTAATTCAACATGGAGCTTAGAGGCGGTCAAATCATAAATATATGTCATTTTTAGCTAGGAGGAGGTCGACTATCCATTTATTACTTGGATTTGTGTAGAGATGGGTAACATCTTAAAAGGATATGATCTTATCCTAACTATTTTAGGTTATGCCTTTCAACCAAGGTACAAGAACCTATTTTGTAACCTCTCGTTATTTGAAAGGATATTTATGTACCCTTCTTTTGTACAATTTTGCAGAGAAGACCTTGGGAAAATATGATCAACACACTAGATCTGACTCTCACGAGTTGTCACTTCCAAATCATGGAGATACTTTCACAACAAGGAAAATGTTACTAAAGACATTTGAAACCCTGATCTATCCTACATACTTTGGTAAATGGATTTTGGTCTTATGTGGGTATAAAGAGTAGAAAAGGGGTGGTATGGATAGGATTGGATGTTTTAAATAGATTTTGGTGGGAGGGGAGATAGGATGAACTTGAATAACTAGATCCTTGAGAGATTATGCAAAATGGAAAGATTCACCAACAAAATGCCACAAAAGCTAGAAATGTTTCTTCAACCAGAATATGTGCACAAATGGAGGCCCAGATTAGCACTCTTTCACACAATCTATGGGATTCTATCACAAAGGATTGAGTCAGAAAACCCAATAAAGCAAAAAGATTCAAATCAAACTACGCTTGAGGTACACCCAGAGGCTTACAAATAATTTTGTTAACAAAATGAAAGAGAAGTGATTTTAAATCATTTATCTCAATCCTAGATGAAGGCTCTTCTAAGAAATGAAATTATAGATGCCACTAAAATATAACAAGGATTTGAGACCTATGTGATTGGATTGGATTTTGATACAAGATTGCAATAGAAACAAGAAAAACTACTTGCATGCATTCAGAGATGAAATAAATACACTTTACTCAAGATTAACACAAAATAACTCAAGTTTGATCAAATTTATCAGCAAGGGAGAGTTTCCAAAACAATCTCAAATCTTGTAAATGGTTGTACACTTGTAACCACCTTGAAAAGATTGAATCGCTACAAAGAGAGAGATACGAGGCTTCTTAGATGGCTTCTCAAAAGGGATGGGCTTTGTCAATATTTTTCTTTAGAAAAATAAGTTTCGACTTTTCCAAAAATCCCAACCATTTGCACAAAAAAATTCATGCCATTTATAGAATTTACACTAGAGCCCCTTCTCCCCAAAAGACAAAAAATGTTTAATGCACTAGTGTTCACCATGATTCTTTCGTGATTCTCAGAATCAGATCTCAAAAAGTCTCCAGGTGCTCGAGGGGGTAGATTTCATCAAATGCCTCCCACATTTAACTCCTTACTCTGGTAGATCACTCTTCCTTCAATTTTACAACCACTTCCACCCCTAATCTATCAAATCTGGCTCCTTGCGTGTTTGGGAGAAAAAATATAAAATTTGATCGGGCACAAAAAGTCGAGACCATTTTAATGGCGAAGTCACCTTCCGATCTTCCCATCAAACTTCGATATCAACATTAACTTCCTTCTCTGCTTGGCATCTAAAAAAAACAAGAAATCACGAAAACTTGCACTTCTAAGCATGTTTCAAAAAAATGGGGGAAAATTAGATTCCAGATTCTCACTGTTGTTGATTTTTACTTTGAATTTGGGTCGTCCACATGGAAGATTCAAACCTTTAAAAAGACACGAGGGCTTTCCTTGACTTTTTACAATTTTTGAGAAGAAAGGAAAAATTTCAAATTTTCTCCCGCATATCCCGACCTTGGGAAACAAGCTCTAAACATGCACTAAGGTTGGTCCCAAAGGAACCACGACTAAATTATTCCATTTCAATCCTTTTTGGAAAAGGAAATTTTTCAATTTTCCCCGTAGCTCCACCCCCGAAAAAATGGCCACGACACTTGTCAAAATATGATTGTAGTAGAACCGTGCTTCCTTTTTACTTTTGACTCCTTTTTTCCCAAAAGGATTTTTTTCCAAATTTCCCTAAAATTCCACACCCCCGCCATTGACTAGAGAAACCTTTGACCTTTCCTTTTTACTCGGGGCTTGTGGGCCATTTGAATGTTTTTAGCCATTTGCATGTTCAGGAAAAAATCCAAATTTCCCCGATGGTCCGCCTCCCACTGCTCCTTTAACTTTTCAACCTGCCACATTTCATCACGATGCACCTTGAGATGGTCCAAAAATTTGATACTTTGAACGAGCATGGGATCACCACGTGTGCTACTCTAGCTAAGTTTGTCTCAACACTTGAAGCTCGGTGGAAGGTGCCACGTGTCATGCTCCAAGGCGAGTCTCCTTTGGCCGTTGAAAAGTCTAAGAAAAAATTACAAAGTGAGTGGAAGTCTTCCATGTGTTAATGCAGTGCTCCTTTAGATAATCCCCAAAAGATGAGACCTTGATCGAGTGTGCGGGCTTGCCACGTGTCCTCCTGTAGGGTCAAAGTGAGACCTTTTCCCTACCTCTTAAATTTTCTCCAATCAAACCACTCACCACATGTAGTGGGGTAATTTCAAAATTTTTACCTAAGTAGCCAAAATAATAAGTTCAAAAAAAGACACACCGTGCCCCATCCAATTAGAAGAAGCAACTTAATCACCAAAAGAACTAATCGACACATGAGTGGGGCACGGGACCAAATTGGGATTTTTGTAAAAATCAAAAAGTGATAAGTTAAAGCATTCACCCACCACCCCTAACCATCCAAAGGAAGCCACATGACCACTAAACATTGAGGAATAACTTTGATAGGAAAAAGACACCCATCAGACCGTCAAAACATAGAAATTCACCATTCATGCTCAGAACCTAATTTTTGCTAAGGATGAAAACTTTTTCGAAACAAAACTATGTGGATCATGGTTCCAAGCATCTTTTGACCATGGATTTGGATTTTCAAAGGCATACAAATATAAATCGATCATTTTCAAGCTTCCATGGTCGAGGGAAAAATAGAAAAAATGGCAAAGCCCACAGATTAGAGGAAAACTTAGGGCAAAATGATGAGAGGTCAAAATGAGCACCAACATCGGCTCCGACTTGGGGATGGGAACTCCTATGAGTGCCAAAAGAAAAAAGTAGAACAAGTGCCAAAAACATCCATTGGGAAATGGATTAATCATGAAGAGAAGGAAATAAAGCCACCATCGAAAAGAAATAGAGAAACCAGCAAAAAATAGGTCACCGAGGATGAAGAACGAGAAAAAACAAAAAGACAGAAACAAACAACAAACTATACATTGTACACAAGATTTATACCTTGAAATAGGGGGATCAATCCAAGCAATTCTTCAAATGTCTTCCATTAACAAGCAACTCAAGAAATTCAGCATCTAAGTCCTTGAGGAAGAAGGTATGTTCACCAATATGATGTCAATAGATTAAGGGCCCATCCACAATGACTCAAATTTTCCATGCTTTCTCTTATCCTCATGTCTGTTCTCCCATAGTAACACAAGATCACCAACATTGAAAGCTCTGGGAGTGACTTTCTTATCAAATAACTTCTTCAGTTTCTCTCTAGATTTTACATTCCTCTAGGTGAGATGCCCTCCTCTCTTCATCAAGCTCAACAATCTGGTTAATGTGAGCATCATAAGGACCTATCTCTTCATCTTCTAGCTGTTGCATAAAATGATATGAAGACAATTGCATATGAAGGGGCAGCGGGCTTGAGTCCCATATACCAACTCAAATGGGCTCTTTCCAGTGATCCTCTTGACAGTGATCCTATCTGCCGAAACAAAAACTTCAACTGTTCACCCCACTTTCTTTTGTTCTCGCTCCAACATTCTTCTCGATGATCTTAAAAAATTTTTATTACTAGACTCATCTTTTCCATTTCATTGGGGTTGTAATTGGAGGCATATGATAAGTTGATCCCATACTCCTTGCACATTGCTACAAATGGTTTATCTCTAAAGCTCATGGCATTGTCAGCAATAATCTTTATTGGCACCGCAAACCTGGATGAGATGATGTTGTTCAACACAAAGTCTATGAACACTTGGTGTGTTGCCTTCTTAGTGGGGATTTCCTCCACCCACTTAGTAAAATAATCATTTTTACAAGAATCCACCTATGGGCAACACTTTAAGGGTATAAATATCACCAATGAAATACATTCCCCATTGCTTGAATGGGGCTTCAATTGATACAAGTGGCAAAGGAAGGGAGCATGAAGCTTTCAGTCTTCGAGAGAAGCACTTGGAGATCTCACATCTTCAAACCATAAGAGTTTTATCCTTGAAAAGAGTTGGCCACCAATAACTAGCCCTCGAGATCTTGTTTGTTGTGACTCTTGCAAAGTTCCCCCAACATACTCCTCCATGGAGATCAATATTATCTTGGGGATTCTTCCTCGATAATGCACCTTAAGAGGACTCCCTTGGGTTCTTCCAAGCTAACCCATAATCAATGATGACATATTTTTGGGAAGCCAATTTAAGGGCCCTTTTCTAGTTCTTACTCAAATGCTCGGGAATTTTAGGTATCGAGATAAATATTACATCTTTGTACCACTCGGAATTCATCAATGGTTAAAAAACATCTACCCTTTCTTCTTCTACCTCATTTACCTAAATAGTTTACAAGATACTCTCTGCCATAAGCTTAGCCAAGCCAAACCTCTTACCAACTTCGAGGTTTGGATGTCCATATCATATTATTGCAATTTGTTTACCCACCATGCATCTTTTTCTTGAGAATTCCATCTATGATAAGATGTCCTTCACCATTATGTGGGGAACATAAGCAACCACTTTAGAACTTAGAATATAAGGTCTACAAACATTTGTTTGTTTTATTAAGGAAAATGTCTACTTTTCCATGATAGTGTACTTCATCTCGAGTCCCCTGCAAGGCCTTACTAAAAAAGGAAATGGCCTCTCATCTCCTTCATCATCCTTTTGTAGCGAGAATAGAAGCAATAGTGTTCTCTAAGAAAAGGCAAATAGTTGGAAAGGATTCTTATAATCTAGAGCTGTCGATAACAGTGCATGCTTGAATGCCTCCTTAATCCCATTCAAAGATTGGATGTCACCTCATCCCACTTGATGACCTAGTCCTTCTTCAGCATGGAAGTGATTGGAATGGTCAACTCAGCAAATTTGATATGAATCTTCTAATGAAGTTTATTTTCCCAAAGAAGGACTGAATTCCTTTCTTGGTTCTTGGAATTGGGACTTTGTTGATGGCCTCTACTCTTTATGGATCAATCATCACTCTTCTTGTGACACTATGTGACCAAGAAACTTTTCCTTCTACACTCCAAAATGGCACTTCTTTGGATTAAGTGAAATGCCATACTCTCTACATCTTATCAACATCTTCTCCAAGTGCATCGGTGATGATCACTCTCTTTCTATAAAATATAGTTACATAATCTTGATAAACTATAATAAACTTGTTGATGTAACCAAAAAAAGTGACATCCATTTCTCTTTGAAAGGTGGCTCCAACATTCATTAGACCAAAGGGTATCTGACATAGACATAGGTCCCCAAGGAGTAGTAAAGGCTGTTTTGATCCTTTATGATTCCTTCACCACAACTTGGTTATAACCACGAAACCCATCTAAGGTGGAGAGTAATTGAGAACCAGTCACTAATCGTAGCATGTTTTCCATATTTGGTAAAGGATAATTATCCTTTATAGATTCTTTATTCATTCTTGAAATCCACACACGGCCCGATGTCACCATTCTTCTTTATGACTAGTACTAGGTTTACAACCCAAGAAGAATACCTTATGGGTTGAATAATCCCTCCATCCATCAGTTTCTTCATCTCCTCTTGCATCTTAAGAGATAGGAGCATATTGAAGGGCCTCTGATTCTTTCTTGAATGGATTTGCATTAGATTCTAAGGGAATCTCATGTTAAAATAGATCCTCTTTGTATGCCTTCAGCTCGAGAATAAGTCCAAGCCATGCAATCTTGATATTTTTTAGCAATAGGATTTAGGAATACTTCTCCAACTTTAAGATTGCTTCCTAAACAAATATTCCTTGGTTTCACCTCTTTGTCAAGGTCATGCTCTCCTCAATATCCCTTAAGGCTGTCCATGCATTTGTTAACAATGCAATCAACATTATCAAAATTGGACTCAAGAGCAACTAACCCTCTAGCAATGGTGTTGGTTCTTAATTGGATGATGCCCTTGCCAAACAAGGTTTATTTTCCAAATTAATGCATACCAACAAACTCTCCCCTATGCATCTATTAGAAATCTCCCTTTTTAGATCTTGATTTGATCATCATCAAATATCTGCGCAATGCTTAATGTTATTAGGGACATAAGTTCTCATCAATACCTCAACCTCATATTCACAATATGGGGACATTGTCAATCAAACCGAGACCCCAAGACTGTAAGCTTGTCTTCCAAGTCATTAAGTTTCCTATCATGATGCACTATGTTGAATGAATCAAACATCTCAATGAAGTCCCAAACCACATGCTTGTACTATTTCACTCACTTGATTTTTTGTGGCATACAATTCTCTAACTTGTTTTATAATTAGTTTGAGTCTCCTTTGACAATGATTTCCTTGACACCATATTTCCAAGCTATTCTTAAACCCAACAACAATGCCTCATACTCAACAATGTTTTTGGTGCACTCAAAGTTGATTTTGAAGGAGAAAACAAATCTTTCCTGACAAGGAGAAAGTAGAACAACACCAGCACCATTCCCAAACATAGAGCAAGCTCCATTAAACAACAGAGTCTTAGGAAAGCCTATTTATTCAAGAAATTTGCATTCTTCAATTTTGTTCTCCTTTCCATCGAGAAACCCTACAAAGTTGTTTGCATCAACACTTGTGTACAATACCCATAGGATGCATTGTTGGGATCCTCAAGTAAGGTATAACATTTTATTTTCCCCATAAAACTTAATAAGGCTGCCCTCAACTAGAATGGTGGCATATGACATTTTCATTTGGGAACTTCAACCAACACTAGCATACCCCATTTGGTGCCCTACTAGTCAAACAATAACTACATCAAGCTTCAAATTCCTACTGGATAGGCTCACAAGTTCTACCACAGATTCTTCACACACCCCACCACCGGCACCTCTCTACAATCCATATCGTGAACTTCCCATAGGCTGTTGTCACTTTGATGTTTAGCTCATTATGACTTCTAAAGGCATGACATTGCATGATGCCCCTAATTCAAACATGCGGTTATGTAGTAGTTGGTCTTTAGATGACCAAAGTGGTGAAGAACGGATCCACATTCATTTGAGATTCCACCAAGGATGTCCCCAAGTAAACCTTAGGTGGTTCATCTAGATCTTATGATGTTGGTGATGCTTTTGGTTCTTTAATGACAAGTGGGTTCTCATTAATGTTTATGTTTCTACCTACGATAGTCTTCTCTTCTTTCAACCCCGAGTATTCAAATGCTCTCTTTTTGTGCTCAGGAATCCTAAGAAACTCAAAAATTGGAACAGAGACTATGATTTAACTTAGGACTTGAGGAATATCATATGGGGCATTCCTTGGCAAGGCAACACTGGAAGGAAGCCAATACACTCATTAGGTGGTATAGGATTTTTGACAACTTGGGCATGAGGAGGGGTATGATTTTTGTTTGGAACTGTAGGGTTTTTAGCAGGTGCATCTTTCCTAGGAGCCTCTTTAGGAATGTTTTAATGTAAGGGATCTTTTGGCTTGCCTTGAGGCCCTGCCCTTTGATAACCTTACTTCTTGTATTATATTCCTTCTCTTAAGCCACAACAACATTCATCAATAATTGTCTATCTTCCTCAGAGGGGATGCCTCCATCATACTTCTTTATCATTAAATCCCTTAAATATTCAAATTCATTATTGGGAAATTCAAAAGCTTGGACAATATCTACTTCTAAATTATGTGAGGGAGGAAGAATAATCACCCTATGAATGCAATCTCAAAAAGTGGTAGCAGTCCGAGAAATTATCACCTCAGTTGAAGTTACCCCTTGATGTGAGCTCGTACAACAACCCATCATGCATACATCATCATCATTATCATCATCATATTCTTCTTCTTCTTGCTGATCTTCTTTACAAGGAGCATGGGGCACGAAACATCTATCACACCAATCAATGACATCTATCTCCTCCACAACAACAACTCGGCGACCAAAGGATCAAGTACTATTCTATTCTCCCTAGCTTGAGCCTTTCTATTTCCAAATCCAACAGGTCCCTTGCCTCTGCATTATCGGGTCTTTGGTGATTTGTGAACCTATATTGGCCTTGTTGCTTGTATTGACCTTGTGAGCTCTTCCCAATTCCTTTCTAAGCCCAGGCTAGTTTGTAGGAAATTTCTTTGACAACCCCTACCAAAGTCTTCACAACTTCTTCTAAATCATAAGCTTTAATTGTTTGGGGTTTTTCTTGGTTAGCCACTTTACACCTTCCTATTTGGAAGATTTTGAATTGCCTTGATATTGTTTTTAATTTGCAAAGCCTTGGTGAAGGCCTGTCTCAAATTTGTGGGGTTTTTGTCTCTTAAATAATATGCTTCCTTTTTATCAAATGCATTAGTATATTTGATAAACATGACTCATTACAAGGCCTTATCCTAACAGAAATCTCTTGAAGGTATTATTAAACCTTGTATTGAAATCATGTCTTGACTCATTAGGATTCTTTTTGATTTTTTCAAATTTTGTTAAAATAAACCTAGGGTTAGTCTATCACAATATTGTAATTGAATGCATTACTCATCTTAGTCAAGAATGAATTGAGTTATCTGGTAGTGCTTTGTACTGCACCTTGTATTTTTTTTCCAAAGTGTGAATAAACAACTTGATATACACATCCTCATGTTCAATCTCAAAATCCTCCATCATATTGATAAAAAGCTTTAGATATTGATCTCTAGTAATAGAATTATTTCCCTAGAACTTTGGCATTTTGTTCCTTACATCTTCAGGCACCGCGTTTGGACATCAAGCCATTCCCACAAAATTTATAGGTCCAAAGGTGTTTCCAAAAAATGGAGGTCTGGGTTGAGCCATATTGATTTGAGGAGGTGATCTTGATGGGTTACAAATTGATGGGGGTAAAAAGTTCTTGAACACATGAGTATAATTTTCAAAATGGATACCCCCAAAGCCTTTTTCTTAGAAATCTCTATCAACCTCAGAAAACATATGTGCAACGTGTCAAGCAAACCTTTCAAAATCAAATAAAGGTCCCTCTCCACTAGAGAGTTCATCTCCACAAAGAGGCTTCTGATTCAGAGTCACTTGAATGGAAGTCTTCAATGATGGGTTGTTCACTTTTTTTCAATGGTGATTCCTCTTCTTTTTGCTGATCTCCCAGAACTCTCTAGGATTTTCTTCCTTCTATTTTTCTTTTCCTAGCTCTAGAAACAATTTCTACTAGGATCCCTAGCAAAAAAGATCTTCTTCCCTCCAAATTTGCAAATATTAGTAACAAATATGACTTTGACAAAGTTTTAAGACAATGACACCTTTTAAGAATCACATCAACAGGGAGTCGCCACTAAGGAATTTCACCTTAGTTGTGTAGATGCACTAAATATGATTTGTCAAAGGTCTGTCAATGCAAGAAACTAGAAATGGAAAGTTTCTAACCTTTCTACACCAAAATTTATCAAATGAAAGCTAGTGCACTAGGTGTGGGAACTAAAATAATTGCACAAATCACTTGGAGCATACAAGAAGTGTTTTACCATGTTCTTGATTTGGAATTGAGAATCCATGGCAACGCACCACTTATTGTTAGTACCCAAATTTGTTCTCCTTTTCAAGCCAAGCAGCAACACTAATTCAACATGGAGCTTAGAGGCAGCCAGATCATAAATATATGTCATTTTGTATCCAAGGAGGAGGTCTAGTTTCCCTTTGTTACTTGGATTTGTGGAGAGATGGGTAGCACCTTAAAAGGATATGATCTTATCCTAACTATTTTAGGTTGTGCCTTTCAACCAAGGTAAGAGAGCCTATTTTGTAACCTCTGTTATCTCAAAGGAATTAAGGTAACCTTCTTTTAGCACAAATTTTGTAGAGAAGACCTTGGGGAAAATATGATCAACACACCAGATCTGACTCTCACAAGTTGTCACTTCCAGATCATGGAGATACTTTCACAACAAGGCAAAGGTTACTAAATACATTTGAGACCCTGATCTATCCTGCATACTTTGGCAAATGGATTTTGGTCTTATGTGGGTATATAAAGAAGAACAGGGGTAGTATGGATGGGATTGGATGTTTTAAATAGATTTTGGTGGGAGGGGAGACAGGATGAACTTGACTCACCAGATCCTTGAGAGCTTATGCAAAATGGAAAGATTTAGCCAACAAAATGCCACAAAAGCTAGAAATGTTTCTTCAACTAGAATATGTGCCCAAATGGAGGCCCAAATTAGCACTCTTTCACACAATCTATGGGATTATATCACAAAGGCTCAAGTCGAAAACCCAATAAAGAACCAAGATTCAAATCAAACCACACCTAAGGTACACCCAGAGGCTTACAGATAATCTCTGTCAACAAAATGAAAGAAAAGTGATTTTAAATCGTTTATCTCACTCCTAGATGAAGGCTCTTCTAGAAAATGAAATTGTAGATGCAACTAAACTATAACAAGGACTTAAACCTATGTGATTGGACTAGATTTTGATACAAGATTGTAAAAAAACAAGAAAAAATACTTGCATGCATTCGAGAGATGAAATAAATACACTTTACTCAAGATTAACATGGAATAACTCAAGTTTGATCAAATTTATCATCAAGGAGAGTTTCCAAAATAATCTCAAAGATTTTCAATGACTTGTACACTTACAACCACCTTGACACGATTGAATCGATACAAAGAGAGAGATACATGCTTCTTAGATGGCTTCTCAAAAGAGATGGGCTCTGTTAAGGTCTTTTTGCTAGAAAATCGATCCTATGACTTTTCCAAAACTCCCAACCATTTTCAAAAAATTTGTGTATTTATAGCATTTACACCAAAGCCCCTTCTCCCAAAAGAAAAAAATGTTTAATGCACCAGTGCTCCCCATGATTCTTTTGTGATTCTCATAATCGATCTCCAAAAATTCTCAAGGTGCTCGAGGGGGTAGATTTCATCAATGCCTCTTGCATTCAACTCCTTTCTCTAGTAGATAACTTTTCCTTCAATTTTCCAACCACTTCCACCCCTAATCTATCAAATCTGGCTCCTTACATGCTTGGGAGAAGAAAAATGGAAAATCTGATTGGGCACGAAAGTCAGACCATTTTAATGGCGAAAGACACCTTCCAAATATTCCCACAAAACTTCATATATCAAAATTAACTTCCTTCTCTACTTGGCGTGTAGAAAAACCTAAGAAATCATGAAAATTCACACTTCCAGGTGTGTTTCGGAAAATGGGATAAAAATCAGATTCCAGACTCTCAGCTATCATTGACCTCTACTTTGAATTTGGGCCATCCACGTGGAAGATTGAAACCTTTTAAAATAGACCTGGGGGCTTCCCTTCACTTTGTATAAATTTTTGGAAGAAAGGGAAAATTTCACATTTTCCTCTACATCTCTGCCCTCTAGAAATGAGCCTGACACTTATCCTAAGGTGGGCTGTAGTGGAACTACGGATAAATTCTTCCATTTCACTCATTTTTGGAAAAGGGAAAATTTTCCAAGTTTTCCAAATATGATTCCAAATATGATTGGAAAAACATGTTTCCCTTTTACTTTTGAGCCCTTTTTTCCCAAAAGGAAATTTCTCAAAATTTCCCCTAAAATTCCACACTCCAACCATTGACCAGGGAAACCTTTGACCCTTCCTTTACTCTTTGGGCTTGCGGGCCATTTTGATGTTTTTATCCATTTGCATTTTCAAGGGGCAAAAATCAAAATTTCCCCCGATGGTCCACCTCCCCGCCCCTTTGAATTTTCAACCTACCACATGTCATCACGACGCACCTTGAGATGGTCCCAAAAATTTGATGCTTTGAATGAGCGCGCGCTCGCCGTGTCTGCTCCTACTAAGTTTGTGAGAATTCTTGAAGCTCAGCGGAAGGCGCCACGTGTCATGCTCCAAGGAAGTCTCCTTTGGCCATTGAAAAGTCTAAGTAAAAATGCAAAGTGAGTGGAGGCCTCCATGTGTCAATGTAGCACTCCTTGAGATAATCATCAAAATTGAGACCTTGATCGAGCACGGTGCTTGCCACATGTCCCCTACGTGGTCAAAGTGAGACCTTTTCCCTGCCTCTTAAATTTACTCCAATCAGACTTCACGGCGTGGCCGTGGGGTGAGTTCAAATTTTTACCAGTAGTATCGAAAAATAATAAGTTCAAAAATAGACTGTCATGCCCCATCTAATTAGAATAAGCCACGTAAGCACCAAAAGAACCAATCAAACATGAATGGGGCCACAGACCAAATTTTCCTTTTCACCAAAAAGTAAAAAGTGATAAGTTAAAGGATTCACCCGCCACCCCCTTCAACCAACCAAAGGAAGCCACGTGACCACTGAGCACTGAGGAATAACTTTGACAGGAAAAAGACACCACAGAACGTAAAAACACTTAAATTCACTAGTCATGCTCGAACCCAATTTTTTCCTAAGGATGAAAATTTTTTCAAACAAAACTATGTGGATCATGGTTTTGAGCATGTTTTGACCATGTATTTGGATTTTTCAAAGGCATAAAGATATAAATTGATCATTTTCGAGATTCCATGGTGAGGGAAAAATAGAAAAAATGAAAAAGCCATGCAAATAAGAGGAAAACTAGGGCAAAATGGTGAAGGTCAAAATGAACACCAACATCAGCTCTAACTTGGGGATGGGCACTTCCTATGAGTGCCACAAGAACAAAAGTAGACCAACTCCCAAAAATATCCATTAGGGAAATGAAGTCATCATGCAGAGCAGGGAAAGAAAGCCACCATAAAAAAGAACAGATAAACCAATAAAAATAGGTCATCGAGGACAAGAAAAGCAAAAACATGAAAGATAGGAAACAAATAATTAACTATACATTGTACACAAAATATTTATGCCTTGACTCGGGGGATATATCCAAGAAATGCTTCAAATTCCTTCCATTAACATGTAACTCTTCGAGTAATTCACCATTTAAGTCCTTGAGGAAGAAGGTATGCTCCCCAAGTCTCGATGTCAATAGAGTAAGGGCCCATCCAAATGAGTCAAATTTTCCATGCTTGCCCTTATCCTCATGTCTATTGTCCCATAGTAGCACAAGATAACCAAAATTGAAAGCTCCAGGAGTGAATTTCTTGTCAAATAACTTCTTTAGTTTCTCTCTAATTTTACATGCCTCTAGTGAGATGCCCTCCTCTCTTCATCAAGCTCAACAATTTGGTTAATGCAAGCATCATAAGGACCTATCTCTTGATCTTCCAGGTTGTTACATAAACTAATGTGAAGACAGTCACATATGAAGGGGTAGCATGACTTGAGTTCTTTATACCAACTCAAATGTATTCTTTCTAGTGACCCTCTTGATACTGATCCTATCTTCCCAAAAAACAAACTTCAACTATTCACCCCACTTTATCTTGTTCTTGTTCCAACATTCTTCCTCGATGATCTTCAACAAATTTTTATTCTTTGGACTCATCTTGTCCATTATTGGGGTTGTATTTGAGGCATACGTCAAGTTGATCCCATACTCCTTGCACATTACTACAAAGGTTTAGCTCTAAAGCTCATGGCATTGTCACCAATAATCTTGACCGGCACCCCAACCATGCGAGATGATGTTGTTTAGCAATAAAAGTCTATGACAACTTGGTGTGTTACCTTCTTAGTGGGGATTTCCTCCACCCACTTAGTAAAATAATCAGGTTATTTACAAGAATCCACCTATGGCCAACACTTGAAGGGTCTGAAATCTCACCAATGAAATCCATTTCCCATTGCTTGAATGGGGCTTCAATTGATACAGTGGCAAAGGAACTCGAGCACTGAAGCTTTCGATCTTCTAGAGAAGCTTTCAGGATCTTGTGTGGCTATGACTCTTGTAATTAAAGTTGCCCCCACAAACTCCTCCATGGAGATTAGTTATTATCTTGGGGGATTCTTCCTCAATAATGCACCTTAAGAGGACTCCCTCTAGGTTCTTCCGAAGCTAAGCCATAATCGTGATGACATATTTTTGGGAGGCCAACTTAAGGGCCCTCTTCTGGTTCTTACTCAAATGCTCAGGGAAGTTTAGGTATCTAAGATAAAAAATTACATTTTATCTACCACTCATAATTCATCAATAGTTTGCAACATTACCCTTTCTTCTTCTACCTCATTTTTCTCAATAAATTACTCTCTACCATAAGCTTAGCTTGAGCCCAAACATCTTACCAACTTTGTGGTTTGGATGTCCATATCATATTCTTGAAATTTTTCACCCACATGCATCTTTTTCTTGAGACTTGCATCTCGATAAGATGTCCTTCACCATTGTGTTGGGAACATAAGAAACAACTTTAGAACTTAGAATATAAGGTCTATAAACCTTTGTTTTTTTACTAAGGCAAATGCCTACTTTTCCATGATAGTGTACTTAAACTCAACCCCTATAAGGCTTTACTTGAAAAAGCAATAGGACACTCACTCGTCATCATCCTTCTCGTAGTAGGATGTGAAGCAATAGTGTTCTCTTGAAGCGAAGGAAAATAGTTGGAAAGGCTTCTTATAATCTGGAGCTGCTAGAGCAGTGCATGCTTGATGCCTCTCTTAATCCCATTGAAATCTTGGATGGCAACCTCCTCCCACTTGATGACCTGGTCCTTCTTCAATATGGAAGTGATTGGAATGGTCAACTCAACAAAATTTGGTATGAATCTTCTATTAAAGTTTATTTGCCCAAAGAAGGACTAAATTCCTTTCTTGGTTCTTAGAATTGGGACTTTGCTTATGGCCTCTAATTTTTATCGATCAATCATCATTCCTTCTTGTGACACTATATGACCAAGAAAATTTTCCTTCTGCATTCCAAAATGGCACTTCTTTGGATTAAGTGAGATGCCATACTTTCTACATCTTATTAGCATCTTCTCCAAGTGCAACAGGTGATCACCTCTCTTTCTAGAAAATATAGTTACATCATCGTGATAAACTTCAATAAACTTTTTATGTAAATGAAAAATGAAATCCATTGCTCTTTTAAATGTGGCTCCAACATTCATCGGACCAAAGAGCATCCTAAAATAGACATAGGTCCCCAAGGAGTAGTAAAGGCTATTTTGATCCTTTCTTATTCCTTCACCACAACTTGGTTGTAACCAAAGAACCCATCCAAGGTGGAGAGTAATTCGAACCAATCACTAACTGTAGCATGTTTTCCATAGTTGGTAAAGGATAATTATCCTTCATAGATGCTTTATTCAGATTCCTGAAATCCACACACAGCCTGATGTCACCATTCTTCTTTCTGACTGGTACTAGGTTTGCAACCCAAGAAGAATACCTTGTGGGTTCGATAATCCCTCCATCCATCAGTTTCTTCAACTCCTCTTACATCTTAAGAGATAGGAGGGATTGATGGGCCTCTATTTCTGCCTGAATGGCTTTGCATTAGATTCCAAGGGAATCTCATGTTTAAACAGATCCTCTCGTGTGTGCCTTTAGCTCGAATAAGTCCAAGCCATGCAATATTTATATTTTTTTATCAATAGGATGTAGGATTGCTTCTCCTCCTTACTAAGATTGTTGCCTAACCAATTAATCCTTGGTTTCACCTTTGTGCCAAGTCATGCTCCTCAATATCCCTTGAGGCTGCCATGCATCTATTAATAATGCGATCAACATTATCAAAATTGGACTCAAGAGAAACCAATCCTCTAGAAATGGTGTTGGTTCTTAAGCGGAGGATTCCTTGCCAAATAATGTTTCTTTTCCTTCTATTGTGCACACCATTGGCTACAAATCAATGCATTGATAAGTAAACTCTCCCTATTCTATAGAAATCTTCCGATTTGAGCATCATCATCAAATATTTGCCAATGCTTAATGTTATCATGGATAAAAGGTCTAGTCAATACCTTAACCTCATATTCACAATATGGCGACATTGTACAACTATCAAAATAATACCCCAACACTACAAGCTTGTCTACCAAGTCATTGAATTTCATATCATGATGCACCATGTTGAATGAATCAAACATCTCAATGAAGTCCCAAACCGCATGTTTGGACTGTTTCATTTGCTGATTTTTGTGGCATACAATTTTCTAACTTGTTTTACAATTAGTTTTGAGTCTCCTTTGACAATGATGTCCTTGACACCATATTTCCAAGCTATTCTTAGACCCAACAACAATTCTCATACTCAACAATGTTGTTGGTGCATTCAAAGTTTAGTTTGAAGGAGAAAACAAATATTTCCTGACGAGGAGAAAGTAGAACAACACCAACAGCATTCCCAAACTTAGAGCAAGCTCCATCAAACAACGATTCCAAGGAAAGTATCTATTTAAGACACTTTCCTTCTTCAATTTTGTGCTCCTTTCCATCAAAGAAACCCTACAAAGTTTTCTGCATCAATACTTGTGTACAATACCTCATAGGATGCATTGTTGGGATCCTCAATAAGGTGTAACATTTTCTTTTCCCCATACAACTTAACAAGGCTACCGTTAACTAGAATGGTGGCATAGGACATGTCCATTTGGACACTTCCACCAACACTAGTAGCCCATTTTCTAGATAATATCATACCCCATTTGGCTGGGTAGTCAATAATAACTACATCGAACTTCAAATTCCTACTTGGATAGGCTATAAGTTGTACCACTAGACCCTTCACACACCCCACCATTGGCACCTCTCTAGAGTTCATAATAGTACACTTCCTATAGGCTACTATCACTTTGATGTTTAGCTCATTCATGACTTCCAGAGACATGACATTACATGATGCCACTGAGTCAAACATGTAGTTATGCAATAGTCTGTCCTTAATGATTAAAGTGGTGAAGAACAGATCCACATTCATCTAAGATTCCACCAAGGATGTCCCCAAGTAAACCTTAGGTGGTTCATCTAGATCTTCTGATGTTGGTGATGCTTCTGATTCTTTAATGAAAAGTGGGGTCTCAACAATGTTTATATTTCGGCCTACGACATTCTTCTCTTTTTTCAATCCCAAGTATTCAAATGCTCTCTTTTTGTGCTCAAGAATCCTAAGAAACTCAACAATTGGAATAGAGAATTTTATTTGACTTAGGACTTGAGCAATATCATATGGGGTATTCCTTGACAAGGTAGCACTAGAAGGGAAGCCAATAAACTTAGTAGGTGGTATAAGATTTTTGACAACTTGGGCATGATAAGGGGTATGATTTTTTGTTTTGAAATGCAAATTTTTAGCAGGTGCATCTTTCCTAGGAGCCTCTTTAGGAATGTTTGAAAGTAAGGGATATTTTGGCTTGGCTTGAGGCCCTACCCCTTTGATAGCCTTACTTCTTATATTATATTCCTTCTCTTGAGTGACAACAACATTCATCAGTAATTTTCTATCTTCCTAAGAGGGGATGCCTCCATCATACTTATTTATCATTAAAGCCCTTAAATATTCAAAGTCATTATTGGGAAATTCAAAAGCTTGTACAACATCTACTTCTAAATTATGAGAGGGAGGAAGAATAGTCACCCTATGAATGTAATTTCAAAAAGTGGTAGCATTCCGGACACATATCACCTTAGTTGAAGTTGCCCCTTGAGCCCGGGCACTTATATCCTAACTATTTTAGGTTGTTCCTTTCAAAAAAGGTAAGAGAACGTATTTTATAACCCATGTTATTTGAAAGGAGATACAAGTACTCTTATTTTGCACAAATTTTGTAGAGAATACCTTGGGGAAAATATGATCAACACACCGGATCCGACTCTCACGAGTTTTCACTTTAGGATCATGGCTCGAGATACTTTCACAAGGAAAAGGTTACTAAAGAAATTTGAGACCCTCATCTATCCCGCATGCTTTGGCAAATGGATTTTGGTCTTATGTGGGTATACAAAGAGAAGAACACTAGTAGTATGGATGGGATTGGATGTTTTAAATAGATTTTGGTGGGAGGAGATAGGATGAACTTGACTCACTAGATCCTTGAGAGGTTATGCAAAATGGAAAGATTCACCCAACAAAATGCCACAAAAGATAGAAATGTTTCTTCAACTAGACTATGTGCCCGAATGGAAGCCCAGTTAGAACTCTTTCACACAATATATGGGATTCTATCGCAAAGGCTCAGTCATAAAACCCAATAAAGTAAAAACATTCAAATCAAACCATGCTTGAGGTACACCCAGAGAGGTTTACAGATAATCTCTATCAAGAAAATGAAAGAGAAGTGATTTTAAATCATTTATCTCAATTACAAATGCCACTAAACTATCACAAGGACTAATACCTATGTTATTGGACTGGATTTTGATACAAGATTGCAATAGAAATAATAAAAACTACTTGCATGCATTCAAAGATGAAATAAATACACTTTACTCAAGATTAACATAGAATAACTCAAGTTTGATCAAATTTATTAGCAAGGGAAAGTTTCCAGAACAATCTCAAAGCTTTTCAATGGTTGTACACTTGCAACCACCTTGACACGATTGAATCTGATACAAAGAGAGATATACAGGCTTCTTAGATGGCTTCTCAAAAGGGATGGGCTCTGTCAAGCTTTTTCTACTAGAAAAATCAATCTATGACTTTTCCAAAACTCCCAACCATTTGCATGAAAAATTTGTGCCATTTATAACATTTACAACAGAGCCCCTTCTCCCCAAAAGACAAAAACATTTAATGTACCATTGTTCACCATGATTCTTTCGTGATTCTCATAATCATATCTACAAAAAGTATCAAGGTGCTCGAGGGGGTATATTTCATCGAATGCCTCCCGCATTCAACTCCTTACTCTTTTATATCACTCTTTCTTAATTTTTCCAACCACTTTCACCCTAATCTGTCAAATCTAGCTCCTTGCGTGCTTGGGAGAAGAAAAATAAAAATCCGATCGGGCACAAAAGTCGATGATTTTAATGGTGAAAGACATCTTCCATATCTTCCCACCAAACTTCAGATATCAACATTAACTTCCTTCTCTCGTTTGGCGTGTAGAAAAAACCAAGAAATCACGAAAACTCACAATTCTAGGCGTGTTTCAGAAAAATGGGGGGAAAATCAGATTCCAGACTCTTAGCTGCCGTTGATCTTTACTTTGAATTTGGGTCGTCCATGTGGAAGATTCAAACCTTATAAACATACCGGAGGGCTTCCCTTGACTTTTTACAACTTTTTGGAAGAAAGGAAAAATTTCACATTTTTCTCCGCATCTTCACCCTTTGGAAATGATCCTAACACATGTCCTAAAGTGGGCCCCAACAAAACCACAGAGCTAAATTATGACCTTTCAATCCTTTTTGGAAAAGCGAAAATTTTCCAAGTTTTCCCCGTAGCTCCACCCTTGAAAAAATGGGCCTGACACGTGTCCAAATATGATTGCAGCGGCAACCGCTCTTCCCGTTTTACTTTTGACCCTTTTTTTGCCAAATGGATTTTTTTCCAAATTTCCCCCAAAAGTCCGCACCCTGCCATTGACCGGAGCAAGCATTGACCCTTCCTTTACCGGACTTGTGGGCCATTTTGATGTTTTTAGCCATTTGCATGTTCAAGGGGAAAAAATCCAAATTTCCCCCGATGGTCTACCTCCCTGTCCCTTTGACTTTTCAACCTACCACATGTCATCATGGACACACCTTGAGATGGTCCCAAAATTTTGATATTTTGAACGAGTGCGGACTCACCACGTGTCCTACTCTGGGTAAGTTTGTCTGAATGCTTGAAGCTCAGTGGAAGGTGCCACGTGTCATGCTCCAAGGCAGTCTCCTTTGGCCGTTGAAAATTTGAAGTAAAAAATGCAAAGTGAGTAGAGGCATCCATGTGTCAATATGGTGCTCCTTGAGATAATCCCCAAAAGATGAGACCTTGATCGAGCGCGGGCTCACCACGTGTCCTCCTGTGGGGTCAAAGTGAAACCTTTTCCCTACCTCTTAAATTTGCTCCAATCGATTTTCTGATGGATGGGTGAGTTCAAACTTTTATCAAAGTAGCCAAAAGAATAAGTTCAAAAAAAGACCCGTCACGTCCCATCCAATTAGAAGAATCCATGTATCCACCTAAAGAACTAATTAGACATGAGTGGGGCCACGGGACCAAAGTTGCCTTTTCACCAAAAAGAAAAAAGTGATAAGCTAAAGCATTCACCCGCTGCCCCCTAACCAGCCAAAGGAAGCTATTTGACCATTGAGCACCGAGGAATAACTTTGAAAGGAAAAAGACATCCATCAAACTGTCAAAAACACAAAAATTCACAAGTCATGCTCGAACTGATTGTTTGCTAAGGATGAGTTTTTTTGAAGCAAAACTATGTGGATCATTGTTTCGAGCATCTTTTGACCATGGATTTGGATTTTTCAAAGGCATACAAATATAAATCGATCATTTTGAGTTTCCATGGTCGAGGGAAAAATAGAAAAAATGGAATATCCCGCATGAATAAGAGGAAAACTAGGGCAAAATGGTGAGAGGTCAAAATGAGAATGAACACAATCTAGAGAGGAAAATTTTGGAGCTTTCAATTTTTTTATGTGTTGTAAATATTTTCTTAATTATTAGTTCATGTCTTCAAACTTAGATAGTAATATATTTCTTAGTCAAATTTATAGGATAATAGAATGTGCTATGATGATCATATTTTCAATAATGAATATTTTTACACTTTTTTTTTTATGTCTTGTAGTCTTGCAATTTTGGTGGTTTAGGGATGTTTACAAGTGAATATTATTGTATTTCATGTGGAATCTAATTATCTATAAAAATAATTAAGTTGGTTAACCTTTATTATATACTATGTAAATGAATTGTGGTTATTTATTTAGTTGATGTATAATTTTTGTTCCTCTTGTGTTTATACATCGTTAGGATGATTGCATAGAGTGTACAAAGAACTTAGTTGATAGTAATTCTAGTTTTCTCTAGTTTTTTTGATTTGAATGAGATGAAAGGTGTTTGAAATATTTAAAAGATGAAGGAGAGTCTATTATTCTTTTCTACAATACCCTTCTTTCTGTTGAAGTTTCTCTTATAAAGTTTCACATGATTTACAACAATTGTAAATACCCAATAGGTTGAACCTCAATCCAAATTAGGATTCCCAAATCTATGGTCTAATAATAAGAATGCCTATCTAGATAAAATAAAATTTCAAAATAACAATTATAATTAATCGTCTTCCTTGACACACTAGTTACTCCGTAATTTGACAATAGTCTATATATAACCCAATGAAGTTATATGTCCTAGAGTAATCGATACCTTGATTCCAAACATTAATATATGGTTTAACATGATAGGGGAATTATTAAACCCATTTCTTCCTATTTGAGAAGTTGTCTATTAGTTTTTACAAACAACTTATAAAAATATTGTAAGTTATTTTTTTATATGGGATGATTAATCATATATTTGTAAATTTTGGTGTGTGTATGTTTGTTGAAAGTTTAAATAAATAGTAAAACCTAAATTTATTCTCTCGCATCTTTTTACCTTCAAATTAAACGTTTAAAAGTTAACAAATAAAATGTATCTATTTTTCTATTAAGGGTAAAGGTTTTTCGATCGGGAACCTACCTAAGATTACAAAAGGCTTGAAAGAACAAATAAAATAATTACAAACAAAAGAAAAAATGAGATAGTTTCCCAAAGTGAAAGAGTCAACTAGGTAAAAATATGTATTCTTAAGAGTAATTTTTTTTATTGTTGTTCATTGTTTTCCCCCTTTTGAATCATCCTAAACATGAAGAATAACCTCAATAGCTTCTATCAACACATAAGTTCTCTTTTTGTAGGAAGAAGAGGAGGGATGTTTTTCTACCCATATTACATCCTACTAGATCAACAATTTTATTTGTCTAAACTTTAGTATTCTCTTTGTTGCATGTAGTAGGAATTTGAGAAAGATGAGTTTTCGGGACTAATTCAGCCACATCATCCAAATATGCTTTTGAATCTAAATACTTGTTAGTATAAAATACCAACTATTATGAGAGGGTGTTCTTCCACAAATTTTCTCTCTCTTTATTAGGCTTTTCCATCCCACAATCAATAGTAGTATGGCCTAATGTGAAACACCTTCTACATCTAAAAGGTAAACCTTTATAGTCTAATGGATGAGACCATGTTTTGTTTTTCACTTTAAGTTCAATTTTACAGGAATTTTATTTTAAGTGTCGAGTTCAACAAGGATCCTGGCATAGGTTGTTTGGGTGAAGTTAGTGGTTTAGGAGTCAATATGAAGAATATTTCCCAAAAAATTTCCAATTGAGATAAAAAAATCACATATCCAAATTGCAGAGGTAAATGGGGCAGCTGATCCAGAATGGTTTTCAAGAGAAATATTTTGTGAATGGATTGAAAGAGGGGAACCAAGGTTTTAAGACTACGTATCATAATTGAAAAACCTAGAGTTTACCTGCTATGGTATCTTTATGAGCTAATGAAGAAAAAATAAAATGAAATTCCCTTCGTGTAAGGATAATGATCTAACCTTCTGGCAAGGAGAGGGATCCAATATTTGGAAATCCATTCAGTTAGGGCTGGTAGGTTGGGTCATAGATCGTTGAATCTGCAGATCAATGTATGCTCTTGACAGTAGCGTTCACACTTTATGACTTCATCTCCAAAAGTGATGTAGGGGTAGTGTTAGCAAGGGCCATGGGGACCTCTTACTTTGTAATGTGTCTCTGAAAGAGCACCCAATAGTCTCACCAACCAAGCCAACATTTTGAAATCACAAACTAGACCCAGGAGAAGGTGAGGCATAAGGATATAGATGAAATAAATTACTGGAAAAAATAACAAGGGTGCAGCCACTACCTCCCACAATCTGATCCTTCAGAGCTGAGGTCAAAAACAAAGCATAATGAGGAAGGGTCAGCACATCCAGGCCGATCTTCCTGAAAAGCACACAATCCTTTATAAACCCACGAGAAGTGAACATCACTGCCACCTCTGAAAGGGGAGAGATACCATAAAACTACCATGGGAGGTCCACCACTACGGAGGGAGCAGAAAAAGTGCCTTCACCTATGCTCTTGGGTGCTCCATTCACACTACGGTCCTCAAGGATAGAGCCGATAGTCTAGGACTTTGTGCTCATGCAGATGCCCAATGCAAATGAGTTAGGGTTCGTGGAATCTTTGTTAGGTCAAATCGAGCGAGGAGCATTAGCATTTTCCATACATCGTTCACAAAAAGACCCCGTAACAGAGTTGCTAAGCACGCCACCATCTCCACCAGCAGAAGGCACAAGATTAGGAATCCCATTATGCTTAGGGTTCGAGGAAGGTTCACATAAGGTCTCGTCATCATTCATTTGTTTATGCCTTTTGAATAAACAATATCTCTTATATGAAAAGAAAATTACATTAATTTGTATGATAAATATATATTCTATGAAACTAATATTGAGCACTTTTGTTTAGGTTATAAATTATATCTTCCCTTGTTTAAGTGACCAAGTTAATTACTTTTATCTTATAGTGTTTTGATATATTAATGTATGTGTGTGTGTGTGTGTGTGTGCACATGTGTACATGTGCATGTGTGCCATAATGGAATGAAATACACATCCTTTGAAAATATATGTCTTACAACTGAATTTAATTATCCATTTTTAAGGAAACGAAAATTATATGAGTAAATCAAACATAAACTATGTCATGAGTGAGAGTATAAAAATATGTATGTTTATTTATGTATAAATACATACATGTACACAGACACAAATATATAGTGGTGTGTATATATCCATACATATATGTGTGTGTTTATACAGAGACACACACACAGAGAGATATATATATGTGTGTGTGTGTGTGTGTGTGAAAAAGACATATATGTGTACATTCATCTATATAGATAGACACAAATTCATATACATATACATAGTAACATATAGATAGATACATATATATATATATATATATATATATATATATATATATATATATATATATATATATACATACACACAAAGAAACACAACCACACACATGCATGTATGTGTGTTTACGTATATAGAGACATGTGTGTGTGAGTGCACGCATGTGTTGCCATGTATATGTAGATGTATTTATATATGCAAACACATACACATACACACACATGTAAACATGCATGCATATCCATCTCTATGTGTGTGTGTGTACTTCAAATTATATGACTAATATATATTATATGAGAAATAATTTTGAGTTCTTTCTCTTAGGTAATAAATTATCTACTCCCTTGTTTAAGTGATCAAGTTAATAACATTTTTCTTTACTTTGTTGATATATTGATATACTTCTATGTATATATATGTGTGTGTTTACATTGTATTGTTTGAGTCTGAAAAATTACTACTTTAAATATCAATACATTAATAAGCAATAATATTATACATTCTTTTTTTACTAACATCATTACATATAATCAGGTGAACAAAAATTAAGTGATTTTCCAGGTGTGGACCAATTTGATTTTGTATCATCTCCTTATTGGAGATTGTTGTATTTTTATAAGTTGTAACCAGGATGATTGATGTTATTCTTGTAAATGTATGCATGTGCCATTCTAGCAAAATTTGAAATAATTAATGAAATTTACATTTATTTTATCTCTTCCTCTTCACATTAAAAATAAATCTTTAAAAAATTCAAATATTACTTTTCTTTTACTTAAAAAGTAGGAAATATTATGATGGATTAACGGTATTATATGGGGACTAAATTGATTAAGGTTGATATTTATATCTTCCATTTTTAAGTGATTGATATAGTTAACTTTATGTTAGTTTGCATTGATATATTGGTTTGTGTGTGTGTGTGTGTGTGTGTGTGTGTAAGACTATTTTTATGTGCACATTCATGTGTGTATATACATGTTCATATGTGTGTGTGTGTGTGTGTGTGTGTGCGCGCGTGTGTGTGTGTATAATGTAAACAAAATGGAAAATAATATATAGGATGTAAGGGTTAATTACAATGATAAAACAATATAATGAAGTATATAAAAAAATAGGACATAATGACTTAGATGTAAAGAGTGGCATAGAAGAAATGTGTATATAAAAACTAGGAAAATAGGTTGTTTTCAACATGGATAATATTTTTCTTAGATTGGAACTAGAAAATGGGATGGTGTTGGATCATACCACGGTTCTACGGTTTTAAATTGATTCTAAACACATGAATAGTTTTACTATCCTTGGCTCTTCTACATTAACCTTATATAGTGTTTTTTTCACTATGCTTCACTAAAAATATGTTTAAATCCATTCTTATCTTCTTTTCATAGCCTAGAGTCACTTATAACAAGGTAGAAACCTAGATACCTAATATTCCTTTATTAAAAATATTAGATTAAGAAAGATAATTTTTTGTATGGTGAGCATGGAATATAGTTTGTTATCGATCCTTGTTGAAGAAATCTAGGTGGTACACCACATGCTCTCAAGCAGATCACTCATCTAGTTATCCTACATACATGTAAAATTTTGAGAGTGATTGAAGTGCAACGCTTATGAGTTCCTTTATGTATTTTTACATAACTATAGTACAGTTTAAGTATAAATTTTATAACATAGCTAATGAAATAGTAATTTGATGTAGTTTTCTTTAACTTCTATAATAATTTTTTTCCCTTAAGAACATTTTAAAATTCTTGGAGTGAATTTTCTATTTCTTAGACATGGGTATAGTACCTTTACATGCTTGGAAATGAAGGGAGGTCGTATTCAATTTTTCACTTGGTTTGGTGCTTCATACATACATAGTAGTTGATTCTCTAAATGATGTACAACTAATTTAGGAATACTTAAGATAACCATTAGTACATTTTTATTTATATTTTTATAGGAGATAACCAAAACATGGGAGTAATAAAGTGATATTTACTTGATTATATGGCCTTATATAGGTCAAATATTATGATAAATCTAACCCTAGTATTATCATATCATGAAATAAAGAAATAAAATCTGAAATCAAAGTTTGATTATGAAAATTTTCATGACATTACAAGTCATCCAAGACCATACAATGTATCATGACTAGTGTACTATTTTGTACTTTTAGTAATCTAGTGATGCGAAATAAAAAAGTTCTTATATGATACATAGAGATGATTTAATACTTTTCTACACTAGTTGTTCTTGATATAATGTATATTATAATGTATAGATGAGTAAGTCAATAAACTATTGGGGATACTTGTCCTAATTAAATGTTTAATATGAGCATTTTTATTTATAAAGGAACATAACAAAACTTATCATTGACAAAAGATAAGTTACAAAATTATAGTGTCCATGTTTCCCCCTTTAAATGTGTTGATATATTTATATACTTGTATGGATGTATATATATGTATATATGTGTTTAAAGTGTATTGCTTTAGTATGAATAATTAATCCTTTAAAAATAAATACGTTCTACACAACATATTTTTTCTATTCTTATCATGAATCACCGAGAATACTATCTCATTTTCTAATAAATCAATTCGTTCTTAGCTCCATATAAAAACATAATTTAAATGGGTGATTTTAAGTGGTTATGACATATACTTCCATTATTAGTTATTTGAATAAATTTGAAGCATTTTTCACTACAATTCATTACATATTCATATGTATGTAATTATTGTTGGTGCTCAGATTTGTTTCACCCCATTTGCCATTATTTTCCTTTGATCTACATGTTTTGAAACATTTTGTCTCTCGATGTGGATGTTCTGAAAGCTTCTACCTCCATTTTAAATGCTTTTAATTGTTTTCAAAATCCATTGTCATGTCCCTCCTTGAAGGAGTCTCTGAGTTTTCCCTATTTTTGCCCTAATTTCTTCAAAATCCATGGGCCTTGCCATTTTCCCTATCTTTCCCGATCATGGAAGCTCGAGAATGATCAATTTACATTTGTATGCCTTTGAAAATCCAAACCCATGGTCGAAGTATGCTTGGAACCATGATTCACTTGGTTTTTTCCAAAAATTTCATCCTGGCAAAAAAATTGGGTTATGGGTGAGAATAGTGAATTTCTATGTTTTTGATGGTCTAAAGCGGTGTCGTTTTCCTATCCAAATTATTCCTCATAATTCGGTGGTCACATGGATTCTTTTGGCTGGCCGGGATGGCGGAAAATGATTTAACTTATCATTTTTTCTTTTTTGTCAAAAGGGAAAACTTGGTCCCGTGGCTCTACTCAATTCCGATCGATTGGTTCTTTTAGTTCTTACATGGCTTCTATTAATTAGATGGGGCATGGCGGGTTTGTTTTTGAACTTGTTCCTTTTGGATCCTTTGGAAAAAAAATTGAACTCGCCCACAACCCTATCGGGATCTGATTAAAGTAGATCTAAATTGGTGGGAAAATTTTCTTATTTTCACCCCGAGGGTGTCCATGTGTTCATTTTTTATTTAATTATAGCCAAGGGTACTCCTAAAATTTTTGGAAAGTCTTAACCGAAAAATTGTCCACGTGGAGGAACGATGCTCATTTGAAGATTTGCTTTTTGGTTTGGCCTTGGAGTTGCGCCAGGAGGACACATGGAGGTTTCTCGCTACTTTTCCCATACTTAGACAAATTTTTATGCAGGCTGGTACATTTGAGGAATAGGGACATGTGGCAGACCACACTTGTTTAGGATCTCTGCTTTGGGTCTCTATTATTTACACCATGAAGACACGTGAAGGCCATTGGGTTTCCCATACTTAGTCTTTTTCATAAGGTTTTCGAGGCTTAGGACACTTGGTGAGCTCGAGCTCATTCAAGGTTTCAAATTTTGGGCACCAACTCAAGGTGCGCCACCGTGATGATGCATGGCGCTTTAAAATTCAAAGGCGGGGAAGAGGGCCATCGGGGGGCAACTTGGATTTTTTTCCTCTTAGGGATTAAAGTATCAAAATGGCCCACAAGCCTACAACAGGGGAGGTCAAAGTTGGCTCTAAAAGGTCAAAGGCCGTGGAAGCGGACCATTGGGGGAAACTTGGATTTTTTTTCCCCTTTCGAAAAAGGATTAAAACATCCAAATGGCCTATAGACCCTACAGAGTATAGTCCTAAAGTTTTTTCCCCACAACGGCGAGAGTGCGGAGTTCACGGGGAAACTTGGAAAATTTTCCCTTTTTCCAAAAAAGAGGTGAAATGGCATAATTTGGCCACATGCGGTTCCTTTGGGGCTCACCTTAGGACACATGTCAAGATCATTTCTTGAGGATGAAGGTGTGAGAAAAATGTGAAAATTTTACATTTTTCAAAAAATTGTAAAAGGTAAAAAGGTAACCCACAGTGCTCGCTCTGAAATGGATCTCGCCACATGGATGTTCCAAATTCAAAATAGAAATCAATGGCAGTTGTGTATCTGAATCTAATTTTTCCACAATTTTAACTCCAAAGCTCCTGGGGATGCGTATTATGATGCTTTTTTATCATTTCTCTCGAGTCTCTTACACGAAATGAAGAGGAACATTAATCTAGTATCATTATTACTGGGAAAGCTCTGTAAACATCTCTCACCATTAATGTGTAATCTGACTATCGGGTTGTCCCGATTTTTCTCTCTTGGCATGCAAAATAAATATTGATATCTTCATTGGGTGAGGAAAATCTAGGGACGTCTTTACCATTAAACATAAGACCTGAAATTTGGGGCTCGATCTAATCTTCCATGTATTCTTCCTGGCATGCAAAGAACTAGATTAAATAGAATAGGGGTAGAAGTGGTTGGTGAATAAAGGGAGAAGTGATCCACTAGAGGAAGGAGTTTATTTTGGGAGATATTCAAAGATATCTACCCCTAGAACACCGACAAATTTTTACGAGATCTTATCCTAGGAACCACGGTTGAGATCATGGCAAGCCACTAGTTTACTCAATGGATCTATTTTGGGGGAAATGTTATAAATAGCACAAATTTATCATGTAAATGGTTGGAGTGTGAGGGGTTGGGATCAATTTTCCTAATAGAAAAAATGTTTGATAGAGCCCATCCTTTTTGAGAAGTTGATTGAGAAACCCGTATATCACTTTTGTATTGAACTTGATCATGTCAAGGTGGTTGTGAGTGTACATCCATTAAAAGCTTTGAGCTTGTTCTAGAAACTTTCCCCGCTGATAAATTTAATCAAACTCAAGTTACTATGTGTGAATCTTATGCAAAATGTGTGGCTTTACTTTTGAATGTCTCGCAAATGGTTGTTCTTGTTCTTGTTGCAATCACGTGTCAAAATCTTTCTCAATCAAACAAGTCTCAATCCTTGTGATAGTCTAGTGTCATCTGTAATTTTATTTCTTAGAAGATCTTTCATCTAGGGAGTGAAATAAATGATTTAAAATCACTTTTCTCTCATCTCGCTGATGATATTGTCTATAAGCCTCTTGGTGTACCTCGGGCGTGATTGGGCTCAAATATTGATGTTTTGTTGGATTTTCCAACTCAAGCCTTCGTGTTAGAATCTCGAGATTGTAGAGAAAAAGTGCTAATTTTGGCCTCCATTGAAGCACATATTTTTGTTAAAGAAAGATTTTAGCAGCTACTCTGTGGCATTCTCGATGGTTTAGTTTTCCATTTTGTAAAATTCTCAAAGATTAGGTATAATCAACTTTATCCTACTTCACCTCCAACCAAATTCACTCAAAACAACTAATCCTACCAATACTACCCCTATTTGTCATGTGTGTATACAAATGCACAACTTTTAGTACCTAAACATGTAGAAACAATCAGGATTCCAAATGTCTTTAGTAGCCCGAACCTTTCCTAGAGAATATCTCCACTATCTAGAGTGACAACTTGTGAGAATTAGATTTGTTGCATTGATCATATTTTCTTCAAGGCCTCCTTCACAACTTCATTAGGAAGGATATCTCAATCTCCTCCATAAACAACAGGCTACAAAAGGGTTAGCTTACCTTGGTTGAAAGGCACAACCTAAAATAGTGAGGATAGATAAAATCCTCTTGAGGGTGCTATCCATTTCTCCACATCCGAGTGATTAAGGGCCGCTTAGATCCCATCCCTAGCTAAAAATGACTCATCATGATCTATTTGTCTCTAAGCTCCTCAAATAAACCTCGCGATGCTCCCCATAATTTGAAGGAGAATCAATTCGGGTACCAACACCTTCTCGGGGCCATTGCAAGGGGTCTTGGCTCACTCATTTAACACCCAACTTGTGTATCGCATCGTTTCTGGGACTACTATGCAATTACCATTTCCATGCATTTTTATTTAATTCCATATTCCACACATTGTGATTGTAGTTCATATTCAAACCATGGGTTGATAGACATTTAAGCCACTTCAACAATGACACCCAACATCATATTTAGGTCATTTTCACAACTAAGGTGAAATTCCTTAGTGGTGACTCCCTATTGATTTGATTCTTGGACAAGATTTTAGTGTCTTAACCTCTAACTCGAGCAAGTGAGATTTGTCACTAATCTTAGCAAAGATGGAAGGAAGAAGTTCTTTCTTCAAGATTTTAATAGATCTAGGGATCTTGCTAGGAAATTATTTCCAAGCTAGGAAAAAATATTTGCAAATTGTAGAAGGAAGAAAATCTTGGAGAGTTGTTGGAGATCATCTCGAGTGAGACAAGAAAATGGATCTCTATTAATGAAAGTGATCAACCTATCATTGAAGATTACAGCTTCAAGTTCTTCGAATCGATCGTAGCCTCTTTGTGGAGCTGAATTCTCCAACTTGAGAGGGGCCTTCATTTCATTTTTAAAAGTTTGTTTCTCACTCTACCTTTTTCTTTTCAAAAGCTAATAGGGTTTTCCAGAGAAAACAAGTCGTATAGGGATATCCGTTTTGAAAGTTATACCCTCTATGTTTCAAAGACCCTATGATCCTCACCAATTTGTCACCCCTCTCAGGGTCACCTCCTCAAAACAACATGGCCCTGCCCCACCCAGACCTCCATTTATTGTAAACACCTTTGGTCCTATAAATTTTACAGAATGGCTAGTTATCCAAATGTAGTTCCACAAGATGTAAGGAATAGATTACCAAAGTTCCAAGGAAAATACGCTATAGTGGTGATTAACATCTAAAGATTTTTACCAATATGATGGAATACTTTGAGATTGAACATGAAGATGTGTATATCACACTGTTTATCCATACTTTAGAGGAAGATGCCAGGGACTGGTACAAAGCTTTTCTAGATAACTCCATTGACTCCTAGAATGAGATGAACAATGCATTTAGATTGCAATATGGTGATAGAACTGACCCTAGGTTTCTTCTATCAAAATTTGAAAACATCGAAAGAACCCTAAAGAGTCAAGACATGATTTCAACACAAGGTTTAATAAAACCTTGATGAGATTTCCTATTAGGATAAGGCCATGTGATGAATCATGTTTGATCAAATATTCATGAATTTGATAAAAATGTCGTTTACTACTTGAGGGACAAAAACCCTGCTAATTTGAGGTAGGCATTCACCATGGCCTTGAAAATTGAGAATAACATCAAGGAAATTAGAAATCCTCTAGAAAGGGAGGGTGTAAAACTAATTAACCTATAAAAACCTCAAACAAGCAAGGCTTCTGATTTGGAAGAAGTTGTGAAGACTTTGGTAGGGGTTGTCAAAGAAATTTCCTACAAACTAGCTCGGGCTGAGAAAGGAGTTGGATAGAGCTCACAAGGTCAACACAAATAGCAAGAAGCCAAGATAGGTTCAAAATCACCGAGATATGATGATAAAGGAAAGGGACATGTGGATTTGGAAATAAATAGTCCTAGACCGAGAGAAGACAAAGTGGTATTTGATCCTTTGGCTATCGTAGTTGCTTGTAGTGGAGGAGATAGATGTCATTGATTGGTGTGATAGATGTTTCATGCCCCATGCTCCATGTGAGGAAGATCAGTAAGAAGAAGAAGCTGAAGAAGTTGATGATAATGATGATGATGTTTACATGATGGGTTTCTCCATGAGCTCATAACAAGGAGCAACTTCCACTAAGGTAATAAATGCTAGAACTATTGTTAATTTTTGGGATTGCATCCACTGGGTACCTATTCTTCCTCCCTCTCATACTTTAGAAGTAGATGTTGTACAAGATTTTAAACTACCCAATAATAACTTTGAATATTTAAGGGCTTTAATGATAAAGAAATATGATGGAGGCATCCCATCCGAGGAGGAAAGGAAGTTGTTGATGAGTGTTGTTGTGGCTCAAGAGAATGAGAAAACACAAGAAGTATGTTTTCAAAGGGACAAGGCCTTAAGCCAAGCTAAAATCCCCATTATTCTCTAATATTCCTAAAGAGGCTCCTAAGAAGGATGCATCTGCTAAGGGTCTCATTGTCCCAAAAAAAATTATACCCCTCCTCATGCCGAAGCTGCCAAAATTCCTGTACCATCTAATGAGCCTGTCAACCTTCCTTCCAATGCTACCTTGCCAAAGTCTATCCCTTATGACATTTCCCAAGTCTTGAGTCAGATCAAGATATCAGTCCCAATTGCTAAGTTGCTTAGGATCCATGAGCACAAGAAGAGGGCATTGGAGTATTTTGGATTGAAAGAAGAGAAGAGTACCTCAGGAAGAAATATAAATATTATGAAGACTCCTCCAATCATTGAAGGACCGTAGAAGCACCACCGCACTAGATGAGCTAGATGAACCACTCGAGATTTATTTGGGGACATCCTTTGTAGATTATCAATTGAATTTGGATCCATTCTTCACCACTCTGATCATTAAAGATAGATTGTTACACAACTGTATGTTTGACTCGGGGCATCATGCAATGTTATGCCTCCAGAGGTCATGAATGAGATGAACATCAAAGTAACAATAGAATATGGGAAGTGTACTACCATGGATTCCATAAAGGTGCTAGTGGTGGGATGTGTGAAGGGTCTGATGGTACAAATTTCTACCTATCCAGGAAGGGACTTGAAGCTTGATGTAGTTATTGTTGATTACCCAGCCAAGTGGGGTATGTTGTTATCTAGAAAGTGGGATGCAAGTGTTGGGGGAGTGTTCAAATGGATATGTCCTATGCCACCATCCCAATTGAGGGCATCCTTGTCAAATTATATGGAGAGAAGAAGATGTTACACCTTATTGAATATCCCAACAATGCATCTTATGAAGTTTTGTACACAAGTGTTGATGCTGATAACTTTGTGGGATTTGCTGATGGAAAAGAGCACAAGATTGAGGAATGCAAATGTCTTGAACAAGTAGGCTCTCCCAGAATTTATTGTTTGATGGAGCTTGCTCCAAATTTGGGAATGGTGCTGGTGTGGTTCTGATCTCCCTAGGCCAGAAAGGTTTTCCTTTTCCTTCAAACTCAATTTTGAGTGCACTAATAACATTGCTGAGTATGAGGCACTATTGTTAGGTCTAAGGATTTCTTGGAAATATGGTGTTAAAGACATCATTGTCAAGGGAGATTCAAAATTAATTGTAAAGAAAGTCAAAAACTATATGCCACAAAGAATCAGCGAATGAAACAATACAAGCATGCAGTTTGGGATTTCATTGAGATGTTTGATTCATTCGAATTGTGCATCATGAAAAGAAACTCAATGATATGGTAAACAAGGCTTGCTGTGTTGGGATCTCGGTTTGATAATTGTGCAAGTATCCCCATACTATGAATATGATGTTGAGGTGTTGACAAGGCCATCTATACCTGACAATATTAAGCATTGGAAAGTTTTTGATGATGATGCTCGTGTCAAAATATTTTTGTAGGACAAAGAGATGTTTTCTAATCAAATTGTTGATTGGGAGCCCATGGTGTGCGTAGTAGAGGGTAAAGAAACCTTGTTTGGTAAAGGCATCATCCAACCGAAGACTAACACTATTCCTAGAGGGCTGGTTACTTTGGAATGCAACTTTGATATGTTGATCACATTATTAATAGATGCATGGCAGCCTCAAGGATGTTGAGGAGCATGACCTTGGCACAAATGAGAAACAAAAGAAAATTTGGTTAGGAAGAAATCTCAGCAAGGAGGATCTAAGTAGTCCTAAATCTAATTGCTAAAAAAATATCAAGATTGCATGGCTTGGACTTATTCGAGATAAATGCATACAGAGAGGACATGTTTCAATATGAGATTCCATTAGAGTTCAATGCAAAACCATTCGGTAGAAACAAAGGCCAATCAATCCGCTCCTATCTCTTAAGATGCAAGAGGAACTAAAGAAACTAAGGGATGGAAAGATTATTCAACCCACAAGGTATTCCTCCCTGGGTTACAAACATAATACCAAATGAAAGAAGAATGGTGACATCAAGTTGTGTGTGGATTTCAGAAATCTTAATAGAGCATCAATCCGGATAATTATCCTTTACCAAACATGGAAAAATGCTATAGTGGTGACTAGATTTGATATGCTTTATACCCTAGATGGCTTCTCTGGTTATAACCAAGTTGTGGTGAAGCAATCAGAAATAATTAAAACAACCTTTACCACTCCTTAGGGGACTTATGTATATGTCAGGATGCCCTTTGGTCTGATGAATGCTGGAGAAACCTTTCAAAGAAAATGGGTGTTGCCTTTGTTGTTTACATCAATGATTTTATTGTTGTTTATCTAGATGATGTAATTGTGTTCTCCAGAAGAGAAATGACCACTTGCTACACTTAGAAAATATGTTGATAATATAAAAATAATATGGCATTTTACTCAATCCAAAGAAGTGCCATTTTGGAGTGCAGAAGGTAAAGTTTCTTGGTCACATTGTGTCATAAGAGGGGGTAATGATTGACCCGAAAGGGTAGAGGCCATGAGCAAGGTTCCAATCCCAAGAACTAAGAAAGGAATCCTTCTTCTTTGGGTAGATAAACTTCATCGAATATTTATATCAAACTTTTTGTGTTGACTATTTGAATTACTTCCACGTTAAAGAAGGAACAAGTCATCAAGTGGGAGGAGGATGCCTTTCAAGCTTTCAATGGGATTAAAGAGGCATTAAAGCATGCATTTCCTAGCAGACTCCATATTATAGGAAGCCATTTCAGCTGTTCTCTTTTACTTCAGAGAACACTATTACATCATTCTTATTGTAGAAGATGATGAAGGAGCTGAGAGACCAATTGCCTTTTTTAGTAAGGCATTGCAAGGGGCTGAGCTGAAATACATTGTTATGGAGAAACAAGCATTTTGCTTAGTAAATACAACAAAGGTTTTTAGGCCTTACATTTTGATTTCTAATAATGTTTCTTATGTTCCCCACACCATGGTGAAATACATCTTATTAGAGATGGAAGTATCAAGCAAAATATGTAGGTGGGTGAACCAAATGCAAGAATATGACATGGATATCCAAACCACAAAGCTCGTGAGAGGTTTGGGCTTGGCTAAGCTTATGGGTGAGAGAAATATTAAACTATCAAGGTTAATGAGGTAGGAGAAGGAAGGAAAGATGTATTTGAGAAAATAATGAGTTCTCGAGTGGTACAAGGATGTGATCTTTTACCTCGTAAATTTATGCTACCCTGAATATTTAAGTAAGAACCAAAAAGGGCCCTTAAGTTGGCTTCCCGAAATATGTCATTATTGATTATGGGTTGGATTAGAAGAACCCTAAGGGATTCCTCTTAAGGTTCATTACTAAAGATGAAGTCCCCAAGATAATCGCTGATCTCCATGGAGGAGTTTGTGGGAGGAATTTTCTAGAAGGGTCATAACACAAAAGATCCCGAGGGCTGGTTATTGGTGGCCAACTCTCTTTAAGGATGCAACTCTTTTGGTTAGAACATGTGAGAGTTTCTAGTGCTTCTCTGGAAGACTTAAAGCTTCATGCTCCCTTCCTTTGCAACCTCCATGTCGTCGTAAAGCTCCATTCTAAGCAATGGGGAATGGATTTTATTAGTGAGATTTCAGACCCTTCAAGTGTTGGCCATAAGTGGATTCTTATAGGCACAGATTAGTTCATCAAGTGGGTGGAGGTAATTCCCACCAAAAGTGTGATGCACTAGATTGTCATGGATTTTGTGTCAAACCATACTATTTTCGGTTTGGGGTGCTAGTCAAAATTGTTGCCGACAATGCCATGAGCTTCAGCTAAACCTTTAGTGGAAATGTGTAAATAATATGGTATTAACTTGACATATGCCTCTAATTACAATCCCCAAAGAAATGGAAAAGCTTATTCCAATAATAAGAATTTGTTGAAGATTATCATAAGAACCTTGAGCCGAACAAGAGCAAATGGGGTGAGCAGAGTTGAAGTTTGTATCCTGGTAGACCATGGAAGCTCGAGAATGATCAATTTACATTTTATGCCTTTGAAAATCCATACCCATGGTCGAAGGATACTCAGAACCATGATTCACTTGGTTTTGTTCCAAAAATTTGCATCCTTAGCGAAAAAATTAGTTCGGGTGAGAATGGTGAATTTCTATGTTTTTACTTGGTCCATGGGTGTCCTTTTCTTATCAAAATTATTCCCTAGCATTCGGTGGTCATGTGGCTTCTTTTTGTTGGAAAGGGGACAATGGGATATTGCTTTAACTTATCACTTTTTGATTTTTTGACAAAAGGGAAAACTTTTCCCGTGGCTCCGCTCAATTCTCGATTGGTTTTTTAAGTGCTTACTTGGCTTCTTTTAATTAGATGGGGTGTGGCGGGTTTGTTTTCAAACTTATTCCTTTTGGCTCTTTTGGTAAAAATTTTAACTCACCCCACAGCCCCACCAAGCTCTGATTAAAGTAAATCTAAAGTGGCGGGAAAAATTTCTTATTTGCACAACAAGGGTGTCCACGTGTTCATTTTTTATTTGATTGCGACTAGGAGGGTAGTCTCCTAAACTTTGTGAAATTCTTAACCCAAAAATTGTCTACGTGGAGGAACAATGCTCATTTGAAGATTTACTTTTTGGTTTGGCCTTGGAGTTACGCCAGGAGGACACGTGGAGGTTTCCACCACTTTTTCGGACTTAGAAAAAATTTATGCAACTAGTACCATTTGGCGAAGTAACAGGGACACATGGAAAGATCATGCTCATTTCAGATCTCTACTTTGGGTCTCTATGATTTGTGCCATGAATACATGTGGAGGCTTCCATTGAGTTTCTCATACTTAGTATTTTTCGAGAAGGTTTTCAGAGGCTTAGGATACTTGGCAAGCCCGAGTGCATTCATGGTCTCAAGTTGCGCCACCGTGACACGTGGTAATTTGAAAATTCAAAGGGCGGGGAAGCAAACCATCGGGGCAACTTGGATTTTTTTCCTCTTAGGGATTAAAGTATCAAAATGGCCCACAAGACCGATAAATAAGGAGCCTAAAGTTGGCTTTAAAAGGTCAAAGGCCGGGAAGCAAACCATCGAGGGAAACTTGGATTTTTTTCCCCTTTCGCTAAAAAGGAAAAAACTTCAAAATGGCCTATGTAGACCCGATAGAGAATAGTCAAAGTTTTCCCGGTCAACAATGGGAGTGTGGAGCTATGGGGGAAACTTGGAAAATTTTCCCTTTTCCAAAAAAGAGGGAAATTATAGAATTTTCCCGCAGCTTCTTTTGGGGCCCACCTTAGGACACATGTGTGCTCATTTCTCAAGGGTGGAGGTGTGGAGAAAAATGTGAAAATTGTACATTTTTCCAAAATTTCAAAAAGGAAAAAGGGAACCCATAGGCCTGCTCTAAAATGGATCTCCCATGTGGATGGTCCAAATTCAAAATAGAAATCAACTACATTTGTGCATCTGTATCTGATTTTTCCACCATTTTCACTCCAAAGCTCCTGGCATGCGTATTCTAATGGTTTTTTATCATTTCTTGGAGTCTCCACACAACAAATGAAGAAGAACATTAACTGCATCCTGGTTATTGTGAAAGCTCAGTAAATGTCTCTCACCATTAATATGTAGTTTGACTATCAGATTTGACCCGATTTTTCTCTCCTTGGCACACAAAATACTTGTTGATATCTTGGTTGTGTGAGGAAAATCCGGGCATGTATTTTACCATTTAAGATGAGACCTAACCGTTGGGGCTCGATTTTATCTTCCATTTCTTCTTATTGGGCATGCAAAGAACCATATTTGACTAAATAGGGGCGGAAGTGGTTGGCGAATAAAGGGAGAAGTGATCCACTAGAGGAAGGAGTTGAATGCGGGAGATATTCGAAGATATTTTCCCCTGGAACACCTAACAATAATTTACAGATCTTATCTTGGGAATCATGATTAGGATCATGGCAAGCCACTAGTTTACTCAATGTTTTTGGGTTTGGGGGGAAAAGGCTCTATTTTTAATGTTATAAATAGCACAAATTTATCGTGCAAATGGTTGGAGTGTGAGGGGTTGGGACCAATTTTCCTAATAGAAAAAAGGCTTGATAGAGCCCATCCTTTTTTGAGAAGGTTATTGAGAAGCCTGTATGTCTCTTTTGTATTGAATTTGATCATGTTAAAGTGGTTGTGAGTGTACATCCATTGACAAGATTTGATATTTTTCTATAAACTTTCCCTTTTGATAAATTTAATCAAACTTAAGTTATTTTGTGTGGATATTATGCAAAATGTGTGGATTTACTTCAATGTCTCATGAATGGTTGTTATTTTCCTATTGCAATCTTGTGTCAAAATTTGTCTCAATCACATAGGTCTCAATCCTTGTGATATTTTAGTGGCATCTACAATTTATTTCTTAGAAGATATTTCATTTGGGAGTGAAATAAACGATTAAAAATCACTCTTCTCTTATCTATTGTGACAGAGATTGTCTCAGTAAGCCTCTAGGTGTACCTCAGGTGTGATTGGGCTCAGATCTTTATGTTTTATTGGGTTTTCCAACTCGATCCTTCATGTTATAATCTCATAGATTGTATGAAAAAGTGCTAATCTGGGCCTCCATTGAAGCACATATTCTGGTTAAAGAAACATTTTAGCAGCTCTTTTCGGCATTCTATTCGTTTAGTTTTCCATTTTGTAAAAGTTCTCAAAGATTAGGTATAATCAACTTTATCTTTCTTCACCTCCCAAAAATTGACTCAATACAACTAATCATACCCATACTACCCATGTATTTCATGTGTGTATACAAATGCACAAATTTTACTACCTAAACATGTAGAAATAATCGATTTCAAATTTCTTTAGTAGCTTTAAACCTTGCCTAGATAATATCTTCACTATCTAGAGTGACAACTCATCGAGTTAGATTTGTTGCATTGATCATATTTTCTTCAATGTCTCCTTAACAACTTCATTAGGAAGGATATCTCTATCTCCTCCATAAACAACGGGCTACAAAAGGGTTCTCTTACCTTGGTTAAAAGGCACAACCTAATATAGTGAGGATAGATCAAATACTCTTGAGGGTGCTATCCATTTATCCACATCCGAGTGATTAAGGGCCAGCTAGATCCCATCCCCAACTAAAAACAAATAATCATGATATTTCTATCTCTAAACTCCCTACTAAACCCGTGATGCTTTGCTTTCGACATTGAAGGAGATCAATTTGGGTACCAACAATTATTTCAATTTTACCTTTCATTACATATAACAAGTAAAATACATTGGATTTAATCTAAATATTTATGAATTATCCTTTTGGCACAATGATTATTTACAAATATAATATATATTAGGCTCCTACATCACTCTTATAGAAAGTAAAATTTCAAAATATGTTCTCTCTTTTCATGCATAAATGTGTTAATGCACCTATGGGATAACAAAAACAAGAAACATGGTAAAAACTTATAGAAAACACATCTTCACATTAAAAGGGTCTAGGAAAAGCATAATATCCTAAAGGTAGGTATATGATAAGAACGTGGTTACATTTCTAATGCAAACCCTAAGAACCTAGTCACATTCAAAATTTTTGTTGATAATAATGAGAGATAAAAATAGGATGTGGAAGACAAACATGTCATCATTGATATTAAAATTATAAATTTATTATGACAAGCTAGGCTTATAGAGGAAAATTTAAGAAAAAAATAAAACTCAATTAACAATTACTAGTTACCACAAGAAAAACAAGCTAAAAAATGTGTAAAAATTAAACTTTAATGATTGTTCAACAATCAAAAGGATACTCTAGCATAATATACTGCAATAGTAAAATTAGGCATTTACACATGCAATTGAATAAAAATAGTTCATTGTTAATCCAACTTAAATTTACTAGTTATCTTATCTTTGTTATTATATTAAGGCAAATAGGAAAAATATTATCCTATCATATGCCGCATAGATTTACAAAAAATGTAAAAATTAATTATATTTTCCATCTAATAGTTTCTTTTCAATCATCCTCTCCATATCACCAAATCTAGGTTAACAAGTGGCACGCACATGTGTATGAACTTTAGATAATATATTCTCTTTTTTGAATTGTTAAATATCTATTTATATTTTATAGAATATAAAATAAACATAGTAATATTGAAGTTCAAATATTTAAATAAATCATAAATTTGATGATAAGACTTGCGATATTATTGTTTACAAACTTTAACTAGAGAATTACCATGTTTTGATTCAATAGATATATTCTAAATTTAATTTAGGATTTATTAAAAATAAATAATTTATAATAATAATTTAATTTAAAATGCATTAACATATCTTAAAATTTTCTTTTGGAGTGTACATAGGGTGGTGAAACATAGTCATATTTGAGAGGATTGTGGGTTTTGGATCTTGTTCACATTATATTTAAAATAATTCATGAACTTATCTTTACTAAACATTGATGATGACACATTATAGTGCCCCACTTTCCAAGTAATGCAATTGATAGGTGTAAACCTAAACTCCACTATTATTGTCAATGTCTCTCTCCCTCAAGTCATGCTCTCACCTCCCAAGAAATTTCTTCCATCCTTTTCAGCTTCATAAGAACATGGAGAATGACACACCTAGACAACCTTATAGAGTCATTACTTTCCTTTCATAATAGTACAAGCACTTGGTTTGAAATATAGAGGATTAAACACCGTGGAACTTACATTAACGTTTTAGATTTGGAAGTAATTAGATAGTTACAACAAGGGAAAAATTTATTCACTTATAATTAAATTAAAAAAATGTTATATGGGGAGGGGGTGTGATGAATAGAGATATCTAACCATTAGCTGACCTAAAATCATAACCATTGTGGGTTAAATCACCACTACACATGGAGCTAAGTCTATAACCCTTTACCTTGTTTTTGTATATGAAAAATGATTGATCCTGGATTGGTATCTACATCTATGGTTGAGAGAAAAAATTTTCCTGCCTATGTTTTGTTTATTGTGTGCAAAATAAGAAAGAGACTAAGAATTTGGAGGTGCGGTTGTATGGTTGGGAGGTTTGGTTGTTTTGTTTTTTTTTCTACGTGTACTGTAACCTTGTTGCACCATCTTTGAGGTAGACAAAGGCTACCACTTCATTTTCCTTCCATTTACCTTGCTTTCTGAGTTGTTGAATTGACTAAGACATTGAAATTACCCTTCCTACAATCCCATGAAGGTCTCTATAAGTTTTGTCTCTTTCCCTCTTCCTCTACGTGAAACAATACATTTGTCTATTCTCAATGCCTTATGGAAAGGGTTGGTGTATAGAGGAAATCTATGAGACATGGATGTCCTCATTGGGGATTTCCTTCATCCAAGAAAATGCAAAATAATAGATACCCTACTTGGGTATTTTACCCTAGCCAACAACTCCTTTTTTATGCTACATTTGGTTTTGTTGGAAAATCCAAAGAAATTTTAATGTAGTGATTTTGGAAGATGTTAAGCCAAACCCCACAACGTATTATTGACACCTCCCTTCCTATGTTAAATGGGGAAATTTGCAAGACATTGGGATCATCATGAAGTGTGACCACTACCAAATAAGTTATTTAGAGAAGGTATGTATAGGCTATGGAGAAATGGATTCGTAGAAATTGTTGAAATATTTTGGATAGGAAATGCACTTAAGAGAAATGCAAGTTATCCATTTATATGAGACTAAGGAAGGAGTAACTCAACAAACTTGTCTAATGAGATATCATTGTGAGAATCAAATTGTTGGAATGGGTAGATAAACTTTCAGAAAATACAAAATGGTGGAATTATGGATGCACGCAAACTTCTTGATGAAATTCCTACATGAGATGCTAAACCAAATCCCAAAATTCAACTGGATTCATTTTTGTAGGCATGATAAGCACTATCCCTTCATTGATATGTTTCTTCATTTATTATTTATGTAAGAAATTCTATATTAATATTTTTTTGCTAAGGATTTTTGGGTGTTATTTATTTTGTATAAATCCATAAATCATATCATTTTATATTCATATATGAATGATATAGGTAAATGAAATTATATTTCAGTGATTCAAGATGGTATTTATTTAGAGGATTTTCTTGTAATGTGCTTCTATCACATTACTTGAATTTATTGAGATAAACACAAACGGTTGGTGTTGGTATGAAGTTGAAATCGAGGTTTTTTTTGGGGGCTTATATATATGAGGGTATATCAAATCCCTTCTTCTTTAAGGGATATGTGTATGTATAGTTGATATGTTTTTATTATATTATGAGTTGTATTAAAACTCTATGAAGTGTTTTTAGGTATTTGATACAACGGTTAAAGATTATTACTCCTCTATGTTATCATGCTTTGATATCTAATTTATTTGGTTATATGTTTGATTTCCTTAGTTGTGAAAGTTTCTTAGAGGGTTATATAGCATACCCATATCTTCTTGTAAAGCCTACTACTATATATTGGTTCATAAATTGAAGTCTTTAAGATTTAAATACCCAATTTTAGTATCCGACCTAAACCTTTTCATAAAATTTACATGACCTTTTAGATTATTGGGGTACTCTTTAACAATTGTGTTTATGGAAATGTTGTAATGTTCCAATAAGCTATAAATTCCAATGTATACAATTTGGGTGTCATCCTTTTTTATTGAAATCTTATTTGTTATATGGTACCATTAGAATGAAATCATATTGATTTCGTAGGTTAATACTTGCCTTATGTGGGTATTTATCCTTATAATTATTTCTCCTTAACTCCTCCATTTGATTAAATTTTTCTAGGTTGATGTTGTGGACCAATGATTGAAGGAAGGTTTGTTCGATCTTTGTTGTCCTTGTCATCATATTATTAAAGATATTCACTTCTACCACAAACAATGATACTACTTTTAATAGAAAAATATGTAGACTATTCAATACCCTAGAATGAAAAGAATATATTAAAAGATACTTGTGAGGTTATAATGCTTGTGCATTATTCTATAATGTTATATATATGAAGGAATAGGATTTTTTATCTTGTAGTGTTATAATTCTTGAGTATAATTCAATAATTGAAAGTATATGAAGGATATAAGAACTAGTTGTCATAAATAGTTATAATGATTGGTATTATTCAATGTTAAAAATCTATTTTAATAATATAAGATCAATGGGTCTTGTAAAGGATATGTGAGAGTTATAATGTATCGTAATTGGATAATGATAAGTTATAAAATTAATAATATAACCTATTTATTCAATTATGTAATAATGATTGACTAATTGACCTAAATGGTCATGGTATTTGTATATAATTAATGCATAAAATTAATTATATTTGAATGTTCTAGGTAGATATGTACACATAAGTATGTGAGGAGATGTTGTAACCATGACATGTGTCCCTTTTCTTAGCAATGTGATTTTAACTTAATGCATTATTTCCTATTTGCAAATACTAGATGGCGTAAGTTATTATAGGAGATATAGATCTTATCATGCCAGTTATATGAATTGATAATTGTTAACAAATCTTGTAGATGGACTACTTAAAAGATGAAAGGAAGATGAAGTTTTAAATGTTGAATTTATTCTATTGACTAGAGAAAGTTTGAATTGTATTACTTGTTGTATTCATCAATAAATTAAGTACATTTTATTTTATTTTATAGTGAATACCTATTAGCCTAGTTATATGTATTAATTCCATAAAGTGAAATGGTAAGACTTACATTGTATTTGGGAAAATATGTTTTAAAATCATTTTAAAGAAATGAATAAGAGGATTTCATATAATCATTTTGTTTTAAATTGCATCGATGCTTTAAGGTAGTTTATTAAACTTAGTTGCATATAAATGATAATTAGGAGGAATCAAACATCAATATATATGTTAAATGTAATTGAGTTGATATATCATAGTGCCCTTTTTGGGTGAAATTGATTACTCAATCTCTAATGTCTTGGGTTATTTTCCTTGTTAATGTTGAAACAAAACATAAATTAAACAGTCAACCTGGTTTAAAACTCTCGCATAAATACCTTCTAGTGCGATCCTTCTCATCATGGGAAATCTAAAACCAAAGGGTTACCCAAAATGTTTAAAATCATTGGAATATTCTAGCTTAGGGAAAAAAATCCCAAGTTAGAGATTATCACCGTATAATTTATGCTTAACAACATTGTCATGAACTCCAATAGTTAGAACAACATGGTTAAAATTTATATTGACTGGTAGTCGTGTGTGTCATAAGGGGAATGTGTTTTTCTAAGCTAGTACTCCATGGGAAACTGTAGTGCCCACTCCTCTTCAACAATATTTTCATTATGATGATATTACTGTCAAATTGATACTTATACATTTCTATTATTATATGTTGAGTAATAGATGATAAACTATGTAGATATTTGGACTATTGATATCTTGTGATTCACATGTTTATTATGATACACTAGATGACAATGGTAGACAACTAGATATATGTTGATTTGCATTATTTGGATTTTATACTGACACATTATACTCTTGATGTTCCAGTATTATTATTATCTCATGGATGTTAGAATTGAATTATTTGATATGTTAATAGATGATAGGATTATTTAATTTTAGATAACGATTATTGATTTCTATGTATATATTATTTCTCGATGTTGTTGATGTGGCCATGAGGCTAGAGAGGTAATTTTTGTGTTTGCAGGGACATTATATTATACATCGAAAAGGGATAGGGGACCAACCACGAAAGAATGTTGGGTGTGTTATGACATGGCCAAATTTGACAACTTGTGCCTAATGTTTATGTTATGTTACTGCATGCCTAGTTAGGAGGTCCGGCATGGGGGTGACCTTACATGTGTGGGCATGGGGTGTAATATTTTTCCTTATTTTAATTTTGTGTTATAAGTAGTTAATTATTGGGAAACTTTAGTCACTTTATTAGCAATTATTAATGTGTTTTAATTATCTTAAATGACTTAATTTGGTAACTAAAATAAGGATATAAAATTGGATAATTATGAGGGTAGATGGTACTTGAAATCTTGTAGATGTAAATTATATTTGTGTTAGATTTTGTGTTGTGAAATCTTTCCCAAATTCAAATTTTGGATTTTGACTTGGGAGTATTTTTTGAGGCTTTTGGGACAAGTTAAGTTTGTCCCATCCCTCTTAAATTCATCCAACAACCATACATGTGGTATGAGGAGTTAATTTTAGGCTTATATATGCATTTTGGAGTGTAAAAAGTTAAAATAATTGCACTTTCCTACTTACCACAATTAATTTGTCCTTGATAAGCATGGTGTGCAAGTTGGAGTGTTATGTGGGCATGCCATAAGTCTTACATGTTCATTTATTGTTTTGGGGCTTGGTGTTTGACTTGTGTGTTGGAATGGAGGAATGATGAAGTGGAATCCTACATGGATCCACCTCATCATCCTCACATCCCATTTCTATTTATTGATTGAATTTTATGGATTTTGAGTTACTTGTTTTATTTTTATCTTCCACTTTTTTAATCGGGAGATTTTTTGAGTTAAAATTTTATTGTGCTTAGCTTGAAAGTGTTAAAATCTTATTTGAGTGAAGAATCTTGGAAGCTTTATTGATAGGTAGGAAATCCACTTTTCATTCTTTTATTTATGCATTTGGATGTAAAAATTGTGCTTGTTGAATATTGTATGAGTGTTGTGAATGTGGTTTTCTTATTCTTGGGTAGTTTGCCTTAAGAAGGGTGTGGGATATGGAATTATGGGACCATTGGGGAGGGAAAAGGGATATGTGAGGAATGCATTTTGGAGGGAGTGTGATTGGGATTTTCACCTATGGGAGTGAAAAGGAAAACATGGACATATTTTTGCATATTTTCAAGGGGAGAGATAAGGATGTATTTGTGGTTTGTATTGTGAATATGGAGGCTTTAGGTGAAACTCCTACTTCACTTTGGAGGAAAAATGAGGTGGTTCCCATATTCATTTCTCCTTTTGGCTTGATGTCAAGCCTATGTGTTGATTAAGAAAGTTGTAAATATTGTTGAGTATGTCCATTTGAATGTGTTGTATGTTTTGTGGATTGTATGTTTTTGTGGAAGCCATTTTTGGTAAAAGTTGTCAAATGTTTCTCAAGACCCCTCATTGTTATTTGGTTGGGGCTCGAGGATAATAAGGGATGTATTCTCATATTATTGGATTAAAGGTTTGGTGGAGAGTGTCGCCTATCCCCTTTCTTTGTATTGTGATCCAAGTTTTTGAAGAGTTGATGGATGTAAGTTGAAAGCTAAAAGTTGGGAGAAGACATTGAAATGAAGAATTTTGTTTTCACCATGTTCAAGAATCTCTATGTTGAAATTTGATCATATTATTATTCCCACTTAGAAATTGGAGGATTGTATATTTTGTATGCTTGAGAGAAAGTTTTGTAATATTTCATTTATTCCAAGTTGTAGTGATTGAGTGAATGAAGAAAGCTTTGTATATTTCATTATTCAAATTTGTAATGTTGTAGTGAAAGGAGAAATCTTAAGTTGTATAATTTTCTTGAAATGAAACTCTCCTAAAGTGTTGTTGAGTTCTTTGTTTTTTTGTTGGAAAAATTGAATATGTGAAAGAGAATGAATTGTAGTTGATGTTATACTCAATTTTACATTTTATTGCAAAGGAAAGAATAGAGAATGAGTTGATGTTTATGTAATTTGAGTTATGAAACTAGATATATTATCAATCTAGCATCCAATGAATGGAAGACACTTTAATTAAAATTAATGTTGCATTAAACACCAACTTAAGTATAAAAACTATTGAAAAATGCATGTATTTGAAGGTTCTATTTTTGAGAAACAAAATACCACACCTTTGTGCGTAATCGAGCGGTTTCGTAACCACCACCCAGCTCAAAGTGGTGGTCAATGAACCACCCCGAAGGGGGCGATGATCACAGACCGCCAACCTACGTAGGGTGGTGGTTTCATCACTTTTGATGGAAAATTAAAATTCCAGACTGTGAAAACCTAGATTGAAATTTAATTTAAATCTAAGCTTAAAACCATCAAAAGGAAACTACCAACAACTAGTAATTAATTAAATTTAATTGTTTAAGCCTTTCAATCCTTTTATAGACACCCAAATGTGTAAAATTCATAGATTTAATGAAATGGGGTTTTTCCCCAATTGTTGAACTAAAAAAATGTTTACATTAAATTAAAAAAATAGATCCATGATGGGATCTCTACATTAAGCAATGAGAATCTAAAAATAGAAAAAGCTTTACAACCAAAACAAAGAAAATTTCTCCATCGATCCACTTCTTGCTTTCATGGTTTCTATTCCTTCTCCTTTTCCAAAACCTCCAAAACAATAATGAGAAAATGAGGTTGTGTTGAGGAAAATAAGAATAAAAGGAAACCCATAAGGATATTTAGGGCAACTCAAATATAAGTGCTAGGATAGATTCAATCCAATGGACCAAATTAAACCCTACATCACTTAAATAGGAGGTATTTTGTGGAATTGAAATATACATTAAAAAAAACATGGATAATGGGGTGAACATGGCCACTTATTGGCTAGGCAAATGTTAAAAAATCTTGTGTTATAAAATAAAGTAATCTTGGCGCTTGATAAATTAAACTAATGGAGCTTAGTAGATGCTTTAAAACTATAAATATATCTTAGGAACTAAATTAATAATAATTAATTATTAATTTAATTCCAACATTCACAAGCTTGTGTGAAAGACTTTAAACAAGAAATTTATTAATTGTGGATAATGTCAAACCTTGCAAATTTCCTTAAACAAAAAAATTAACGTAAATTTGACTATTAATTTATTAGTTGTATTTTGTTTTGGGAGTATAAATTGTGGGAGTTACACTTGGTACCGAGTCACAGGTTCAACACTTGGACCCAGCCACACTTGGAAACACAAAACAATACAAGAAAACATGATGTAATTTTAAACCTAGAACACACAACAATATTTTAAAACGTAGAAAACTTAGAAAACTGAAACAAAGCCTAGATGATGATAAATTAAATCATGTCTTGGTCTCATGTAGGAGGCACTAACTAGAAAAGGGGTCCTTAGTCGTGAACCTAGATCTACGACACCCATATCAGGTAGTAGCATCAATGTTACCTCAAATACTACGTAGACACTACAGGATGTTAATGTTGCTTTATGTAGAATATATTTAGGAGGACAACCTAATAGACAAGATGGAGAATGATTAGTGGTGGCTCATGCACCATCACATCATAGTTCCGAGGATAGGATAGAGCACTCTCATGTGGATTTGGTTTGACATGAGTCACCACCTAAGGAGCATATAGATATAGCTTCAGACACGTAGACATATCTAGGATCCCTAGGCCAAGGGATGTTAATAAGAAGATACTAGGGCCGATAGTTGACAACACCGATCAAATCGGAGAGATATCGAAGTTACACCTACAACATTTCTACCGGAGACATGAGGAGTATTTTAGAATGAGACATATTTGGTTATCTTGAGTGACTACTTCAAGGTATATCCTTGTACTAGTGACATGAAATATCATGTTGCTTTCCACCTTCTCAATGATGGAGCCGAGATTGTGGAGGATTGAGGAAAAAATCTCTATGTATATTTTGAGAAAATTAGTTGTGAGCTCTTCAAGGATCATTTTTAGGAGTAGATATATATCCAGGAGATTCATCCAGTAGTGGATCGATGAGTTTCATGATATGCGACAAACCTCCATGATGATAGCACATTATGAGGGTTGGTTTTTGGATCTGCTTCTGTATGTGGAATACATGCACGATGAGCTAGTTAGGGTTCACAGGTTTATGAGGGGCTTGAACTTAGACTTAGGTGGGGTAGACATATTCATTTCTTGTAGACTCTATCAGAGGCCATGGAGAAGGCCTATATTATAGAGGAAACTAGGGGGAAGAATCAATAGGCTTGAGATAGAATGAGGAGCCACATATAACAACAGAGGATAGTAGGTTGAGGGGATCAACTCCTCCTCATGGAAGACACACTTCAACATAGTCTTCCTTCAGCCTCCTCCTCCTCAACAACATCAACAATAAACTTAACCACCCTTTCTACCTCCATAGCTCCATGATGCTGAAAGAGATCATAGTATGGGCCCTCCAAATGGGAAGACCAATAGGACTCATGCTCCACCTTGCACATAATCAACAAGAGTACATCCACCATAACACCCACAAAGATCTATGGTAGGATCATTAGGTTCTATAGTATGGACTACTGGACCACCTGGAGGAGTTTCTTCTTATTTGAGAGTACCAAGTAGTTTTTATGGGTGTGGAGTACATGGTCATCATTGGAAAGATTTACCTCAGAACCCTGCTAATCAGGGTAAGGCACCTATTTATGAGCCTATTGTTGGTTACATGGCCATGAGCCATAGGATTTATGTTACAGTTGAGAACCACTAGGCCAGAGAACCATAATGGTGATTTATACCATGTAGCATTGAGGGGTATTTCTACCATATCTTATTTTCTTCATGATCATAAGATTCTTTCATTTCCCCATATTTAGTAGAGTGATGGTGATGTGATACCAGGTAGGGAATTCATAATGTTGAGATGACTTCTAAAACCAAAATCTTAGTGGAATCTTATTTGTGTAATGGACCTGACCCTTCACCATGAATTTATATCTTTATTTCCCCATATGGAGTTATCTTGGGCATGGATTGTTTTTCTACAAACCAAGATAGATTTTATTTTTACATCAAGAAGATATCTGTGCATGATTTGGAGTGTTAATGGTTATATGAGTTAGGAGACCCATCTCTATTCTCACCATATTTGACTTGAAGTCAAGAGGTGTGCATGATGGAGTCATTCATTTTCCATCAAGTATTGACTTATCTCAAAGGATGAGACTCATGGATTGTCACTTGGTGACCATCCCATTTTGTAGGATTTTTTTTAAGTTTTTCTCAATGAGTTTCAAGGGTTATCTCCCCCATGTGAGATATAATTTCATATTGACTTGGTTTCATGAGCAGAGCTTATCTCACATGCACCATATAGGATGACCACACATGAGTTATGTGAGATCAAGTTGTAGTTAGAGGGCATTCTTGAGAAAGGACTAATCTATCCTAGTGTATCTCTTTGGGGTGCACCGGTGATCTTTGTGAAGAAAAAGGATGTATCTCTATGTTTTTTTTGGACTACATGCAATTGAACAAAGTAACGATCAAGAATCATTACTCCCTTCCATGGATAGATGATTTATTTCATCAGATGAAGGGGGATACTATATTTTATTAGATAAATATTAAATTAGGTTTCCATCGCTTCTGAGGATTACAAAGGAAGATATCCGCAAGACAACTTTCTCGCATAAGATATGGGTACTATGAGTTAACAATGATACCTTTTGGTTTGAAAAATGCTCTCGCAATATTCATGATTTTGATGAATGGGGTGTTTAGGAAATTTTACGATCACTTCATGCTCTTGTTTCTTAATGAAATTTTGATATACTCATGTACGCGTGAGGAGCATGAGGAGCACCTTTGATAGGTTCTGCAATGTCTTCGTGAGAAGCAATTTACTATATAGGAACCTAGAGAAGTGTGTCTTTTTCTATTCAGAGTTCCAGTACTTAGGTAATATTATTTATGGGGAAATTATCACATTCGATCCTTCCAAGATTAGAGATATTATAGATTGGCCCACACCAACCAATGTGATTGATGTGCGTAGTTTCATGGGGTTGGTAGGTTACTATAAGAGATTTGTTTAGGACTTCTCTCAGATTGTGCATCTCATCACTTCTCTTCAAAGCAGAAAGGAAAGAAGTTTTTTTGTCTAATGAACATGAGTAGGCCTTCATACATTAAAGGAATACCTTACAAAAACATTGATTCTTGTAGTGTCATATCCTCGGTGAGATTAATTTGTGTTTATAGATACTTCTTTTTGCAAGATTAGGAGGTGTTTTGATGTAGGAGGGCCATGTAGTAGCCTTTGAGTCTTGTAAAATCAAGTATTATGTGCTTAATTATCTTACTCATGACCTTGAGATTGCAAAAGTGGTGTATACTTCTGGTGCATTGACACCATTTTTCCTTCTTAGTAGGAGGTTCATTCTCAAGATAGACCATTTGAGCTTACATCACCTCTTCACACATCCCAATATCAACGCTCATCAATGACGTTGGATGGAGTTGTTATGTGAGTATAACATGGAGATAGAGCATGTGAAGGGGAAGGAGAATGTTGTTGTAGATGCTTTGAGTCGATGGAGACATTTGGTTATGGCTACTTCAGTGGGTACATACTTGTGAAGCAGAATTTTGCAACAACTTCCACATGACAGCTTATACCTGAGACCCCTTGAGGGGAAGTTTGTTGGATTTGCATTAGAGTAAGATATACTCCTCGAAACAAAGGCTAGATCTATGTACCAAGGGATGGATTTTGAGACAAGATAATTTGGTAGAGGCTCATCATGTACCTTATTTATCCCATATAGGGGTGAAGAAGATGCATGTCACCTTGTGACAATAGTACCATTGGAGAGGTCTTTAGAGAAATGTAGCTCAATTTATGTTGTGTTGTTTAGAAATTCTAAGGGTGAAGGCTAAGCATCAACATCCAACTCACCTTCTCTACCCGAATGTCACACTGGAGTGAAAATGGGACACCATTTCAATGGATTTCATAGTAGGGCTACTAATGTCAAGATACCACCATGATGCCATCATGGTCATGATGAATAGATTGAAGAAAATGGCTCATTTTTCTCCGGTGAAGACCACCTATAAATATAGTGCAAGTGGTACGAGTATACTTAGATGATATCATCGACTACACGGGATCCCGTGGAAGAATATTTGTGAACGTGATCCCTTATACACCTATAATTTTTGGATTACCATGCATCATGCCCTTGGTACAAGTATCAACCTGAGTACATCATATCAACCAGAGACAGATGGACAATTGGAGTGGGTGAATCATATTTTAGAAGAAATTATTCAAATGTACATCATGGACCATCAATCGAGGTGGGAGGAGTACTTGTACTTCATGAAGTTTTATTATTATAACATCTTTCAGAGTTCTATTGGTATGACTCCATTTCAGGAGCTTTATGGTAGTGAGTGCATGACACTACTTGCGAGTTAGGATATATTAGAGGATAGAGTTTCTCTTGGACCATCTTTCTTACGAACATGGAGGAGCAGGATGTTTTGATAAGACAAAGACTACAAGAGGCATAGGATAAACAGAAGAAATATACAAATAAGAGGAGAGTTGACCACAACTATGAGGTGGGCACGAAGGAGTTTCTTCATATAAGACCTCATAAGAGCCCTATCCATTATAAAAAAATATCTACATTATCCCCTAGATTCGTGGGTCCATTCGAGATCTTAGAGTAGATCGGTCCCTTATCTTATCACCTAGCCTTGCCACCTATCTTGTCTCATGTCCATGATGTATTTCTTGTTTTTTTCTTATTAAATACATTTCATATCCCTCTCATGTATTATATTGGATTGATTTTAAGGTGTAGGAGCATGGGTAGGTGAATATAGAGCCCATATCCATCATAGGGCACATGACACTAGGGCTTTTAGGTTGTGATATTGATCAGGTGTGAGTCTAGTGGGATAGGTACAATGAGACTGTAGACACTTGGGAGGATGCTACTTTGTTACAAGCCCAATTTCAACACCTATTTCAATGAATTCTAGGAGGAAGTCAAGTCTAAGGGGAGGTGGATATAGTGCCCACTCCTCTTCGACACTATTTTCATTATGATGATATTATTGTTGGATTGATACTTAGACATTTTGATTATTATATGTTGAGCAGTAGATGATAGACTATGTAGATACTTGGACTATTGATATTTTGTGATTCACATGTTGATTATGATACACTAGATGACATTGGTAGACAATTCGATATATGTTGATTTTCATTATTTAGATTTTATACTAATGCATGATACCCCGTATGTTCTTAGTAGAATTATGATCTCATGGATGTTAGAGTCGAATTTTTTGATATGTTTATAGATAACAAAATTACTTAATTTTGGATGACGATTATTGATTTATATGTATATATTATTTCTCGATATTTTTCATGTGGCTTGCGAGAGGCCGAGAGGTATTTTTTTGTGTTTGCGGGGAAATTATATCATACATCAAAAAGGGATAGGGACAAACAATAGAAGAATGTTGGGTGTTTTGCAACATGTCCAAATTTGTAAACTTGTTTGTAATGTTTATGTTGTGTTATTGCATTCCTAGTTAGGAGGTTTCCCATGGGGGTTGACCTCACATGTGTGGCCATGGGGTGTAATTTTTTTCCTTCTTTTAATTTTATGTGTTTTATTTTGTGCTATATGTATTTAATTATTGGCAAATTTTAGTCACTTTATTAGCAATTATTAATTTCTATTATTAGCTAATCCAAATTAATTTGTTAACTAAAATAAGGATGTGATAATTGGATATTTATGAGGGTAGATTGTCCTTGAAATCTTGTGGATGTAAATGAGATTTGAGTTGGATATTGTGTTGTGTACTCTTTCCCAACTTCAAATCTCATATTTTTACCGGGATGATTTTTTAGAGGCTTGTCGACAACCTAAGCTTGTCCTATTCCTCTTAAATTCATCCAACAACCATACCTATGGTATGGGGAGTTAATTTTATGCTTATTTATCTATTTTGGGAGTAAAAAGTTAAAATAATCACACTTTCCTACTTAGCAAAATTAATTTTTCCTTGATAAGAATGGTTGTTAGTTGGAGTGTCATGTGGGCATGTCATAAGTCTTACATGTTCATTTATTTATTTTGGGCTTGGTGTTTGACTTGTGTGTTAGAATGGAGGAATGATGAAGTGGCATCCTACATGGATCCACCTCATCATCCTCACATCCCATTTCTATTTATTGATTGAATTTGAAGGATTTTGGGTTACTTGTTTTATTTTCTCTCTTGCACTTTTTGAATTGGGAGCTTGTTGGAGTTTCAATTTGGATTGTGCTTGGCTTGAAGGTGTTAAAATCTTGTTGGAGTGAAGACTCTTGGAAGCTTGATGGAGAGGTAGGCTCTCCACTTGTCATTCTTTTATTTATGCATTTGGATGTAAAAATTGTGCTTGTTGAATATTGTATGAGTGTTGTGAATGTGGTTTTTTTGTGGTTGGGTAGTTTTCCTTAAGAAGGGTGTGGGAGATGGAAGTATGGGACCATTGGGGAGGGAAAAGGGAGATGTGAGGCATGAATTTTGAGGGAGTGTGATTGAGAGTTTCACCTATGGGGAGTGAAAAGGAAAACATGGACATATTTTTTCATATTTGTAAGGGGAGAGATAAGGATATATTTGTTTGTATTCTACACATGGAGGATTTGGTGAAACTCTTACTTCACTTGGGAGGTAAAAGGAGGTGGTTCCCATATTCCTTGCTCATTTTGGCTTGATTTCAAGCCTATGTGTTTATTGAAAAAGTTTTAAATATTATTGAGTATGTCCATTTGAATGTGTTGTATGTTTTATGGATTGTCTATTTTTGTTGAAGCCATTTTTGTATAATTTGTCAAATGTTTCTCAAGACCCTAATTTTTCTTTTTAGTTTGGGGTTGAGGGAAAATAAGGGGATACCTTATCCTCTTATTGGATTAAATTTTTGTAGAAAGCGTCGCCTATCCCCCTTTCTTTGTATTGTGATCCAATTTTTGAAGAGTTGATGGATGTAAGTTGAAAGCTAAAAGTTGGGAGAAGACATTGAAATGAAGACTTGTGTTTTGACCTTGTTCAAGAATCTCTATGTTGTAATTTTATCATATTATTATTCCCACTTAGAGTGGAAGATTGTATATTTTGTATGCTTGAAAGAAAGTTTTGTAATATTTCATTATTCCAAGTTGTAGTGATTGAGTGAATGAAGAAAGATTTGTATATTTCATTATTCAAATTTGTAAGGTTGTAGTGAAAGGAGAAAGATTAAGTTGTATAATTTTCTTGAAATGAAACTCTCCTAAATTTGTATGTTATTCAAAGTTATATATATATATCTATATATATGGAAAAGAAATATGTATTGAAAGGAAGTGTTTTTAGTTCTTTGTTGTTTCATTTGGAAAAATTGAATATGTGAGAGAATGAATGAATTGAAGTTGATGTTAGACACAATTTTACATTTTATTGCTAAGGAAAGAATAGAGAATGAGTTGATGTTTATGTAATTTGCATTATGAAACTAGATTTATTATTAATCTAGCATCCAATTAATGGATGACACTTTAATTAAAATTACGTTGCATCAAACACTAAATTACGTAGATAAACTATTGAAAAATGCATGTATTGAATGTATTGTTTTTGGGAAACAAAACCGCCGCCTTGTCTGCAAAGAAAGGGTTTCATAACCACCTCCTTACGCAGACCGAAAATCGATGAAATGCCTCCCTAGGAAGAGTGGCGGTCACAGGGACTACCACCTTCGTAGGGTCATGTGGTTTTGTCACTTTTGATGGAAAATTAAAAATATGGACTGTGAAAACCCAAATTGAAATTTAATTTAAATCTAAGCTTAAAACCATAAAAAGGAAACTATCAAGCAACTAGTAATTAATTAAATTTAATTTTTAATCCTTTTAATCCTTTTATAGACACCCAAATGTGTAAAATTCATAGATTTAATGAAATAGGTTTTTCCCCAATTGTTGAACTCAAAAAAAGGTTTACATTAAATAACAAAAATAGATCCATGGTGGATCTCTACATTAAGAAATGAGAATCTTACAATAGTAAAACCTTTACAACTAAAACCAAGAAAATTTCTCCATGGATGCACTTCTTGCTCTCATGGCTTCTCCTCCTTCTCCTCTTCCAAAACCTGCAAAAAAAAATTGAGCAAATGAGGTTGTTTTGGGGAAAATAGGAATAAAAGGAAACCCATAAGGATATTTAGGGAAACCCAAATCTAAGGGCTAGGATAGATTCAATCCAATGGCCCAAATTAAACCCTACCTCACTTAAGTGGGAGGTATTTTGTGGAAATGAAATGTAAATAAAATAAAAAAACATGGGTAATGGGGTGAATGGAGTAACTTAGTGGCTAAGGAAATGATTAAAACTCTTGTAATAGAAAATAAAGTAATCTTGGTTCTTGATAACTAATTAAACTAATGGAGCTTAGTAGATTCTTTAAAACTGTAAATATATCTTACGAAGTAAATTAATAATAATTAATTATTAATGAAATTCCAACATTCACAATCTTGTGTAGGAATACATTAACCAAGAAATTTATTAGTTGTGGATAATGTCTAACCTTGCAAACTTTCTAAAAAAAAAAATTATCACCATAAATTTGACTATTAATTTATTAGTTCTATTTTGTTTTGGGAGTAGAAATTGTGGGCATTAAAGAAACCAACCATTAACATAATCTCAAAACCTCTTGGCCTGAAACACGTGTAGAGTGAAGGGTGTTAGGTGTCAAATACTGCCAACTAGTATTGAAAGTCACCTTTAGCGAGTTGGGATTATAAATGAACTCAACACCCAATATTTACTATCGTTTGGGAGTCTATAGTACAATGTTCAGATTTAATTGTTGAACTTAAAAAAATTTAAATTTATGATTAGTTTATAGAATGGTAACCATGATATGGTATGCTAGGAGAAAACAAAAATTAGATCTTTTTGTAATGTATTTACTTCATCATGTTAAGAGGAATGCAATTTGTGGCGCGTAAACTTTAATGTGCACCTAAATATTTACACCAAGAGTTACTCCCTCATGTTCTCCCATTGCCCCCATTATGAAATGAATGTATGATGTGACACCAGTAATCATGTTCTTGAGGCATTCCCTAGGACGTGAGCTAGTTATCTCATCAAAGCATGAAAATGTTCCCTATTACAAAATGGGTTACACAACTAAATTTCAAAATGCTATTTAAATGAAGCTAAGTGAAATTATTTTAAGATGAATGTAAATTATCTAAGTGGATCCTATGTTTTAGTTACCTACACATAAGGACTTGAATGTGAATCACCTTTAGCCCCTCTCAACACAAGATTGTTTGTTTGACAATAAGTATCAAAGTTACCTAGAGTTACATGATGATTGTTGGTGATAAGAGTGTCCAAGCACTCTAGCTATGAACTTATTAAGGTGTAGAAAACTTGTAAATGAATGTCTCATTGTAACATGCATCTAACACTTAATTTCTAAAGAATCCAAACTTGGTTGAGTGTGAAATCATACTCCTATGGACCTTGATGACTAAGCATTTAAGTGATATAGATGGGTTATACGGTTAGTTATAATAACTTAAAAAATAGAGTAACCTTAAAAATTAAATGATAATCTGAAACAACCCATCTTATATTTTCCTTAAACTAATAAAATTTTGTTGCTTCATGTGAACCTTCTATTGGCGATAAAATTTCTCGGGAGACAAATTGGTGGTTATCTTAACAATGGTGTAGGAGTCTAATTCCTCTACTTAACCGGTGTAGTTTTCATATGTGCATGTGAGAGTAAAAATTGAGGTTTATCTTGGTGACCTTTTGGTGGGGATCCAATAAGAGAAATCCAATGAACCTACGAAAAAGCTTGCATATAACTGTAAGAGAGGAATTTTCTAGGAAAGAAAGAAAGGGAGTGAGAAAGTTAGAAAAGAGAAACTAATGGTGCATGTAATAAATCGAGACTTGCATACACCAAAGAAGAAATTTCATTACATGTACTTGAATTTAGAATAAATCAAATTTATGTAACACTAACAAGACCAAATAGTTTTTGATGAGCACAAAGTACCACTAAACTCCTAAGTCAAAAAGGCTAAAATTCCTTCTTCCTTTATTAAAACTCAAGAAGAAATTGTACATAACATAGAAATAGAAGACATTTTTGAGTAGGGAAAATGGAAGAATTTTTCAATCTTTGGGCTCTCTTCACCAGGATATCTCTCTCATCAATGCACAAAAACAACTCCAATATGTAAGAAGTCTAAGAAAATTTCTAAGAAGAAGTTCAAATGAGGATCTTGTTACAATTTATAGAAGAGAGGAAAATCTTCATCTTCCCTGTTGACTTTTCAAATACTTTAATTTGACTTTAGATTGTTCATATTTCACTTATATATTAAATTCCCTTTATAAAATCAAGGTAACTTAGAGTTTACATAATGTTTCTAAAGTCACTTAAAGTTATATTAAAAAGTACAAAATTCAACAAAAAAATATCACATTGATGAGAGAGAGATTTGGGTGAGAAAAGAAGAGGAAAGAGAAAGAAGAAGAAGAAAGATAAAATAATAATTATGCGGAAGAATGAGTTGATGTAGTTGATTTGATATTGCTTCCCAACTAGTTTCAACTTTCACACTCCTAAGAAGGCTTAATCCCTCCAAGTTCCTAGCTAAAATGAGTCACTTCAGTTCCACTTTGTCTCGCATGAGGAATACAAACACAGCTCAAGGTATTTGTTAATCCATCAGCCACACTATTGATATTTTTGCACTTCCCAAACCATGATGAATGTTTCTCTACGATAAGTGCAATAGAGGCCCAGATCTTTGAGAGGAAGTCGAGGATATCCTTAGTGAAGTAAAATGGGTTTCCTACTTATTTATTGATGCATTATTCAATTGGACCAATAGACTCATCACTAGTTTTATCCTCACCGATTACAAGTATTCCAAGTTTTTATTTTTATGATTTACACTATCCTATAATTTGTATGCTTGTTCCTCTTTTTCCTCCATCTTTTGATGGCCCGATCAATTTCATCAAACCTAATTTCCAAGGCCCTCGCCCATACACGTGAAATTTTTTTGAGGAGTTTCAAAATATTTTTTCGATCAACTCCCGACGATGAGTGTTGCTCATTTCATCTAATCTTGGGACAAAATGTTCCTAATAGTCCCTTTCTTTCTCCAAGTCCTCCTTACACTCATGTGTCCTATTTGTTGTTGCACACATGTAAGTGAAACATTTGACCATTTCTTGGAGCACTAACTTCCATTTTTTAGAAATTGAGTTAATCCATTCATTATTTGTTTGCCCCTACATTGTGAACTCATGTGTCCTCTTGATGGATTCTGGATTGAAGCTACTAATGGGTGAAAATTCCTCAATGGGAATTATTATGGCATTAGGATAAACTAGATGTTGCATATAGAATGAAAAATTTCTCACTTGCTCTTTTAATTAGTCAAGATTCTTCTTATAATCCTTATTCCTTGCCACCATGCAAGTGGAAGATTGTTGATACATGTGCAAATCCCATTCATGAGTTTCCGGTCCTATTTGGATTGTGCTCATCTCATAGTCAACTAATCATCATCCCATTCACTAGGTTACTTACCTTGGGCTGAGTTACTTGATGCATTGATTATCCATTTCCCCACCATAGAACCATGAGGCTATTTGTGCATATTTCTTAGTCTTTTTCTTTGGCCAATGAGACAATCACTAATAGATCATGGATTGCCACTTACTACATAGTGTGAGTGTCGGGAAATTTATTTCTTGCATCTAAGGAAACATCTCATAGGATTTGGGCTCAACGATAGTTAGTAGTTACACCAATAATTCCATGTTCTGAAGGAAGGAGGAAAATCCTGAATGAGAGAGGTATGGGTGTCAAAAAGAGGTGGGACCTCCTGTGGTGGCTCGAAGATTGGGTCTTGGACCATGTGTTCTTCATCCACTAGATTTTATTCCTACACCTCTATGATCAATTTTTCCTCTCACAAAGACACAAATGAGTCTTCTTCCACGCTAGCTTTCTTTTGTGTCTTCTTTTGAGGAGAAGCTTCCAATTATGTGGCCTTCCATTTTGAACTTGCTCTGAAGTGGTTAGAACTGGAAGTCACCTCTATAACTTTTGAGGATGATTCTTCAGAAAATTGCTTCTAACTTGGGGAATTCCTCGTGACGGGATGATCATGGTTCTCTTGTTTTGAAAGAAATTTCTCATTCTCCTTACCACTTTCTTAGTCAATTCCTTTATATCCCCGATTCACAAACATACCAATTGATTGAAGAGAAAGGGGAAATCTTGACTCTCACATAATAAAGATCTTACATCTTGGTCCCATCATCTTGAAATATATATTCATACCAGGAGAACTTGAATTTCTTCATCTCACCAATTGTCATCCTCATATGGTCCTTTTCACGCACTTTAAATTCATCGCACAAAATTTTCCCAGTAGTCATCAAATTGTGGTTCATATTTGCAATTCTAGGACATAGAAAGAGTCAGGATCTTCTCAGATGTTGAAATTGGGCTTGAAAATTTAGGAATAAAAATTCAAATGAGTGAAAGTAACCTCCAAATGAGATGTGTCATTTGAGCTCTTTCACATGAATACCCCGAGAGAGATAGGAAATGGAATTAACTTCTTCCTCCTACTTCTAAGCATGTTATTCACATGAATGATCTATCTCTAGAGCTCAAAAATACAATTTGGTCACTAAGGTACTTAGGTAGCCTTAGTGGAGCTTGGTCGAAGCCAAAAACACACATGTAGGAGAAGGTCGATAATTGTATGAAATAAGAGTCATATTTCTTGATCAAGAATGCCACTTGTGATGACATCCTAGCTCTAGATCCCTTTCTAAGATTTGGACCAAATACATTGTGAACGCATTGTTCACGTGAGTGAAATTCTATGGATTTCCTCCATCACCAACTGTGGAAGTTTCTTGAACGCAGGCACCTTGGTAGAAATGTTTTGCGTGAGAGACAATCCTTTGAATGATCTTGAGCTAGCGAAGAGATAGACCAAGTAACAAGTCATGTGAAACTTATTTGTCATGGTTACTGGATTAGTTACGATGATATCATCCTTAATGATTTACCCCAATCAATCCTATACTTTCCTTATATCACCATCAATATGAAAAGGCCCATCCATTCATGAAAGTATCTTGTGTTCACTTCACCCATAACTCTACTGAGGAGAGTGATGGCATATGAGTATCCTTATTAAAAATCACACCTTGGAAGGTTTTTGGGCATCCTTGAGGGATATATTCTTTTTTTTAACCATAAACCAAGTGCCACCCCTTATACATATTCATCCATCATTTCCCAATCATGCAAGGCCATATCCTTTGAGATGATGACCATGCTAGGTGATGTTGCTATCTGCAGAGAAAGTGAAATGGATCTAGGTCTAATGACTACCATCACTATACCATTATCAACTCGGATGGTTCATGTTTCAGGATCATATTGGTGAGAGAAAGCTAGGACCAAATCAAGAATTTGCATAGAAACTAGGTGTCCCGTGGCAGCGAACAAGCCACTTGTGAATATTTGATCTTCAATCTTCTTTCGGTCCTTGGCTTCCATGCAATTTCTAAGGTCATTTAGGTCCATGTACAAGACATCACTATCTTCTATCTCATACTCATAGGAAAAGGGTTATGCCAACTTCTGTCTTGTCCACTTCTGCTTCATGTTTTCCTTAGAAATAGAAACTTACTATTTTTAGTAAGTATGAAAAAGTAACTCCCTCGAACCTCAACTGAATGTTGTGACTCGATTTTGTCTTCTCCTTACGCTCCTTTTATCCGGATAAACTTTATATTTTTGGCATGTGCTCATGGGACCACTTACTATTTTTAGTAAGTGCCAAAATTCCCATTCTAATGAATTCTTAGCTGCAATGCATCTTCAATGTCTTCATCTCCTTTGCAAGTTCTTTTGTTGATGACTTTCCCAAAATAGCAGTCCCCTATGTAGAATACCTACTATTTATAAAAAGTAGGGTTCTGGAGGCTGGATTGACATGGAATGAAGTTTTTGATATGTTTTTTTCCCAATATCGCCCCTCTAAAATTTTAGACCTACCCGCTCAATAGTTTAGGATATTTTAAACTTTTTATTTTTCGACCTAGTAGTGATTCTGGACACGCCAACCATTGATGACCCTCAAAATTATAGGTTTGGTTTTCTCCTCTATTTGTGAAAAAAATTATATTTTTGATATGGGTTTTTTCTTCTTGTGCTTCAGTGAAATCTTGTTTCGATTCAACAATAGCGGTTTGATGAGAAATAAAATTTTCTCCTCCGTTAGGTTAGAAAGAAGATTTCTTCACTGTGAACATTTTATGGAATGAGAGGAGGGTCTGAAGGTATGTTTTTGATGGTTTTGGATAGAGGAATTAACAAAAAAATGGTTCATTAATCTGTGTATCCGTTTGCAATATTTCTCCAAATTTTGATTTCACGGCAATGGGGATTTTCTATTGTTCTTCTTTGTTCTTCGTTTCTTCTTCTTAGCTCAATGAAATCTCTTTCTGAGACCTGCATATCACCATGGGAAAGGGATTTTAATTCTTTTATGGAGTTGGTTTGAGATTTGGCAATGGCGGAGTGATGGTAGGAGGTTGCAGAGGGAGTGTGCAGATATGGTGTGCATGAGAATGTTAGAAGTTAGAAGCGGGAAGTAGGTGGGTATTTAAAATTTTGAAATAAAGATGAGAAGGGACATGGACACATTTTAAATTTTTAATTTCCACTGAGTTGTGAGGGGTGTGAGGGACATCAAATTCCATTGTGATCAACGAGATGACACATGGCGAGAGATGTGAAGATAGGGAATGAATGCTAAAAATCATCTTTAAAGCACTAAGGGGTTGGAAGTTGATCAAATGGGTGACCAAAAGCACCCCTTAGGGCTACGCACATTTTTTACATGTTTGATTTCCTAACCTATGAGGGATATGAGGGACATCAAAATCTACGTTGCTCTGGTGATGACACGTTACAATGATCGACGGTTTGAGGCTTTGAGCTCTCATGCAAGCACCTCGGGGCTGAACTAGTGATCCTGGAGGTCGCGTGAGGATCAAAGGTCATATATGGGATAGTTTAATTTTTCCATGATTTATGTCCCTGAACATGATGGACTTCGGGACAAAAAATCCCTCTAGGCTCCTGAGGCGATACGTGTCCTCTCGAAATTTGACTAACTCCCAAACTCACTCAAAGAGGACAACTTGAAATGACTAAAACATGATCTCCATATGGAATTTTTGATGAAATTGTAGATGATCATATCTGTAAATTTCCTTTTAAATCAATGATGTGGGTCTTAGGTCTTTATTCGTCCATTTGATCCTCTGAAGAAATGGATTTTAGATTTGGTAGTCCACTTATGCATGAGAAAAATGCTTGCAGACCTAATGCGAAAAATGTGTTTTGAAAAAACTAATTCCACAATATTTTATAGATTGGAATTCCATTTCCTTCATTTTTTTCATAACTCCTTCCGAAGCTCCCGGAATCACCTTTGGAAGTTCGGTAGTTGTTTTGGCCTTACGCACTACCTAGACTGTGAGCCCTAATTTTGGTGAAACTGCCCCAACTTCTCTAAGTCCTTCAAGAATATTCCTAAATTAATTCCATAATGTCCCAAAAAAATTTAATTTTCACTATGTCCATTTTGAATTTTATGTTCCGCTACATGGGGTTGCTCCAAATCTAGGAAGGCCAATGATAGCCCTTCCTACAACCGCTGAAGCTTGTAACTTTTAATGAACTCCTAAAATCACCAAGGGGGAATGAATGAAAATTCCTAAAACACCTAGGGGAATGAATTAACACCAATTGGGAGGTTATTGGATTGAATAGGTAGACTTGAGGTGCCTCAAAATGATAAAACGTGAAAATTTTGGTAGAGGGGTATAGTTTTCATGCTCGGAAATTATCAATTTCCTTGTTGCACATTTTGAAAAAAACACCTTCGTTGTTGCAACTGGATAAATTTCAAATCTAAAAGAACATACAACTGGGAATACAAATCCTTAGAATAAACACTAGTAGCCTCAAGTATGCTCATATGTTCGTATCAACAATCGGGGTAAATAAATTTATTGCGATAATAAAAATGAGAAAATTTAGATGGAACCAATGCAAGTAAAAAGATTAAGTAAGGTAAAAATAAGTAGCCTATATAAATAAGAATGAAGGCCTCCTTGAAAAGTGATTGTCAAATAAGTAAGGTCAATAACAAAATATGACTATGACTACGAAGGACTTGCTTTCAAATGTCGGTGTTGCTTCCAAATGGGTCATATTAAAAAATATTGTGGACATTCCAAACACAAGACCATCCTACATGGTGGAAGGATTATCTACCTAAACATTTAAGAATCAATCCCCATTTAGAACCCGTTGTGGAATCTAGTGTCCCCATGCAAGTTGACACACCCATTGTGGAAGGTTTGAAAACAATACAAAGAAGTTATCTTCAAATTCTTCTCTTTAAAGCATTGATTCTATGATAAAGGATGCTTGAACCCCCTTCCTATGGGTCACATCCTTATCAAGTCACTTAAAGTTATTCTTCAATTTCAATGGTGGATGGAAATGAGGAATGAACAGTGGTGGATAGGAAAAAGAACATAAACGCCAAATCTAAATCCCCACCATCTCTCGACAAGGCATAATTCTTTTCCTTTCATTTGCATTCATTGTTACATCTAAGTTGTTGGCTTATTGTGTTACTATTGGGAAGCTATTGTTTTTAGTTGTTTTCGGGCTGAACAATTGTTGTTTCTGGTTTTATTCTCTGCTGATTAAGTTCGCCATTAGAATTTCATGTATTATCTAGATTTTGATCTGAATTTCTTGTATTGACTACATATGTGGCTTCGATCCTTTTTGTAGTAGGGTATAAACCCTTCAAAATTGTTTACCTTTAATGAAAAAAGAAAAATATGATTGTAATAAATCTATGAACCATGAAAGTGTTGTGTTAGGGATGGTGCCTATACTGAAAGTCAATCTTTGTAGTGGAATTATTATGTTGTTCTTTGTCATTTGGAAAATGTGGCCTTGATGTGTTTCATGTGCATTTCATGTTACCTATGTGAGATAAAGTCTATGCAAATGTCTCATGAGTATGCATTATCCTAAGAAATCCCTTGTGTTGTCCTGCATCAAGCAATGTAAGTAATAAAAAATACTTATTTCGGTATTTTTACTGTTGTATTTGTGTATCAAAATTTGGGTGTTTCACGCATAGTCAAATCTCGTGCATATCACCAAATGAGAACACTTTTTTATATATCACTTATATCTACACATAACTCCTCGTACTATAAACCCTTCTAGATGAGATTCACCTTAAAATAGGGGATAGAAAGTGGGTGTAGAGGATTAACTTAACTATGAGGGTTTGGCATTCATATGCTTTGTAGATGCTTTCAAACGGACATCTTTCGGATGATTGTGAACATTCCAAATGCAAGGAAAAACTTGCATGGTGGAAGATCTTTGCCATATCACTGACAGATTAGCCCCCATTCTCGACTCGGTTGTGGACTCATCAAACTCAATAGAAGAAACTCCAAATATTTCATCTCGAGATCTGTGTAGGTTTCTTCTACCTCACTAGAGGATACTACCGTTGTAAGGATTGTGCCACATTGTCCCTCATTGAGGCCCATACTCTTATCACGAATGTTTAATTTGTTCTTCCAATCTTCACGAAAAATTAGTAACACTAATGGATGATAGTGGAGCGAAGGAAGAAAGGAAAAACAACGACACAAAATTCAACATTGTTTTAGTCATGGTTTGATTTGTTGTGAGCGGAGCTACTTCGATCTGTTGTGTGTTTTTTAGTGGTGGTCTAAGTTCCTGCTATTTGTTTGCTATTTTGGGTGGGCAGCTTGGCTCTGCTGTTGACGTGATGTTTGGTTGTATATCTAGGTTTTTAGACATACTCTTTCATTTTTTTTTATCTAGGTTTCAACCCTCTTTAGTTATCTTGGGTAAGGTCCCTCTAAAACCTTTTACCAATAAATAAATAAATAAATCTTCGTACCACAAGTCCCTATTTGCCAAGCCCTTAAAAAGGAAACTTATATTCAAATTAATAGTAGTCATAAACTACTTCATAATGACAATAATACTATAGTTCTTATGTAAAAACATAAATAAGTGTAACTATCTTAATGAAACTTTTCTTTGTTTGAAATATCAATTAATGAAAAATTTTCTCTGTTTGAAATATCAATTAACCATGAAAAATAATTTCTTTTTTTTTTTCCAAATAATTTATATATTTTGTATATATCGTCAACATATACATGATACTTTGGATTTTCTAGAAAATGCATTATTATAAAATGCATCACGTGGTATGATTATCTATTATGCATTGGAAATAATGAGCACATAAGAAAATAATCTAAGTCGAGTGTGTAATAAAGTATGAAGCATTGGATGACAATTCTTCTCATGAAAACTATTGAAACACGAGAGATAATAATATATACAAAGGATAAAAATCAAAGTTCTTATTTACATAGGTTTTGGAATCAACCAAACAAAAAAAAAATGTTAGAATTTTTTAAAATTTTAAAAATAAATATTTATTTCAAGATATACAAGTTTTTAAACAAAAGTGATGTATAATTTATAGTTAAAATCTATTTATGTTTAGATTAATAATATTCAATTTATTAATTTATAAAAAAGAAAATAAAATTGATAATATTATATTAAAAATTGATAAATTTTCTATAACTGTAATTTTCTTTTGAAACAATCTAAATCAATATACTAGGAATCACATGTGTACAATGTAATGTGAACATCGAATGGTATATGATATTTGATTTAGATGGATAAATGTTTTTATTGTTAAAGCGGGTTGGTGGGATCCGTTCCCAATAACAACAGGGCCTAAATACCCCTGAAAGATTAAAAAAAAAAGCTGGGCCAAAACCCCAAGATTATAAAGCTACGAAATATTGTTTATCCAACCGACAAAAAGAGGCTATTTCCCAACCTAGGTCAAAAAATAGTCCTCGATACTACCTATTCGACCTTTTTTATTTTTCTTATTCTTGACTTCTTACCACTTTCCATTTCCATCTATAATAACTACTTGAAGAGGTTTTGAGGATTTCTTGGTGTAAGCTTCCTTAATTGTTATAACTTCATTGGTATATGGATATATCTCTTTTGATACCCCAAATATGATTATTGAAACTCCATTTTAGTTGGATTTGCCAAAATTTTGCCATTGGTTAACATCAAGAGCGTGTTGAGTGTATGATCCATATAAAGCATGCCATATTTCCTTAAATTCCAAATGTGTTTTCACCTAAGTTTTCCATGTAATGCAAAATTTCTCACCATCAAGAGGAGAATCTGACTGAATTTTTCTATTAGCCATAGAGTAAACCCGATCATAATCACTTAAAGTGTCATCCATCATCCATAATTAACTTGAGGCTAAAACGTATGAGAGTAAAACCCTAAAAAAACATGCATCATCGAATTAAGAAATCTATGAAGGATTTGAGAAATTAAGTAAACTTGAATGACACCAAGTCCAAGTGATGCAACATAAGAAATTCCATAAGAAAGTAACAAAATACTCAAATTGGTAAGTTTTAACTTTTATTACCTTGCTCGGTCTTAATCTTCTTAACTTGTTGCCCTACCCTTGAGGCCTCTCCACAAGCTTTTATTTTATCTCCTTTTCCTAAACAAGTTAATTACTGCAAATAACCATAATTAATATTCATGAATTAACATTTAATTAGTAGGCATATTTTTCCATGGGTTCCCGCTTGTTTCGATACAATAGAACCTTCTTTTGACAACGATTTTTCGATTTTGGGGTCAAACACCCACTTTAAATTATTTAAGCAACTGCGAATGATTGTGGGTTCTCTAAATTTGTAGGGTTTACGGAGAAGAAACAGTTGGAACACCCAGATAAACTACCTGAGTGCATGTAACTTTGCTAATTTTACCAAAATCCAACTCCATTTAAAGCCAAAAATAACAAAACCATCATTTCAACTGTCAAATTTAACATAGTGACGTGAATGTCCGCAAAACCCTTTCCCATAGGAGGAACGCCTTCGGCGTAAATATACGTTTTGAATATATAACTCTTGTAGGGTTGTAAAAGATATATAAACTGTAGTTATGATATGCCTCATACAAATTATTTGGAGCCTGCGTTTCATTTGGACAAATATAAAGTCATCACATAATTAAGAAATTTACTTCTATATACAGAAAAATACTATAAAAATCCAATACTTTAATAATTGGATAATCGCATCCCATGCGATTTGAAGAATTCAATGCTTTTAATCGTGAACTGTTACGTATAAATCACTCCTTTGTAATTTTGGGTGTTTGACGAAAAATCTTTCGTAATGTCAGTACTATAACTGAAGAAGACAACAAGTGATCGATCGGATATTCCGATGTAGTATATCTGGTTGTATTCAGCAGCTATCAGTGGCGTGTATTTTGAATGGATATCATTGGTAGAAAAGGTCAAGCAGAAATTAAATTGAAGACAACCATTTACATTCTGAACTTATTGGTAAATTTTCGTACTCACAAAAACGAAAAATAATTCATTACAGTTGTTAAAATTAAAGACAATTAACATGTTCCATGCGGGAATACTAAACAGATTTTTCAGACAGTGCTCTCGCAGCTTCGAATCGTGGCTCTTTAGCCTCGTATTTTTGCTCACCATAAATATTCATGTAATCACCGAATGAAAACTTCGGATAACTGCCATAATTTTTCACTAGTTGAGCGGCAGGATACACCATTGCCTTCGAGCAAGGGTTGTAATACGACGCCACCGACAACCGATTTCCATTCTTTGTGGGCAGAATTCGATGCCATGCGCTCTTGTATTTTCCTCCGCTTATCACTTCCAGCTGATCTCCAATGTCTATCACAATCGAATACGGAGTGGGCTGCACATCAATCCAGCTGCCATTGTTGAGGACCTGCAGACCAGGCACCTCGTCGTCTTGAAACAGAAGAATGAGGCCGCCTGCATCTGTGTGCGCGCGCAGGCCTTGAATCAGATCAGGTTTTGGGCATGGGGGATAATGACTGACCTTGGTGCCAAAGAATGGCTTCTCTCCTCCTGCAAACGCCTCTTTCACGTACCCTTTCTCAAGCCCCAAATTCAAGCTTATGATCTCCAACAATTTCTCTGCAAGTGTAAATATCTCCTCCTGGAATTTCTCTATTTTTTCCCTGCAAACAAAGAAAATTATATGGTAAGTAATCTTCAGTTAAATGTATATCACAATACCAGATTCTCTGTTAACCTAGAATAATTAAATTAAGTGTACGTACTTAAAATCCCTAGGCCGTGAAGGCCAGGAATCAGTCTTTTGCAAGTGCTCAATTGTGAAAATATCCTCCCAATCTATGTCGCACTCGGTACTATTGTTTCCATTCAGTTGTTCCAATCTCAAATTGTTCAGCTTCCTCACGGGCAAAGACTCGTTGAACTTTCCCTCTCTGTTAAGTTTATAGTTCTCTTTGCAGACTCCTTTACACGATCCATGAGGCTATGCTCTATGCCATGGTTCAAAAGCTGTAACCCAAATAATATTAGTGGAACTAATCATAAATTCCCAAGACACTACATAACCTAGATGATTCTGGATATTATGGAAAAGAACAAAACAATTAGAGAGATGGAAGAAAAGTGCATTAACCTGGAAGAAACCAGTAGTTTCACAAGCAGTGGCTATCTGAGCCATGATATTACTGGAATTCGCCATGTCTATCACTGGAATGGCCATTTCTCTTAAAATATAAGAGAACAGAAGAAAACGATTTTAGCAGTGCTGGTCTTGATCAGTTGTTATGGAAAACACAGAGGAAGGAATACTCCATAGTCCAGCCATGGAGGCCTATATATTGAGTGGCATAGCAACAGAAATTGGATGAAACACGGAATTTACACCAGCTTACCGTCACGCAAAGTCAATGGACGTGCGCATTCTTACGTGGAAAACTCACCGCGTTAATTCTGTCACGAATTATATCTCCTTGTTCTAAAGAAATAGTTTATATCGTAATATCCTCGATGCGCAAACCTTTCGTTATATTTTTTTTCTGTTGCTTTAAGAAAGAGGAAAGCATGTCGCCAACTTTACTTTTTAAAATTTAGTCACCGACTATAATTTTTTTTAATTTAGTCAATTGTTAGCAGATAGGCAAGTGCTCATGTTCCTTTGTCGCTACACATGGACAGCTGTGACATCTAATTGTTTGTATACGGAATGGTGAACCATATACGTTTCTTCCTGAAAATAATAATTATGCCGAAGGCTTTCCCCTATGGGAAAGGGCTTTACGGACGTATGTTTTCATTAGCTTAAAGTTGATGTGCGTTTCCCTGTTTTTCTGTTTTTAGGGTTCCATAGAAACGGGGGCAGTGGTATGTTGAATGCTGCATGGTAAATTCACGAATGTTTATGAGTCTTTTTGTTATAATTTTAGATCTGATACGACAAAGCTATTCGAATGTCGGAGATATTCACCATGACAGAGATGAAGCGGTATCACACCATGCCGATTCTAGCCTATGTGCTACAATATTCTATTTCACATTTTTTTGTTTAATTGCAGTATGATTTCGTTGTTGGGATGTATTGTTTGGCTTTTTAGGTTGTATTATTTTGTTTTAGGGTTTGTTGTGGTTGTGAGGGGTTTGAGTTAGGGGTTTGTGTTGTGCAGGTAGAGGAAGGGAGGCTCAAATATTTGGGGTTTTTTCAAGTGGTCGTGTTGAAGGCAACGACATGCTTGTTGAGGTTGTATGATTATGCAAAGGAGAATTCTGGGCCGTTGAAGGCCGGCGTGGAGATGGTGGATCGACTGTCAAGACTATTGTTAGTCCTGTCTATTACAAATTCGAGGGTAAGCCATTTCAGCTACTGCACTTTGTGGACAACAAGGTTAGTTACTATTTCTTTCAATTTTTTAACTGATCTTTTATGCCTTTAACCGAGATTAATGGTCAGGCAAGAGTCGTAATAATCTTAGCTAATCAATGCTTGAGACAATGTCAGGTGTATGACATGGCAAAACAAGCACCCGATGTTACAAGATCTCTTTCTGGTGAAGTGTGGACAAATGGCATAATTGGAACGACAAGTGAAAGAACAAAGGATCTGTTCATAAGGTATGAACCTACTACAAAGGATTTGTATGCTAAATATGAACCAGTAGCTAAAGAATGGACTCTTTTTGCTTGGCACAAACTCCTTCAACTTCCATTATTTCCCCAGCTTGTTCACATATTCATTCCAACAGCTACGTATTGGTCTGAAAAATATAATCACATTGTTCTGTATTTGGCTGATAAAAATTACCAAATAGCAGCTTTCTTACCTTTGGTTCCGATTGAGAAAATAAAAAAATTACTAGAGAGAAGCATGGAAAAAAACAAGGAAAAGAAGGTTGAAATCTCAGCTTCCAGTTGAGATGAAATGGATGTTGTATTCAACTGGTATCAAGGTTATTTTGTAAAAAAGATACCATCCTTTCATGATGGTTAAATCATCATAGCTTAGTTCATATTAGATAAAAAAAAATTAGACGTGATGTTAAAACAAGTGTATATTCTTACTCGTACACTTTCTGATGTGTAGTTGAAATGCAGGTGATCTATAGTTATGCGATTAGTGGAAATATAAATTTAATTGTATAGTAAACGACTATTTTGGTGATGCATAGCATGTTTCAAAATTATTGTTATACTTATTATTATTTTTTTTTTTTTGGGTATGGTGACAGTGATCAAATATCTTATTATCTGTTATTATATTATGTGCAAACTTTATTATCATGTACTAATGTATCTCCACTTGCTATTAAATGTAAAAAGTCATGTTGATTGATTGTGTTTTCTATGATGTATTTTTTCATTGTTAGATTGTTGATAGATTGTTGTAGCATTTTTGTTTGTGGGCATTCTTAGCCTACTCTTGTTGTTATGCTTGATTTGTTAATGATTTTTTTATCTCTCTTAGTTGTTCGTAAAAGGGTGATGCTCCTTTCAAAACCTCCCATTACTTATAATCAAATTGTCATTTAATTTTATCAAATATAATAATCAAGCACCCTTATCTATCTTTTGTGTGCATCATGGGAGGATGAATTTGTCCCATTAAAATTTAAACTATTAGAAAATTTTAACTGATTCTTAAGTTAGCGTCATGGTAGACCAGCATACTTATATCTTTTTTGGTCAAAATATTTTTGAAATTATTTTGGTTCATAATAGTTCTTATCAATTTGAGTTGCATACTTTTATTTCGAATAAAAAAAGAAGGTCAACTTTTTTAATTTCAGATGCCTCTGATATAAATAACCCCATTGTACTAAATATCTCAATCCTTCTAAGACATTTTCGTACATGGACATTATTAAGAGTGAAACCTGATTTCATTCCTCTTAAAATTTGTACTTATCCATCATCCTCACTAATAGGGGTGTAACAGGATTACAACCTTTAAATAATGCCTTGGATATTTTTAATAAAGATGGGCAATAATTTTCTTTATCAACCATCTTTGGATATTCTTCCCTCTTTCCAATAGTCATATCCTCTTCAGGATTACTCTCCTCTTCACTTATTTTTGACATTCTTTTTCTTTCATAGACACTAAAAGGCAGGTTGATTTTATCAATGTGAACAAACTTGGTGGAAGTACCCCTCACCAAATATTTTCTTTGGTTTCAGCCTTATTCATTTGATGCCAAGAGTTGCCCATCAATTTAACTCTTTTGATGGCATGAACTAAAATAACTCTTAATATTATCACTTTTTATCCTCTCTTTTATGTCTTATTTGTTACTCTCACAACGTCATTGATTTTGTACTTCCTTCATCAATTGTTGTAACTTGTTTCTTCATATGACATCAACTTTCAACGATTGTTGTAACTTTCTTCTTCATTTCATTTTGGCATCATTAGTATGGTTCAAAGAGAATAGATGATCAAGTGATTATCACCATTACTGATGAAACAATATTTCAAATATGGATCCCTATTAAGCCAAATAATCGTTGCTTTGTTTACAACTTTGGTATTTTGATTGCAATTTTGGACCATTTATAAGTACTCCATTACAAACGCAATACTAAAAGGGTGTATGTTTTCTTCAACATTACCTCTAAAACTAAAGTAGCCTCTTCCTTCGTATCTATAACTCCTATATTTTTTTGGTTCTCTTTCTTTCCAAAATTTACCTCTTCCTCACATTCAAGAGATTCATCATTTTAAACAGATATTTCTTCCTTTATTGAATTTTACACCAGCTACTAATTAGTTTCCCTTTTCTCCTTGGCTTCTTGGTACGATTTATTTACTTGCTGCAACTTCTCAAAGCCAAATTCATTCTGAAGTTGAAAGTGCAACCCATTAAAATATCTTGTTAGTGTCTGATTATCATCTTCTTGCTTATTACTTCGGATTTGAACTCCCTTGTAATGTTCTTGCACATGTAAGACCATGTCTCGATGTTTGAAACTTCCTAACTAACTTTGTATGTTCTTTGTCTGTAGATTTCTTATGCCTCACATCTTAGGCCAAAATCTATTATTTCCTTTGTGTTGCCTTCATACCAAATGATATGATACTTAGATTTTTCCCCAGCTTAAAGTCTTTAATTATTTAGTTGTTGTCTCTAAGGTTTAAGCTACAAAGTATTATTCTTCTAAATATGATTTGGAATGAGAGGGAGAAAGCGTTGAATTCTATGATTCACTCCCATTAGATTCCTCATGTTGCATAAGCTAGTTTAAGTATCTAGAGTAAACATTTTAGGGTTTTTTCATTGATTGAATGTTTCAAATTCTCTTATATTTTTTATGGGTATGGAGGATATGTTGATTTGTACTTGATCTGGGTTTACTCTACATGTCCAGGCTATGTTGTGGGAATAGAAATTATTTTTCTCTAGAACTAAGATTGATTAAAACGGTTAAGGGTTTCTATCAATCATAAAACCTATTGTATAGATTGTTTTAAAGGCATTTTTGTGTGTTCGATTATTTTTATCATAGTTTTAAGTTGTGGCTCGGTAGTTTGGGTTGGAATAAGAAAAAAGGATTGCTTTTGTCCTGCACATCACCTTTACTTGTTGGGTAGTGTTTGATTTTCTTGATGCCATGCTTGGATTAGTTAGGTATTTCTTGTTTTACGTCATGAGATGTCTGGACTTTGTGAGTATTGTTTATTTAGTGGAGATTTACATTCATACATGAAATCCTTGTGGGAATTGAATTTTGAAAATAAAGTTTCAAAGCTTGTGTCCTGCTTGGTTGTATCGAATGTCTTTCGTCTAGATGGTTCAGGCTTATTTGACTGATTTAAGGATGATATTCCCTGGATCATATGCTAAATGCCTTATATGTTTTTCTCGAGTGTTTGTCGGAGTTTTTATTATTTGAGGTGGTCTTGCCTATATATATATATATGGAATTCTCTAGCAAGAAGGTTCTTAGCTCAAAACTGTAGAGGTTGGCATGTGTTCTGATGATTTGGATACCTGATTTATTTGTTATGCTCTGAAAATCACCCAATTGCTTGTATTGTCTTCTCAAAGTGATTAAGAAAAACAACAATATCCCTGGGAAATCTAGTGGAATTGACCACACTCCTTGATTTTCCTAGTTTGAGTTCTATTAATGCCAGTGGTACATAAAAAACATGGTGAAGTAGATAATCTGTTAAGTTTAGGATCTGCATGCTTTAAGAAGATAAAGTTACGAATAGTGGATAGAGATAGAGGGTAGAACTTCAATTTATGCTTGTGCTTGTTTTTAGAAAACTAATTATAGACACATATTGAAACTCTATCAAAGAGGTTGACCTTTAATTATAATCATGCATTGCTTTACACCCATACAAAATATATTTAGCCATTTTTCATGCTTTTATTCATCAAAATCTTATACCCATTTGGCCAATTTGTTGCAAGCCTAGAAAGTGGGTTGTTAGTTGTTACTGTGTTGAAGGATCAGGAAGAGATTCCAAGGATCTACAAATCTTGGAGAAAGAGTGACAATGGTTGCAGGAAAAGGTGCAATGCCTAACTAGAGAGAGTTACATCGTACGCGAAACTTAGATTATTTGAGTGTTCGGTGGAAATTTGCATTGTGTTGAATGTAGAGTAAGGCATACTGTGGGGAGGTAAACTAACCCTATTTTCGATTAGGTGTGTTAATTTCTGCTAAAGTTGTCAGAGATCATCTATTTGAAATTGATGGAAAAAATATTTTAACAGGTGGAGATGCATTCAATATGGCAGCAAAGAAAGCTAAGAGATTTTTGCAGTATGATGAAAATTCATGTCAGTTCTTGGTCTCCTCTTGGAGGACCTACAAAGTCTCAATATTTTGTTTGTGTTATGGATCACCCTGTTATAAAAGAGATTGTGAAAAATCATGGTAAGACTAAGCTCAGGTACTAATTTCAAGCTATTATATGTTGTTTTCTATGAGGAATTTATGGCTTTGAATAAGAGGACAACCAACATTTGATGATGTTAAATGAATTGAAGCTGTAAAATTACCTTCCCAAACACTTTAGTGGCTAGGGTAGACACCACTTCAATGCTAGATTCGTTGTGAAAAGTCAATAAGAAAGAAATTTGTGTATTTGGATCTTCTCACTTGAAACTATTGGGAAATTCTGTTAAAGTTCAATTAAATTAGACAAAAAAATCAGGTCAAAGGAGACCCATTCAAGTTCCTTGATGAAATGAATTTCTAAAGATTTTTTTTCATGAAGAGCTTATACGGTCAATGCTCTGTCAATGGTTAAAGACACACTTTTTTAGCACTTTTTGGTGTTAATTTATATTCAAAATAAATTATGGATAGTCAACAAGAATGTACTATTTTATTATTCCCAATACATTGCTATTTTTGAGATAGGTGTTTTGTATCCCATATTTCATACATCTCAAGCATGTTCTTGTTCTAGATTGTTAGTTTAGCTTCGATTTTGTATGTAAAGATCAAACCTATCTTCTTAGAGCTTTCAAAAGCATGTTGGAAAATCATAACAAAGAGACAATAGAGGGCTTTATTGACAAGATTTTATGTTATTGTGCGAGATCTTGACGTACCTAATGGAAGTGGCTTAAAGTTGGCAATAGTTATGGAAGATCACCTATCGATATGGTGATGTTCTTCTCGGGTTTGACAGGGTCAGTTCCCTAATGAATAAGAAAATGGTCAGGCGTACACAACTAGAAGATAAACTAATGTCATTGTTAATTGTTTAAAGAGAAACAAATTCAACGACTCAAGTCCTACCCATGGTGGGACTAGGGGTGTACAAACTTTCATCCACAATTTATGCTTGTGAATTTTTCAATCAAATTGAAGGACATTTTTTATGTTTGTGGAAAAAATGGTACCACTCATGATATCATATTTGCAAATGTATACGTATGGATTTGAAAAAAATTGAAATGTAGAGATAGAACCTTTAAATGTAATGCTTCATCTATATTCCTACACTTACAAAATCAATAAAACCCCTTATCAATGTTAACTACAAAAGTAATAACTATCCCTCTAAATCAAATAAAATATACCGTTTGGCGTTCACATTACATTGTGCACATGTGATTGCTAGTTATTTATGACAACTATTAAGATTGGAATTTAAAAAATGTTCTAGATTTGATTTCAAAAATTGTGCTAACAACAAAACTAAAGCTTTATTATTGCATATTTCATTCAAATTTTCTATGTAAATATAATAATATATTTTAATATTTGTATTTTTTTAAAACATATTTATATTATAAATGATATTTGACTCTATGTTAATAATTATGATGTGACATGATACTTAAATATTTAGTATGACATATTAATGCATTTAAAAAAATTAAAAAATATTAGTAAACACTTAGTGAGTAAGTAGTTTAATATTATTGTTTTGTCAACAAATGATGATTTATTATTTTATAATTATGTGATCTCAATATTATCATATTTTCTCCTACTTCAATCATTTAACATTAAAAGGGTGTTGGATAACCAAGTCAATGATGAAGGTGTATTATAGGGCATAGTGTTAGGCTTATGCTCCCAAAGTCTTACCTCTCCAGTTCAATCTCACCATGGTTTATAGAAACCCTTTTAAGGGTGGAGGATATTTGAGTCGAGACGAAGGTGTGTTGTGACGTGTAGTGTTAGGCTTATGATATCGGTTGCTACACGTCTTAGTTCAACTCTCACCTAGTTTTACCAAAACCCTTTTGAGCTCTACCCCGTGCCTTAGCTTATTTTATTACTGTGTTTGATTCTTGTGATGAACACGATAATATGCATAATTCAGATTGGGTATGGTGGGAATGCGGGATGATGTCCAAACCTTAGTTCCATTCTTTCAATCATTCACATGATGCCTTTAAAACCCTCCCTATCTGGGTTTTCCTTCCTAGCCTTCCATTGTAACTATGGAATTAACCATGCCTTGAAGCCATTAGGAACACCTTGGGTACTTTTTTCAAACTTGATGATGCTACTACTGATTTCTTCCATACTAGCTATGCAAGAATCTTAGTAGACCTAGATGTTCATTAGATATTCCTGACAAGATTAAGCTTGATTAGAGAAGATTGTTGACTCATTGGATGGAATATGAATGAATTGCTTTATAAACCTCTAGTGTCAAAGATTTTTTTTCATTGTCCACTTGATGAAATATTGTGGACATCCAAAATGTAAAAATGGGGTGATTAGGGTATGGTTGAAAGACTCTCTACCTTCCCACTTCCACGCTTAATGAACCTTCTAAGATGGTTGAGGTTTCTTCTTTAGAAAAGTTCCCTCTACGGTAGATACTATCCATGTTATTTCGAGACTACTATGGATATCCACTCAATCATAATCCATGGGTTGTAATTGAAAATATTCCTTCTACGGCACCCTTTCATACCCATCTTGAGATGCTCATGGAAATGAATCCCCTTATT